>JAODKL010000041.1:16272384-16289826 GCA_026780765.1 Petrocephalus schoutedeni
GTAATTGCAGGAGTGTCACTGGAGAAGGAAACGGAGAAGCATGTTTTTATTGCAGGAGAATATCATGTTATAAAAGAAAACCTGTAACTTGTGAATTATGTGGACACCAGATTTCAAACACTCAACCACACACAATTATTATTATTATTGTTGTTGTTGTTGTTTTTGTTATTATTGTTGTTGTTATTATTATTATTTTGTTGTTGTTGTTATTGTTGTGCCTGAGCTATATGTAAAATTAACACATGATGTTATATTACAACTTACAGAGTAAAATCCAGTATGAGTGCACTATAAAATAACTATTGCTGTTTTAACGATAATCACAATAGCCTATGAAAAAGGATATCATCTTCCATAAGCATTTATCCATTATAGAGTCTTATGTGGAATGAAAATGGATTTTAGAGTGAAGGAATATATTGATGCTAACAGGATGCGCTTTTTTGTGTAAGGAGAACACCAGGGGTGCTTTGTGAATGTCTCTCTCCCCAATAAACATTTAGTGACTTGCTATCTCAAGCTTTCAGTTCATAAAAATAGTATTTGAAGAAATATTCATTCTTAATAAATATTTAGAGAAATATTTTGAATTCTAAATATTTTGTGTGTATATTAGAAACGTTTTATGGATAGTTTAGAGAAAATGAATATTGCATTTTTTGTGACTCCATGCTTCTGTGGTCCCTTCACAACTGGATGCTAGTAGGGAGCAGCAGTAGATGTTCAACCAAGCAGCTCCTGTTAGCTGAGTTATTGCCTGGACTGCCTGGCCGTTGCATCAGGAGTCTGTCAGCTTTGAAAGGCAGAGGGGTTTTGAAGTTTGTGCTGTTTTGCCTAAATAAGTAACACTCGCAATATTCGCCTGCCATGTGAAATCTCGGAGATCCATTTAAAATAAGTCTGCAGGTTGCATATCCAACTGGTGAAGTTTCAGGCACCTAGAAAACTGTCAAAATGACATTGTCTCTGGAGCAGTAAGGTTGCAATTAGCTGGTTATGCCAGTAATGTTAAAATGTATGCCTGTATAGGCCATCTCTTTTTTTATACAGTATGTTAATATTATTTCTATTCTATGTTAATATTGGCCATTTAGTGCAATTTAATTTTCATTTTTAGTGGAAGGTCAGCTCATTATTTCACTGCACTGGGTTTGAAAAATTGCAGACTGTAATACACATTATGGAATTGGAAAAGTCCACTTGAAAGATCATGTCATGAAAACGTCTAAAAGGGAGCTGCATACAGGTGCTGAGTTGTTGGATTAAGATTGCAAAAAAAAGACTGCAGCTGAATATGTACCGACTATGCACTCAGTGGCTCAGTGGGTTCTGTCATCACCTTACGGCTCCTGAGCTGTAGGTTCAAAACCAGCCCTGGTCTGTGACTGCTGAGTTTGCATGTCCTCGCTGTGCTTGTCTGGATTTCTTCCAGGTACCCTGATTTACTCCTGCGTTCCAAAGACAAGCGGCTCAGGGGAATAGATGATTCTGAATTACCCATAGTGCTTGGCTGTGCCAGGAAGTGGGTGTGTCTGCCAGGATGTCCCCTGCTGTATGTCCAGTGTGTCCTGGGACAGACTCCAGGGCACGCTGATCCTAACTAGACCAAGGAGGGACAGAGGAGCAACTTCAGCTATTGTGGCAAAGGTGGGATTAAAGTGTGGGATCCCATTTCTTAATTCGGCTTGTTTTAAATAGCGCTCTTACAACTTAGTTGGCCCAAAGCAGCTAAAGGAGAAGCCAACAACTATCACTGACTGAAATACAGTGAAATAGCGGTTCGGGGTAAAAATAGTACAAATGAATAGTGACTAAAAAATACAATAGAAAATCGAGCGAGCAGAACTTCATAATGTCTTCATGCTCGCGTGTGTCTGTGTGTATGTGTGCATGTGACGTTGTCCTCTGTGCCCACGTCTGTAGGTCATCACGCCATCTGTAGGTAAGATCTCAGTTCGCCCTTCTGCTGATCAGCCTACAGGCCTCTCCTTTGCAGTGATTTTCTCTATGGTCTGCTATACGCCTGGCATGATGTCCCCCCCCCCCCCAGGTACAGGGTGTCTGGGCAGATGCTGTTATGTGACCAGAAGTGAGACAAAATGGCCGTAGGTACCGTGACACCAGCCACCTTATTGACAGAAGGCTGCACTCGGTGTCAGAGGACTTCAGTGTGGATTTAAATAGAGACTAAGGGGGCATCCCTCACATATGCTGGCAGATTGCTGCTTATACCAGGATCCCTGTGGCTGAAATCTCTACTGCCAACAGTCTTTTTTATTTATGTGAGGAACTGCAGGAAGGTCCGTATTCCCCAAACTCAGTGTGGTATTCATTCTGGATTATATACCTTAAGCTGTTTAGGTGATAAGCAGAGGCCTGAACTTTTAGAGCCTTGTCAATGAGCGAAGAAGCTTAAGTCTGTCCTGAATTTTACCGGAAGCTAGTAAAGACGCGTCAGAGTAGCTGGGTGCAAAACCAATGTGCTAGTAAGGGAGGTTTTTGTAAAAAGACACATGTCACTAATGTTAAAGATCTACACAGGAAAATAAAGACTTCAGTGAGAATCAATGTCTGCATTCTGTAAGACTACAAGTGGCCGTCAGTGGCACTCTTTATTGTAAGACATGATTCTGAATTCTTTGGCTCTAGTTAAGGTTTGGTTAACTTTGGGAAGAGAGGGCATTTGGACTAATGAAAACCACCGAAAAAAAGCCTACAATTGTTGCCACGTCTTTTAACTGAAGAGTGAAATTCGGCAGCATTTGTACCAACCCTACTCAACTTGAAGAACCAGGTCCAACCCCATAGCATCACAAGCTTTGTGTAGACAGGCTCACAGGGCACATCGTAGGCTCACTGGCAGTCCCTCTGATTCAGAGAGAGCTGGGCTGTAATCGTCCAGTCACTGGTTTCTGTACATCTGTACTTGTGGTGCTTTACCACTGCCACCAAGAACTGAGCCATACCACGGACTGGTGGTTTTCCATTGTAAAGTACTGTATGTGAGCTGAACCCCTGCAGACATCCCCTGCTTACGAGCTGGGCCGAAAGCATGACCAAACCAAGCTGGTTACATCACCACCATCTGATTGGTTGAAATGCATGGAAATACCAGTGCTCTGCACCTGGATTTTCTGATGGAAAAATGGCATATTCTTTATATCATTCATTAATAAAAGTATCATACGTCCCAAGGTATTGATGCATTCCCGGTAACACTGAACTTGAAAATTGCCAAGCTACTGCTTAAAAAAGTACTATGTAAAAGCTGATCAGAATGGATTTGAAATGAAAATTTACCCACACGAATGCTAATTCCACTAGCATTTGATGCTTGCATAAGAAGGGCCATTCTCATAGACGTGCTTGCAGAATTTAACAAAAAAAAATGACAATAATAATAGCACACAGTAAATTACGATGTACACCGCGTGAATAGTAAATATAGTGATTAGTGGTTTTATGTTACTGTTGCTCTACAGACCTGTCAATGCCTTTACCGAGCTGAGCCGAGCAGTGGAAAATGAAGAAAGCTGGAACTGGTATCCCAGTGGAATAGCACCATAAAAGTCACTATTCTTCGATTGCACATTTTGATAGCTAGCGCTATGCTAGCTTTTCTTTGGGTCATCCTCCATCGGTCAATGTTGATGATTCCATTACTCAGATAGCATTTTCTCATTTCCATTTCCATGGCATTTATGAATTCCAGAAACGAGGTAATATATCCCTGGGTCCTGAAGAATGGAAGGGCCTGTGTGGTCTATTTAAAAAAATATATATGTGTTCGTGTGTGACTGGCCTTTGAATGATGCCAGTTTTCCCTGGGACAGGATACTCATACTCAATTTGTGGTATGGAAGATGGAGTGATGGAAAATGTTCAGAGGGAAGAGTTACAAAATATATCGATTTTTCCCTCCATCTGCATATCTCAGTAATGGGGGGGGGGGGGCTAGTCTGGCCAGCATAGAACACAAGGCTGGGGTACACCCAGGACAGAATGCAAGCCGCATAAGATCTAATTTTCCAAGCATGAGCCTTCGATGTCAACTTGAAGTCGATGGACGCCCTCAGACAGATGCTACCTTACATCCTGTAACTACCTATATAGGACATGGATAACTAGGTACCAAAATTACAACCGGAAGGATGAAAAGGACATTTTAATATTAACTAGTGTGTATATTGCAAAATCTTGATGTATGTATATATACACCACATCAGCTGTTTAAGACATGTTATGTTTATTATCATTTGCATAAATGCGCATACAGGTACATAGGGATTCTTTGGTCGTTGTATATTCCATCTTGCTCTCCTATGAGGCACACACATATACATCTGAGAGCAAAACCAAAAAAAAGGTCAGCCATTTACCCAGCATCCCTGCAGAAGTTTTTAAGGTTCAGGGCCTCGCTCAAGGGCCCACCAGTGACAAGGTCACTCAGCCGGCTGCAGGATTCAAACCGCTGACAATACATGGTCATAGATTCCTTAACCGCAGAGCCGCACGCTATCAAATTCTACACAATTAAGTACACTTTCAAGGAACTGAGAAAACAATGACACAATAATAGTGTTTAAATAATATGCTGAACATTATGTAAATATTAACCCTAAACTGTGATAACAAAACCAAAAACGCTTTGAGGGAAACATTTAATAAGGAACTTTATCAGGATAAAATGGTGAGATGAGACACTGGGCTTTATGGGCATTATGAGTGCTAGCATTTTTAATTATAATACATAGATACCATGCAGACAGTGTACTTTACACAGATTATGATAATTATAAATTATGTAATTAAATAAGTATATAAGATCATATTTATTATATAACTTATAATACTTATATAATAACTTATCATTCATGCGCCAGTGTTTTATTCACTGTAGCTGTGTTATATGCTTTATGTAGATGCAAAATTGCATAGTTAAATAAAAAGAAGACCTAGTAGCAGCAGCAAAAGGAGGAGTTTGGATGAAGAGTAAAAAAACCCTCAATCATCTTCTTCAATAGAGATGCGTTTGTGTTATTTGGAGGCAGGGAAGCATGTCACACATGGGACAGGGCTTTGGCGGCATCACCTCTTCAACCACACATGGTCATATACAGCCACTGAGAAAGGCAGGAGAGATAGGCTTTAGGCAGGAGAGACGGGCTTTAGACAGTAGAGACAGGCTTTAGGCAGGAGAGTCGGGCTTTAGGCAGGAGAGATGAGCTTTAAGCAAGACAGGCTTTAGGCAGGAGAGACAGGCTTTAGGCAGGAGAGACAGGCTTTAGACAGGAGAGACGGGCTTTAGGCAGGAGAGACTGGCTTTAGGCAGGAGAGACAGGCTTTAGGCAGGAGAGACGGGCTTTAGACAGGAGAGGCGGGCTTTAGGCAGGAGAGACAGGCTTTAGGCAGGAGAGACAGGCTTTAGGCAGGAGCGATGGGCTTTATGAAGGAGAGACAGACTTCAGGCAGGAGAGACAGGCTTTGAGCAGGAGAAATAGCTTTAGGCAAGAGAGATGGGCTTTAGGCAGGAGAGACAGGCTTTAGATAGGAGAGACAGGCTTTAGGCAGGAGAGACAGGCTTTAGACAGGAGCGATGGGCTTTATGAAGGAGAGACAGACTTCAGGCAGGAGAGACAGGCTTTGAGCAGGAGATACCGACTGTAGGCAGGAGAGATGGGCTTTAGGCAAGAGAGATGGGGTTTATGAAGGAGAGACAGGCTTCAGGCAGGAGAGATGAGCTTTAGGCAAGAGAGATGGGCTTTAAGAAGGAGAGACAGACTTCAGGCAGGAGAGACAGGCTTTGAGCAGGAGATACCGACTGTAGGCAGGAGAGGTGGCCTTTAGGCAGGAGATACCAGCTTTAGGCAAGAGCGATGGACTTTAGCCAGAGAGACAGGCTTTAGGCCAGAGAAGCAGGCTTTAGGGGGGGAAGTGTTTCCGATTCCAAGGAGCATATCTATTATAAGAACAACAGTTACCTCAGAGACATTCAGCTCCACCACACCACTGCCGTCCTTTTCCATTTCCTTGAAAGCTCCTGTTAAAAACACAGATTTCTATGTACATATGTATACAAATAAACATATATATTTTTTCATGTTTTTCATGTTCAATGTCATCTAATATAAAATTATGAAAATAAAACAAAATTGTACATATGTATCTCATTAGGTCTCCCTAGTTGTGTTCCAACCTGACTGGTACAGATCCTTTAAAAAGGAACAAGACATGCATGTAATTGTTTACTATAGACCATCACATACTGAACATGGATTCCAGTTTGACCAGGCAGCAGATGAAGTTGTCGAAGTCGATCGTCTCATTGTCTGCATATCTGGCCACCAGGACCTGGTTCAGTTTGTTGTTTAACTTGAAGCCTGAGAGGGGACACACAGAACTACTTAGCTTAGTTTAGCACAACACAAATCCACCATGTGTGTTTTTAGCCGCTTTAAGCCCAGTTATTTATGTTACTTATAAGATGGCTAAAGTTTGAGGAAGACCAGAGGAGTAAAACAAACATCCAGGGTGTTAAAATACATTTGAATACAACCAGGAAAGGTGCAGTAATTCTGACAAGAACGAAATAAGAGTCAGTAGCTGCTGTCAGAGCTGAATGCAGATCCACATCCACAGAGAGGTAGATAAGCAAAGCTGCATAATACCTGCTGACTCCAGCGCAAGCCTCATCTCATAGGAGCTCATGGTTCCCGAATTGTCAAGGTCAAACTGCCTGAAGACCCCCTGGCAAACACCACACAGGTAAAAAAAAAAGTGTCAAAAGTCTCTGTAGAACTAGCAGCATTCTGACATATTTTCCCCTGGATAATCTTCCCAACAACATGCAATAATGTCAAACCCATCTGCCATCCACTGTAATCATATAAGTGGTCCTGTGCCACCAGGCCTGTGAGGGTTAACTCTAGACTTCACTTCTATGAACACTGCTGCATGCTGCCCTACATACCCCATAAATTATCAAATTAAACTACCGAAATACAACAGACAGATACCTACCAGCCACTTTTTAATCTTGTTCCACATGATCTGAAACTCCACCAGCCCAAGCCGGGCACTGCCATCTTTCTATATATATGCAGCTGGTCAAAGACTGTTGATTTTCAGTAGCATAAAAGCATTATACACCACATATACACACATTCGTATTCCTATCTGAATGGGGACCATTCATTCATTTCTATGGGGAAAACGCTAATCCCAATCACGACAACCTTAACCCCTACCCAGTCCTAACCTTAACCATAAGTAACCAAACGAAATGCAAGACATTTGGCATTTTCACTCTTCTGATTGCATTCATAAATTTTTATAAAATGACGTCTGAACTAGTGAAGATCGAATAAATGACCTCACTAGTCACGTTTTTTAAGGATTTGCTATACTTGTGAGGTCCTTGGGTCCTCACTAGTATAGCAAAACCTGTGCCCACCCGCGCAAACCCGCACACACACACACACACAAACTCACACTGATTTACTTGCAGCAAAGTAAATGAAATATTTTAATCAGCCAGCCACTGAAAATATTATTACAATTTCATGTTAAACTTAAATTTGTAATGATACATCCAGAAGACTAATCATTCCTCTGCATGACTCTATGCTGAAGCCGTTGGTCTTCAAGTCTTTGTCTGATAGAGAGATACCAAGAGAACGGTCATCCCACACGTCATTTACCATGTTTACGTCACACATGAGCTCATTCCAGTAACACTGTTTTGCCTATCTGACAGAAGAGATTATTTGCCAAGCACCTGGATTCATCTCTCAGCAGACCTTACACAGACATTTCCCTCCATAAATTTTAACTATTAAACAGTTTAATATTTTAGTGTTTAATGAATTTAAAAGCAGGAAAAAATTAAACATCGCCCTGCTCGTCATCTATGCATGCTCATTTTCATTAAGAGCTGCATCAAATATACATCAGTATATTTCACGCTACAGCCATACTTAGGACATACTTACGCTTGGACACCACTCTGTTGAGTATGGTTCGGAGCTCATGAGCTGCAATCTCCATGTCCTGAAATATCATAATGTCATTTAGGATCAGGACAGTTCTGCAGCCACCAAAAACCTCATAACATTAAAGTACATGCTTCTGGAAGACGAAGACTGATGGTGTAACATTGAGTGAAAGCAGAAAATGAGGGAATAGCCAAACACTGAGTATCTTAGGGCTCCCTGACATATTAATTCCAATCTGTACAAAATTATACATCTGTACTACAGAATAATATGTTAGCCTGAACTTCCCTCTGTGGATTAATAAAGTATCCATCCATCCATCCAAGAATGGCAGATGCTTTTCATCGAACATTAACCAGAGAGAGCAAGAAATTGTAGTGTACGATATTATGCGTTCATTAACATAATTCTAGAAAAATGCCTACCGACATTTATCAGGGTAATAGGAATTGTCTCAATTAATCTGTAATCTATTTAAATTTGTCACTGAATGTTTCAATTTGTTCTACATAATGTAATGACAATCGCTTTCAATAAGCGGTGCAGTGCATTTGCAATTCACAGGGGTTAGAAAAAGAATGTTCAGACGGCATGATTAAGAATTCAAAATATTTTACAATAGCACAGAAATCATATTCATTTTCTCAGAGGATGCCAAAAGCACAGTGATTTTTGCATTTCAGAACAGAACACAATTATAAATAATGCCAAGATCATGATCGATAATGCTCACCTCGCCAGACAACCTTGCAAACATTGACCTGAAAGTGTCATCGATGTCGCCTTCAGAGACCTCCTAAAGTGAGGCAAAAGGGTCAGCCTGAGACGTTTAGTAGCACACAATAGCGCACTGTTTGCAATAAAAGGAACCTGTCTCCTCACCTCATCTTCTATTTCGGCGATTATTTCATTGTCCAGCGCTCTGGGAGAAAAAAGATCAACATGATTTTCAGTGCACACTCTCAAGGACAAGGCAACAAAATGACATTTATTATGTTTTCTAAGAAAAGATAACCTTTTTAACAATTTGGGTGTTTCACGTAAATCCATGTAATTTACTATCTGATGGGTCATAACAGCTTTCTCAACAATGCATACAAGAATATAAATTATATGAATTTCAACAGGAACCTTAATTTAGTACAAATGAGCTACATGTTATATTTGATCTTTTGCAAACTGGATTGAACTGGTGCAATGCCCTGCAGATAACTGCAATCCACTATTTTAAGTGATCTATAATGCCTAGTAATGAATTTTAACTAATTTAAAACCATAATTAGGTGTAGAAGTGGGGTGCTATTCAATTTATAATACAAGAGGGACCATCTGTTCAAATGATAATTACACATTAATTACGCAATGATTACTCAATACACAGGTATTTAATTCTTGTGGGGGGATAAAAGTCCAGATAAGAATCAGTTATATAGCTGCTGCGTGATCATGCACAGCCAGAAACTGAAAGATGCAGGCAAAGAGCGTGACTCCGGTACCCAAAGGAAGACAGAACCACAAAGAGCTGGCACAGAGTGACACAGGGTCCTTCTACAGAACCGGCAGCAGCAGCTGTGTCGTCGCAGGAATTTGTGTTACGTATTACTAAGGATTTAATTCTCACTAATAAATTATACAGATGTGAAACTTCTTTTGATTGCTAGGAATTTATTATGGGCTGCATTAAACTAATGTACTATGTTTAGAATACAAATTACATTATATTCCCGTGGAAATGTTTAAAATCATACATTTGTACTACTATACTCATTAACTTAAGTGTATGGTCTCGTATTCCATTTAGTATGGTAATAGGGCTAGACCAAAAGTTTTTATTTACTTATTTTTAGATCCTCAGCAGATATAATTGTGGATTGATTACAGGGCAATTCATTTCAGTGATGAGGTTTGTGGGCAATGGGTACTAGCCCAGCTCAGTAATGTACGCTATGTTCTAACCACAAGCTGCTCATGCACTACAGGAAGGAGCTGACCACCATGGATTTGACCCTGAAGACTTAATCATAGCTTCACCTGTTGCATTGATCTGGGTTTTTGATTCCCCGATACTCACTGGGACTCAGACATCTTCTCTGTGAAGACCCGGAGGACGAAGTCTGCGTCTTTTCCAGGCTCGAAGGTGGAGGGCACCACCACGTACTCCCCCGGCGGGAGACGCAGGCGGGCGCTCACCTCCCTTAGGTTGATGAACGTTGCGGAGCGCGCGCAGGAGGCGTGCTTCAAGAAGAAGTCCTTCTTCAGGTGGACACTCTGACAGCCCTTAAACTTGAGAAACGGTGTGACAGATGTTGCAGAATCTGGGCGGCTGGTGGCCTTTACCAGATCACCAACCTGGTGACGAAGGCACTCGATCTCTAGCAATAGAGGCTCCGCTGGTGGTCTAAATGAGTGATGCTGACCCACAGGCCTGGGGGTGCCCTGGGTGTGCTGGCTGAAGTCAAAGCCAGACTCTGTATAGCTGATAGGACTTGCATGCATGACAGTATGACAGCACACTTGTGTGGTCTGCTGGCCATACAGCCAAGAGGGGCTGTTTAGGGGGATATGGGCCCATGATCACAATGCCTCATGTCTACAGTTCCCTCAGCTATGAAAGTCAGCTGACCCTAAATTAGTTGTTTCAGTTTGCAAATGGTTTTTCGTATCCAGTGCTCACTTGCTTAATTCAGTTAAAATATTGCAGATTCATTGGTTTTATAACAAAATCATTACTTTATTAATTTGTTTACAAAAAATAACATTAGAAACAACCAGTAGTTTTAAGTAAAACATAAATTTAATGCAGTGATAAAGTGTAACCCAAATTAAAGTTCTAAAAGAGCTTATGGGGTGCTTTTAAATTAGAAATGTAATTTTTAATAACATAAAACACCAAACATTTGTGTTTAGTATCCCTTTGGAAGCCACTAGCTACAATTGCAATTAATAGCAAAATAGAAGGAACAGACCTGAATGCATCAGTGAAAGAAATTATGAAGCCTAATAAAAAGTAAATGTGAGGAAGATATGTGCTGATATGTTAAACATTGCTTGCCAATGTACTTTTGCTCTGAACCCAGTAAACTTGCAACATTTTTACAGAATTAAGCAAGCATCCTAAGACTCTCTGTGAGCACTGTGTACTCCCTAAAGTGCATTACTGACTGCAATGAAATGATGAGCTCAGTAGTGGGATACCATAGGACTGACGTCGTATTTACCTCTTCTGGGACCTGAAAAATGCAGTGAAACATAACATATAATCAGAAGAATGGTGGCATGCTCAAAATAATTTTTTTAATGTTTGACCAAACAAAATTTGAATGAGTACAAAACAGATACATTTAAAACAGATGTCATTTAAGTATTTAAGCATGCAGACAATTTTTACTAGGGCATGCATGTTATAGCACATTGCTGAACTGATCAAATTAGTCATCAATTACTCAGTCAGCTAATGAGCAGGCATTCAATTAGTTCGACCATGTGTAGGTGTACAAAAGCTCAGTAGCCAAAAATTGCTCTATGACAGTTGGTACATCTTCAATGCTTAGACCAAGGATTGGCAGTTAGTTCTAAGCACGAGCCAGTTTTTTCAACAGAGCTCAGTAAGGGACAGTATAGTTTTACAGACCAATCAAATTGCAGCTATATATTTTAAATAAGTTCTGTGTGGATATTTTAAATTGTATTAATTCTAATTATCATTATATTATTTAGTAAGATATGAGGTCACATTTATTAGGAAATACATAAGCTATATGAGCCTATTCAAATAGCTGTCCACATCAGATAGCTTTTATGAGATGCCATCTTACATTTTTTAAGCAAGAACTAAAAAAGGGGGGCCGCCATTTGCCGACCTACAGCTTAGAGTGGCTGCAGCAATCTGACCTCATAGATGGCAAAGCCGATGGTGTGCATGTCCTGGCCTTGCCGTCTGTATCTGCGGCGGTCCTTTTGCATTAGTGCCACGAGGAAGCTGCAGGCCACCTCATCATCCTCAGGGTCATCGTCCTCCTCGAGCAGTGTCAACTTGAACTGAGGGTTAATCCAGAAGGTATCTGTGGACATTAATGGCAAAATGTGGCCTTAGAGCTCCAGAAGATCAGCATAAACATCTTTTTGCCTAAAAAGGAAGATCAAGTATTGGAAACAGCCCAGGTGTAGCTGTTTGGAGCCAGTACAGGACATCAGTAATTAGTCATCAGGCTGTCATAACCTTCTTAGGAAATCAAAGCCTGTCTAGGCAATGCTATGACTGAAAACCACCAGCCAAAGCACTCATGGACAAAGGAACTCATGTAAGATCACAAACATATATCAAACTGTATACCTTTTACAGAAAGCGATTACTTTGTCCAGTACTTGTTCATACACAATGTCAACAGTAACATTTTAAATGTGCCCAGCAGCCATGTTTGATGTCTAAGGTTGAATGTCATCTTTCCAAAAAACTTCACACTTGAAATTTGAAAAGATGAAAAGGACCATTCTCAGCTCCTGGACAATCTTTCTCCATCTGTTGAAGTAGAGGGAAGACTGACCTATGCCGATTACCCTGGACAATAAGAACTCAAAGCAGTTCATGCTCTTCGAGTGTTTGTTTTTGGTGCCTTAAGCAAGGAACAGCGAAACAGGCAGCAGTAAAGACCTCAGGCTTACACCGAGCACCTTCTGAAGCAGTGATGTGCAATGTGCCTCACTTGCACGTTGGTTTGGACAAAGGCATCTGATAAACAAAGTAAACACTTCTGTTTGAAGTACACAGTGTGCGATTTGGTTGCTGCTTCTCACCAGCAGCTGCTGTTGCTGTAAGTATTCGTGCCTCGGATCATGTATCAAGTACAAGTATTTCCTTGATTATTCCAAGGAAAATTACTCACATTTTACAGTACACTTCACCTGCTTCCACAAGCCCTCTCCCTCAATGCTTTCTCTTGCCAGCATAGCTGGTGAGTAAGCCTCCACTACTCTATTAACTGTGTGGATTACAGAGTTGGGTATAACTTGTGGGTTCTGGCTAAAATGGGGTAGGTTAGTGGTGCTCACCCTGAGGATGATTATATATTCTTCATCACAACTCTGTGCTGGGAACTCACATTCCTGTTTGGGTGCAAAGACATATAACCTGTGTATGGCATGGCATAGTGCTCTTTGCCTGTGATATATTCACCGCTCCCCAGGAAATAAATTCAGTATTAATCACACTGTCCCTGATGCCATTCCTACAATTTGGTCTGGAAGGCCTAACTCAGTAAAAAGCCTGATTAGGTCCAATAGCTTGTTGAGACTCTTTTGAAGGAAACGAAGCAGATTAATGAAGGAAAATGCGCTGACTACAATCTACGTATTATGCTGTTACATTGCTGCTATTTAACAGATAAAGCTACTTTTCTTAACAAGTTGACTAGCTTGACACAATGGGACATTTTATTGCTTGTTGAAACTAACATTAGTCATTAGACAAACACCTAATGACTGTTCAGAGAACCTGCTTGCCCTCTGTGGTTACAGGTGTCTAAGCCCTGTATGAAGGGCAGAGGTAGCGGTCTGGCTGTGGTACAGCCCGAGCATGTTTAACCCGGAAACTCCAGCTCATCTGACTTGTGTGATTGCTGTGTATCGTGCCTGGGCACAGTACGCTAAAACATGCTGGGGCCCAAGCATAGCTTGGTTGGACTTGGTATGCATAAGTGTGATCATTAACCATGCTCAAGCATATTGTCAATGATGTGACTGGAACACACATGTGCAGATGTGCACTATACATGAACTGGACCCAGACGGAATGGATCGGGTGCGCTGTACAGATTGGTTAGTGACAAACATTTAACATTGTCACAAAGGGATCACATTTGGTAAATATTCTAATACGTGCAGCAAGATTAAATGAAAATCACTGTGTTCAAAACATGATAAATCTATAAGAGGGTCATGTGTCATCATGGCCAAAATAACAGATAAACCACGAAATAAGGACATTAATCCTGATCCCCATTGTGCTGTGCGATGGTGCTTTTCTTTCTGCTTTCTTAGACACAAAAGGTTGCATGGTGATGATGAAAGCGAGGCCCAGAACATTAAGCGCAATGTGAGCACAGACCAGTGGGTGAGTGCAGAGGGGGACAATTGTGCACAGTATAAGGCAACTAGACCAAGTGTAAGTACCGGAAGTCATTGATTTGCACCATGTAGCATCGCTTGGATATATGGTTTTTTAAATTGCTGGACAGGCTTCCTTATATGTCAATATGTCATATAATATGTCATAGTAATCTACAATCTACAACCCATGTTTAAAGTCATACACTGGAACTCATCCTTTCATCTGGTATTTAAGATGTTTCTGTCTCAGTCTCTGTCTTTGCTATATCAGATCACATTTTGTTACTACTCTTTGTATGGAATTAGTCAGTAAACTCAAGTTTATTAAGTTATCTTTCTAAGAATCTACATATGCTTCCCACCTCCATGATGTTGTTGGGTTGTTGCGCCCCCTGCAGGTACTTAGTCTGTATAAAGGCTGATTTATACTCCTGCGTCAAATCTACACTTTAAGTACAGCATAGCCGTGGACCCTATGGCCAGCCCAAGCCATAGCCTGACATGCACTTCCCTAGAAATGTAACTACACACTGTGGTGATGCAGACTGCAAGAACTGTAATCAATCCGCATGGCAGTTCAATTTTTTTTTGGGAGCAAGTAAAGCATTCATCCCAGGTGTGCTTACAGTATATAGCTGATTGATATGGAGGGCTAAGAGTGCCAAAATTAAATAAATCAATATATCAATAATTAACCAATTAATTGCATCATTAATTGTATAAAATGGGAAATATAAAGATACATTATTACTTAAATGTGTCATGAATTATTAAAAATGGGAAATAAAAACATTATTAATTAAATAAATTATATATAAATATATTTCTAAATATATTTAAACAATAATTTAAATGTTTGTTTAAATGACTATTAAAAGGATACCCGCAACCTTTAAAATTATCTGTCAAAATCAACCACCAGACTCAGTGGGCAGGCTTTAAACAAAACAAAACATCTGATTGGTTACATTGCATTGCATGTCACAACAGATCGGTCTCGCCTCGTCGACTGAATTCTCATTCTGAATTCCCTGAATCTACAGGAAGTTTGGAGCAGCACAAATGTAACCAGGACTCGATTAATGGATATTTTGTTAAAATGTTTCAGTTGCGTGATTCAACAATTGAATATATCACAGGGTGGGAAGGCAATAAATGTAACATCCAAAACTATGTAACCCCTAGTGTTTTGGTGGTGTAATTACAGCGTGACACAAACACACCACTGCGCATCATACACAGTGCTTGTGACGGCATAAGGCACTTGCGCAGGCCATGGCATAGGCTCAATGCAGGAATATAAATCATGCTGAATTCTACAAGCTCACAAATCCTGGATGATTATGCTCCCGTTAAATGTAGGCTAGAGCTTGTCTCTCGCATGTCACTGCAGTTCACACCAGAGCTACGTGCCATGAAAAGAGCTCGCCGACATCTCGAGAGGCTCTGTAAGAAACAGGCCTGGCCATTCATTCTCTGGCCTATGCTGAGGACCTGAAGGCTGCTCTTACGACTGCCCACTCATCTTACTTATCAAATGTGCTACTTCAAAGCCTAAAATTCTGTTTTCCCACTATTAATAAGCTCTGCCTCCTGTCAAACCCCCTAGATCTTCCAATGAGCTCTATAATGCATTCTTGAAATGTTTCCATTCAAAAATCGGGAACTTACACCAATGTTTTTCTGCTAACCCCCATCCGTCTCCCACTTCCGACATCCTGCTAGAACCTCCAGTTCACCTGCTCTCAGAGATTATTCCCACCAATCCTGCATCTGTCGTGGAATTATCGTTAAAGTCAAACTCATCTTCTGGACGGTTAGACCCTGCCCCCACTACAGTTATTCGGGCCTGTTCCCCATTTTGTAAACCTTAACCTTGCTACTAGTACAGTAATACCTCATCATACGTGGATTTGTGTTGCGCTGAATTCGATTTGATGTTTTTTGCTAAAAATACATGGGAAAAATACAAATTGTCTTAAATCGCAACATTACATTGGTCAGCCAATGTAAAAATATGAAAAATAATATATTTCAAATAAAAGCTTATAAATTAAAAAATATTGTCTTATTTACCTGGTGTTTGGTGCCGATAACTCTTAGTTCCATCACATTGCTGGTTGGTGTTGTTGTTCACACGCATTAATAAAGTCTAAGCATTAAAGGAAAATGCTTATTGGGTGTGTATAGGGGATTTAAATTGTTTTTTAGGGTTTTTTTGTGTTAAGTAGTTTTTACGGGGTAAGTTGTGCCTTTTGGAACCAATTACTGACGTAACGCGATATACTGTATTGTTCCACCTGAATTGAAAACTGGTTCTCCAAAAACCTGGTTTAGGCCCCACTCAGCTAAAATCTTACAGACCCATTTCAAATCTTCCTTTCATGGCTAAGAATGTGGAGAAGGTTGCTGCTGCTCAACACGTAAGAGCTTGAAATCTGTATCAACCATTTCAGTGAAGATTCAGAGGCCTTATATAGCTGAAATGACATGGCTGATGGTGGATAATGACTTAATCGTGGCTGCAGATTCTGGGGCAGCCTGCGTCCTTCTCCTCCTTGATCATCTTTCAGATATTGGTATTGCTCGGGCTGGTCTTTCCTGGTTTACATCCTACCATAGTGACTGGCAGCATTTTGTGTCCCAAGACAATGAAACCGATTCAGTAGAAATTCACTACTCACCTCACATGCACTGTGACCCCCAGGGGTCAGCTTTAAATGCTCCTGCTAGGTAATATCATTTGTCAGCGAGGTGTCAGTTTTCATTGCAATGCCAATGACACATAAAAGTGCTAATATAATCACCTCCATGCCACCTGCTGCACTACTTCACTACAGTGAAGCACTGTATGACCTCTAATATTTTACTCAATTCTGATAAAACTGAAATTCTTCTAGTTGATTTAAATTCACTAATTTCTGCCCTGCCTGACTTGGAAGTTTAAATGAATCTGGTCTTAGTAGTGCCCTCAACAACAGTCTATAATTTAGTGTAATTTCTGATCTTTCTCTTATTAACCATCTGACTCAGATGGTATTCTTCCATCTCCATAGCTTTGCTTGCCTCCGTCCCTTTCTCAGTGTTATGATGTTGAAACATTAATTCACATTCTCATTGCTACTCGCCTTGATTATTGTAATGCATCGTTTATTGGCCTCCCTTCCAAATACCGCGAAAGATTACAGCACTTTCAGAAACCTGTAGATTCAGTAGATTCAGAAACCTGAATCTGCTGAATGGCCAGGTTATCCCATCAGTGGAGTTTGTCTTCCCTAATGACATGGGCGTATTCTAGGACAAGAATGCCAAGATTCATTGGGCTCGAATTGTGAAAGAG
>JAODKL010000041.1:16320143-16334063 GCA_026780765.1 Petrocephalus schoutedeni
TAATCTACTCTTGCTGGGACAGTGCCTGGAGAATAACCCAGGCAGTATAGACCATAAGGCTTGGCTTTGCCCAGGAGGGGATGCCATTTGTGAGTTTTTTTCCTAAAATATTAACCAGTTTTGTTGTCACAGTTTTGGCAGTTTGGCGAGTGGGTGGACGTGGTGATCGATGACCGGCTGCCCACCAGAGGCGGGGAGCTGCTGTTCCTCCACTCAGTGGAAGGATCCGAGTTCTGGAGCGCCCTGCTGGAGAAGGCCTATGCCAAGTAAGTAAGCCAGTGCCTGCTGTTGGCATGTAAACTGTCTACTAACCTTGCATGATCACATGGGATGAACCGGTAGTTTTTCCTGTCTGAGTGGCTTTGTAGCTGCATGCAGCCTAAAATTATTTAAATAAATAATACCACGACCGTACAATACAGTATTAAAAACTATACCTACCTGAAAATCTGTAATTAGAGACACAGTCACATTGCCTGTAGTCAATGTGAGCATCCCGCCATGCAAAAAAAACTGTAATTAGAGACACAGTCTCATTGCCTGCAGTCAATGTGAGCATCCCGTCATGCACAAAGCTGTAATTACAGACACAGTCACATCACCATCATCCAGCCACGCACGTTTGTATACTTAGTCAGATTTAGCTATACTAAGCAATGTCACCCGCTTGCTGTAGGCTGAACGGCAGCTATGAGGCTCTGTCAGGGGGGAGCACGACGGAAGGCTTCGAGGACTTCACTGGAGGCGTCGCTGAAGTGCACGAGCTAATGAAGCCAAACTGCAACCTCTTCAAGATCATCCAAAAAGCCCTGCGCAGGGGGTCCCTCCTTGGCTGCTCCATCGACGTGCGTCAACACCTCCACACGGTCACATGCGGTGCTGGTCCTGTTAGCCACTATTCCATCAGCGGTTCAAATTCTCTTTTTTCTTTAATACAGCATTTCAAAACATAGTCCTTGGGGACCCCCCAGACAGTCCACATTTTTGCTCCCTTCCAGCTTCCTACGTGGACTGTTTGGGGGACCCTGAGGACCGGGTTGGGAAACAGTGCTTTAATATATCCTTTAATATATAGCAAATACAGTTTATGTGGTGTTGGGTATGGTGAACATTTTTCAGCGATTAAGTGATATTGTCAAAATCCATTCTAAGAGATAGATTAGCTATGTAATTCCCTTTAATAAATATCCTTAGATTTTGGTTGTCAAGATTTGTGTTGTCATCTAATATGAACAAGTAGAGGCTTGTGGGTATGCACACTAATGAACCAGGCCTTAGTGCAATAAAATGAACTACGTTTTTTGTTTAAGTTGTTTGTAGAGTTGCAGTTAAGTAGCATTTTGAGGACAGAGTAATGACATAACACTTATACTGGAAATACAGTAAACTCCCTTATCTAAGGGTTGATGAGGGCAATAACAGGAAATGGGCTCTCTTGGCTTAGATCACAAGCTCAGCAGACTCAGAGGCCGTCACGACACAGAAGCTGGTGAAGGGCCACGCATACTCTGTGACTGGTGCGGAGGAGGTGAGCCACCTGCCCCACACCAGGCTGTGGCCTTGCTGAGGATGAGGAGCTCAGGTTTCCATGTGCTGTCACTGTAAAGGTCGGCTACCAAGGAGCTACCGCGAGGCTGATCCGTATCAGGAACCCCTGGGGACAGGTGGAGTGGACGGGTGACTGGAACGACAGGTACAGCACTGCTGGGCAGATGAATGGGATGGCGTTGCCACTGATGATATCTGGCAAATTAGCAGGAAAGGGTGGAGTCTTACAGAGCAAGAACTGCACACCTTTTGGTTAGGTGCTTAAGTTGAGTTGCTATGGTAAACATGGATTGATGGCATCATTACATTAAGAGTCTCCTAGGTTACATAATATAATGAACTATCCACTCATTCTATTCTCTACTTTTCAGAAACTGAAATGTAAGCAATGTTTTTATGTACAGTAGAATCGAGAGGTCCATTTTGTTCGGCTTGGTGGTTCTTTATTTTCACACTTCATCTGTATTCCAACAGCTCTGATCAGTGGAGTCAAATCAGCAATGAAGACAGAGCGAGGCTGATCACCCAATCTGAGGATGGAGAGTTCTGGTAAATCGAATCCTTGTTCCTCCTCTCTCTAACCCTGTTAATGCACCCCAACGGTCCATTTCTGAACCTGAAAAGTTACATTTACCTACAGCTAAAGTACAATTCACAGACTCTTGAGGGTGCAGCCCCAGTGACAAGTAACTGTACCCTCAAAGGTACAAATTGGTACTTTTTTCTGACAGTGCAGTTTGGGTCATCATGTAAGACCTGATTTTAAGCAAGTTTTTAAGGTAAAATGTTCTCAAAGGGGAATAGCCAACACATGAGTGATTACCTAGCCTCTCTGTTTCTCTCATCCTCCTGGGATCTTTTTCTTTGGTTGTTTCCCGTGTGCCTTGTAGGATGTCCTTCTCTGACTTCCTGCAACACTTCTCCCGGGTAGAGATCTGCAACCTCACCCCCGACGCACTCTCAGAGGAAGACAACAAGAAATGGAGTCTGTCCAAATTCAACGGGACCTGGAGGAGAGGCTCCACCGCTGGGGGGTGCAGGAATTATCCAAGTACCAAGCCAACCAGACTCAATGATTCCATGGCAGCAAAAATAATGTCATTAACCAAGCAAAAGCAAAGAAATGATGAACCTCATAACAGTGTTTGTGGAAGGTTGGCGGTTATTCATAGGAACAAGAAATTCTGCATCCCCAGACAAAATGTCTCCCTGCCCAAAGAAATTGATAATTTCATGTATTCAAGTGCCCCTGTAAAGTGCCAGCCCCCTGGATTCTGCCAACGTATCCATGCCCTTACTGCATTCCTGCATAAGAGCTAAAGTTGTTTTGTATATTTGCACGAATCTTAATGTTCGAGAAGTATTCAAAAAAACAACACTGTTATCCTTCCTTGCAGACACCTTCTGGACAAACCCACAGTTTGTGATTAAGCTGCAGGAAGAAGACGACGACCCTGGCGACGAAGAGGTCGGCTGCAGCTTTGTGGTGGGCCTGATCCAGAAGAACCGGCGCCGACTGAAGAAGATGGGGGAGGACTTGCTCACCGTTGGCTTCGCCATCTACAAGGTTAGAATGGAGGGAGGGTCCCGAGAAGCCGACAGGTGTATTTTTCAGTAAGCATGTTTTAGGGTTATGGCCATGTTTTAAATACCGGTAGTGGCCTTGGAGACAGACACAGCGTTACTACTAATGTGGTTGGTCCCAGGCAGCTTGGATCAATAGAAAATATAAGTGCATTATGTTACATTTATTTATTTAGCACATGCTTTTGTTTAAAGTGACATACAAGTGAGTCAGATTATACATTATATGGATGGAGTTGTCAAGGAGTCAACTAGCTAGACAGCTTCCAGTTAATGACCAGTAACAAAAGCTACACAATGTAGCAAAAAGCTAAAAGGTGAGCTAATCAAATGGAAGACAAGTGCAAATAGGAGTATCAAAGATAAGCAAGAGATCAGCTAAGGGATCATAGATGAAGATAAAACAGGTCAGTGGTTGGCGGGGGAGTGTAGATGAGGTGTTTCTTTATTACAGTTAAAAAGTGTTTTCTGATCACCGAAACAGATTTTGTACCATGTAGTGTTACTTTCTCAGAAATTTTAGTGATGATGTTGAACTCAACATGCTTCCTTCTTTTGTCCTCTACAGGTCCCCCCAGAGGTATGTGCAGAATTATGGTTATTTACAGAACTTTGTGTTTCTGTTACAAATGTTGGGGTGCCTTGGTTAATTTTGACTGTTCCATATCCCATCCCCATGTGACCAGAAATTAGCACAGATCAAATATAGCAGAGGTCACCATTCTTATCTGCAAAGTGTATGTCTTATCTGCAGTGTGTATGCAGATTTTGGAAATAACCTTTAGGTCAACTGTTCAAATCTAGGTCTGAGGACTCTTCAGCCAATCAGGCTAATAAATGGTAATCTAATTAGGGAGTTGAAATGAAAGCCCACATATCTAATGGACCTTTCTGGATAAGATAGGCTACCCCTGAAATATAGTAAATGTGGAAGATTTGGGAAATTTGTCACAGCAGAACAAGGAAGGTAATTTGTTAATTACAGAGACTTAAGGTACAAGTATTCTTACAGATATTTGAAAAGAGATTAGCAAACCACTGATTAGGGTTGTTACGACCCTGGCTCAAAAAGGCCGCACATAAACCAAGACATACTCACACAGACAGCGGAATGGAACTCATAATTTATTAGACCCAAAGAAAACGTCAGAAAAGGGTATGGCCAAAATAACAAAACTCCAAATGCTCACTAGAAAAGAAATCAACTACCTACCCTATTTCCAAAACAAACACAGAAAGCAAAGTACACAAACCTACTACTCCCTCCCTTACTAACAGAAAAACAAGTACAAAAGTATACACATAAAAGAAAAGGCCCCCTTTCCCTACAGGGTCTTAGCAGCGCGATAAACCAAACACAGCTCCTACTTGACCTTAACACAATAATACAGTCAGGCAGGTACACAACAGCAGCAGCAGCCACACCAGCAACAAGTATCTCCCGTCCCACCCCCTATGATGTCACTGCTGTCACTCCACTTCCTCCTCCTTATATCCTCTGGCACTCCTCCTACAGGCCGATTGTGAAATAGCACATACTGCTAACACGAGGGCTGTCACACCCCCACCACCAAAACCAAACACCCCATTTACTTTACAATTACTAGGTCTTTGAAATAAACAAGCATCTTTAGACTCCAGAAAGGGCATCAGCTAGCACATTATCCACGCTTATGTTTAATGACTAATGGAAAACCCTGCACCAGCAGTGACCATCTCATAAGCCTCTGGTTTTTGTTAGACATCTGGTTCAAAAATACCAAGGGATTATGATCAGTGTACACAGTACTGGAAAAGACAGTAGACCCCAAATAAACCTCGAAACGTTGGAGAGCAAGTAAAAGAGCTAGCGTTTCCTTTTCGATAGTACTGTAATGAACTTGGTGTTTGTTGAATTTCTTAGAGAAGTAACATACAGGGTGGGCTATTCCATCAGCATCACACTGCAATAACACAGCACCAGCACCTGTAGCACTTGCATCTATCTCTAAACATTTAGGGCAACCAGATAATCCATTTCAGGGTGGACACTTTGAGGTACTTCAGGTTTTACGAACTACATTAATCCTGAAAGGCTCCTCTGATTGGCTAAATAGCTGTTCTTCTTGTGCTTTGACTGGTTTGTTTCCTTGATTCAAAAATGCATCCAGCTGTTTCACATTAACATTAGTGACATATGCATTATTATACGAGGCTGACCAATCAGCACACAGCGAGAACGCGATGCTTAAGTGAAATCCGCATCCTTTTAATTGGCCTCTCTGGCATAGACTATCTGGTTACTTTAGGCATGTTGCAGTCAAGTGTGGGTGTCCAAACATGTCCTCTGTGACACATACTGCTTACCCTCTCCAGTCTGTGGGCCAGAGGAATGTCCACCTGAACCGGAACTTCTTCCTGAAGCATGGGTCCAGGGCACGCTCCGAGACCTTCATCAACCTGCGGGAGGTGTGCGGTCGCTTCTGTCTGCCCCCCGGGGAGTACGTTATTGTACCCTCCACCTTTGAGCCCCACCTGAATGGAGACTTCTGCCTGCGCATCTTCTCTGAGAAGCAGACTGAGTTTCAGTAAGCAAGCCTGTTGGAAAACGGACATTTACAGACACAGAAAAGACCGCAACTGTATTGTCACTAGTGAGAGCAGCACCTTGCACCAGTGCAAACTATAAGTTGTTCAGGGCACAGAAGCAGTAGTACTCGAATTTTTGCATATTTGTCATATTTGCATCATTAATTCTGAAGGATGATAAGGAAAGAGAAGCATTTGTTGTAATAGCAGATGGAGCACCATATCCCTTTAAGAGCTGGCAGCCCCTTTGTGTTTCAGAGAAATGGACGATCCCGTCGAGTCAAACGTGGGAGAGGTAAAGACGACGTGTCTGCAGCTCGTGTTGCAAAAATATTTCTGGTCCTGTTGCTTTCTGATTTATCCTTTCTAGTGCTTCTATAGCCCCCGGCAGATTTAGGCCTGGGTGACATGGGCAGCCAAACAAAAGAATAAGGTTGTGACATGTGCGTGATTAGTTTTCTGTGGCACGTCACGTCAGTGATATCATGTCACCGTTTGAGTCAATTAATTTTGTCGGAGTGGATGCCATGACTTCTAGTTGGTGAGTGGAGGCAGGCTACCACTCAGAAGTACGAGATAGGGTGGGGCTGGGCTGATCTCAGGTCGCCTCACCGGAAGCCAGGGGTAGGGTGAGCGAGGGGGGTGGGTGGGGTGTATCAAATATAAATTAGTTTTAATTTAAAAATGAATATTTGTTGTCTATTTCCTTCCATCCATCCATTTTTTGAAACCGCTTATCCTTCTGGATCACGGGAGGTCCAGAGCCTATCCCGGAAGCTGGGTTGGGGAACAACCTAGGATAGGGGGTCCAGTCCATCGCAGGGCACACCCACACACGCACAACTATGGGCAATTTGGTAACTCCAATTAGCCTCAGCGTGTTTTTGGACTGAGGGGGGAAACTGGAGTACCCAGAGGAAACCTCACGACTTGGGGAGAACATGCAAACTCCATTGTTTAATTCTATCATTCCAAATAAACTATTGGGACTGAATGGTGTGTTTTTTTTTTTGTTTTTTGATTTTAATTAATTAATTAATTAATTAATTTATTTTTTGCATCAGGGTGGGTGGGAGCAAGGGGGGATGCCATAGGGACACCATGCAAGCTAGAACCACCCCTGTTTATAGACAATTACTTTTATAGAGCATGTAGAACTACAACATATTAAACTTCTCCCAGTAATTACCACAACCTTCTCAGAGTTCAATGAGTTTAACAAGACCTCTTTCTTTGTGGTTGCAGATGGAAATAACTGAAGACAAGATTGACAGTACATTTAAAAATCTTTTTGGAAAATTGGCTGGATGTGTGAGTACCTTAACTGCAAAAGTCATACATTGAGAAAAATTAAAAGTAGTAAGGTGGCTTATATCAGTATTTCAGCGAAACAATAATATAAGCTTGATGAGCTTAATGTAGGAACTTTGTTCATAAGGATTTTACTGTCCCCTTATATTACAGGACTGTGAAATCTCTGCCTTTGAACTAAGGAGAATTTTGAGTAAAGTGGTGTCTAGCCGTGAGTATCTGTCTGTATTCCTCAAAGTGCCAGTCATGTGACTCTGCCACTTGAGAACATTCCAAACGATGCAGACATACATGTACAGTGATTCCGTCATACATTTGTTTCCTCCTAACATTAAACATATTTTTACTGTAGGTACAGAGATCCGAACAGATGGGTTTAGCCTTGAAACGTGCCGCAATATGGTGAATCTTTTGGATGTATCCTTTTCTGTCTCCAAAAATATTCCTGGAGTATCTGAGTCTTGCTGGCCATTTAAAGGATGGGGAAAGTCACTAAAGGAGTTCATTTCATTTTTCCATTCATTTTTTTATTTATTTTTTGGTATCCAAGGAAAATTCATATTAATTACACCTTGGGTGGATGTGGTGTTTTACCCTTCTGATATCATAAACAATGGTATCTAATGCAAAGACAACCTCACGCATACTTGTACTGTGCTATATATAACATTAAGGCCTCTACATCCCTCTAGTGTGGTCGGTAAGTTGGATATTACCAGGATCCATTTCTTATCAGGTGTCTGCTTGTGTTTATATTGCCGTGATTGTACAGTGGTGACATCCTGAGTGCTGTATATAATGATGATGGGGTTAGGGTTAGTCTAGTGAATTGCACTCATGTTGCTGTTCCTTAGGCATTTTTCACAGAATGACGGAAGTGGAAAATTGGGCCTTTTGGAATTCAAGATTCTGTGGAGCAAAATTGAAAAATACATGGTTTGTGCTGCAGTCCTACATAAGTGAAATTATCTATGCATCTGTTTTCTGTAATTGCTTGTCGTATTCAGGGTTGAGGGGGTCCGGAGCGTATCCCAAAGGCTATGGGGGCATTGCAGGGAATAACCCAAGATGGGGCGCCAACCCATCATAAGATGTGGCAAATTCAGACCTGACAAATGTGTCAACCATTGTTTTGCTGCTTACAAGGATCATGATGCTTTATTGGTGCTAAATGATATACATGGCTGTCACCATAACGTTAATGGTAATGTAATGTAACGCACCCTGATGTTGCATTACCCTGATTGTGGTGTCTTAGGCAATCTACTGTCAGAAGGACGCTGACCGTTCAGGCACCATAAGCTCCATAGAAATGCGTTCGGCGGTGGAGGAAGCAGGTAGGATGCGTGTGGCCTTTAATGACCCGACTGATTCACTGACTGCACTGCCATGCAACTGGTACTCTCCACTCAGAGACACTCAGCTGGATCGGAACCTTTTCAAAAGGCAATTCGGCAAGAGAATTCTAACCCTGTAAATGTTTGAAACGTGACTTCAGTGTTTTTCAACCCAGTCCTTGGGGACCTCTAGATGGTCCCAATTTTTGCTCCTGTGAAATCCATCCTGCCATCTAATATTATTGTCACTTTAGTGGTCTTTGTCTAGGAGGTCCTGAGAATGCAAGCTGGGTCATCCTGCCTGGGCATCTCTCGCCGCACCTCTTGTACTGTAGAGTCTGATGTTGATTGAGCGCCTACATGTTGTGGGCGGAGTCACCCAAATGGCCTCTGGGCATGCTGCTCATTAGAAGCAACAGCCTGTTACGAGGGAAGATGCAGGTGGCTTGGGTCTGCTTGTCTTTTCCCCTGGACGGGTCATGTCTGTCTAGCAATTAGAAATAGACATAGCTAAAGCAGTTTCTCTCTTGAAGGAGCCCCAATGAGACCCTCTTCTGTCTTTCTCAGGGTTCTCGTTGAACAACCCCCTGCACCAGATCCTGGTGGCCAGATACAGCGAGGCTGACCTGACCATCGATTTTGATAACTTTGTGGGATGCTTGATCCGCCTAGAGGTCATGTTTAGTGAGTACCAATATCAACATATTCATGAATCCCATTGTTTTTTTTAAGCTTAATAATAATAATAATAATAATAATAATCTCACTGTTTAATCATGCATTTTGATGCTTCAATACAATCATAACATACAGTAAACAAATGTTTTATCAGAAATATTTAAAAGCCTGGACAAAGAGAATTCTGGAATGGTGAGCTTTAACTATGCAGAGGTAAGTCATCTTTGAACCGGTTAGCTACGCCTGCTAGCGCTGGGCAGAGTTGCACAAGATTTTGAAACAGCTTCTATACTGAAGTATAGCAAGTTTGCAATGTTTGTGAATGTGTTGAATGACTGATATTTCTGGATTATGAATATTGCTTTTGTCTCCCTCTAGTGGCTGACATTCTCTCTACTCTAAGGCTTTGGAGATGCTTCATGGTTACCACTTGCAGAATATTGAGAATAATTATGTAGAGAAGCAGTAGAAATATAGCATTAAGAACAATACCAGTTATGTAATCGACTTTGCATATATGCGTTTTGGGAGTTTTATTGTAATTATTATTAAAATATTTAGCCCAATTCATAGAAGACTTGCCATAAAATGTTGCGCCTTAAAAGGAAGTCTTAAAACCATAATTATCAAAATGCATTTCTAAATATGTCTGTCACTGTTGCCAGTTAGCCTCTTGCAGGGGTCCAGGTGGTTCCCCTTAGAAGCTGGAGATGTATCATTTGGCAGAATCACAGAGTCACATTTCTCAGTACTAAGCGGTGCAGTGGCTGTTTCAAACATTGTGGTTTTAACCATCTTCCAATCATATGTGAACAGAAATACATACTTAGAAAAATAAAAGAAAATAAGTGAGATCAACCCAAATCATACCTGGATATAATAAAGGGAATTTCACATTGCTGATTTGAGATTCTTTATAAATTCTTTCACATAATATTCAATTGCTCGCTTCAGCTCTTCGTAGTTTATTTTCCTCCATTACGTATTAAACAATTATACAATAATGATTTATAGTCCCTTAACACCAAGGCAGTTTTCTATGAGAAACAGACAGCAGGTGATGTCCCAGTGTGCTCAGCTTGGCCTCTTGGCCTTTGCGAACTCCTTCGCCCAGCGGATAGCCTCTGTAATGTCCGTGGTGCATCCTGTCCCCTTGGCAACAGTGGCAGAGCCGCCGGCGTTTCCCCCGAGGTGGGTGCAGATGGCCAGGGCCCAGTCGCTGGCAGACAGAGGGCTGTAGCCCTGGGGGGCACATAGGGGATGGGGGGCATCTGTGACGCAGCACTTCTGTGACAGATGTTACTCAACACAGACCTTGGGGACACCCCCAGAAATACTGGCTTAACAGGTATCTGTATCTATTCCTGCTGAGCGACCAGCTAGCGAGCAAACTTGGCTGGAGTGAAGCTGTTTTTGGTGCTTGCAGGGTGTATGTCCACGTTCTCATCTCACACCTTCATGCTTGCAAGCCCTCGGCTGTGTGCGTGTGTATGTTTAGTGCTTGCACGTTCTCCCCATCTCATGTAGGCTTCCCCTCTAGCCTAGCATCTCCAAAGGGATTGTGGCATGTGGCTATGTGTATATCTGTGCCTTTATATTACCCAAGGCAAACTGTCACAAATTTCTAGATGTTCTTTAATGTTGAAACTCTTAACATCCTAGGAATAAATGCAAGAATGACTGTGTAGGTTAAATGGCAAAATAATAACCTCACCCCCCACCCCCCCACATACACACCTCAGAGCAACTACCCAGCATATGCCATAGGTAACACTCAGGAAGCACTGAGAGCAAGCTTGTCCCCTGATGTTTTACCTTTGGTACCTGACAGGCACAGAGGACCTTTCCAGACTGCTGGTGTGACAGTAACATGACCAGGGTCCCAGGGGCCTGGTTACTATAGTGATTCACTGCCTTCATCACCACCTGCAGTAATGAGTAAGGAAGATGTCGCCCACCTGGGCATAATGTCACTCTCTCACAAGCAGATATCCAAAAGAAGTGCATACCGATATTGAGTCCGTGTCCACGGTGTCCACGACCAGCCTTTCATCCCTGTGTTTCCTCAGCAACGCCTGCACTTTACTGGCTGCCTGAGAATTGACAATAAGAGAGAGAATGTGAGTCTCAGAGCCCAGCAGTAAATGGCTACAGATCACCTCTAAATCAGGCCCAGCAATCGGATCAACAAACTGCATAAACAGGAAGGTGAGTTAGGGTGTGATGCAGACAAATATGCGTATTCACACAATATAAAGTAACATACATAAAGCTCCCTGGGACCCTGACCAGAAAAACCATATCATAAATCTGGTCAATGAGACGCTTCAAACTATTAATGAGTCTTAGAAGAAGACGAATCACAGACCTCCAGAGGTTCCAGAGCACGAATGAAAGCGAGCCACCTCTCGTGCTGGCTGTGCTAAGTACCTCGGCGAGCTCCAGCTTCCTGAGGATGGTGTTGGCCGCCCTCTGCAGAGCTCGCAGCTGGCTCTGAAGCATTCTCCTCTGCCACTGGGGGATGGCAGTGTTCTCCACGGCCTGGGACAGAGCACACTCACCGTCACGCCCCCGCCTACTACAAGTGCGGCAAAAGCTACTATAATACATTCGACAAACACAAAACTTGCTTTCCGTAATTATAATAGGCTTTAATGAGCTTTATCTGCCACTCATTGCCCTGCTGTGCATTACATATTATAGTCCCAGTGCATAACAGAGGACCATGACAATTAACATTTACTATTTCTCTCTTACCCCATTTTACACCTTTCTACATCTGTGACAGGTCTAGCGCTATACAGACAACCCCCAGGTTAAGAATATGAGCCTTACAGAGAACTCCATTTACTCTATGACTGCCCTATAGCCCATATTAAAATTTGGATCAAATACAGTGGTTTATAATAATGAACGCCTACACTACTTTGTGAAGCTCGTGATTCAGCGTGAACGGCTTCAGCAGTTTGTTGGCTTAAGGTACAGTACAGTAAACAGTAATTTACACTGTAAATAGTTACTCGTCTTATTACAGCATAACCATGATTTTGCCGTATTATTTCGCCAACTATCCTACAAATTCAACTTAAAGACAAAGTTAGAGAACGCATCTCATTTGTAACCTGGGGACTACTTGTATAAGGCTTATTTGGAGGTTTTAATCGAATTTCCTCACTGTCGAACATTCCGAAGAACCACCGCCCCCATTCGGGCCAGTCCTGGCAGTGACGCTGATCTACTTGGACTCACAGCCCCTCCCCCAAACATCTTTCAACAGAAAAGCAGTTTAAATTCAACAAGCAGTTAAAACATGCCTGCTAGGCAAATTAAAGTCAAATCACTTCACAACAAACCGAATAATATAATTTTATAAAAATAATGTCTGTAGGACCCAATGAGAATCACTCTACAATCACTCTACCGCCTATGGGATTTGAACTGGCAACCTCCTGATCACAGGCACTTGAGCCACACACTGTTCTCAGCCAGATTCCCGTGGCTAAACAATGCAGAGCGAAGAGCTCAGCTCCAGGAGTAGCACTAGTGAGCATCATCCTGTTGTTACAGCAACACGCACATCGATCAGCAGACCGGCTTCTTTGGACAGGCTGTGTGCCGAGGACAGGCAGGGGGACGCTGCTGGTACACGGGCAGAAAGGGAGTCCACCTCCAGGGCCAGGGCGCGGCCGGCCTCGCGAGCCTGCGGCACAGAAGGGAGGCGAGGCTGAGAGCGCTCATCGGGGGCATGCGGCCTTCAAGGCGGCCGTGTACCTCAAACGACGTCCGGACATGACGAAATCGAAAACGTGGGCCAGGTCAGTCTATCGCCAGTTCATTCATTCTATGTTACACCATAACCCTGGAGGGTGCGGAATATTTCCGATGCAGCAGACACACATACGGAGCACAAATAGACGCATTGTGGCGAGTGCGAGTCATTTTTACACAGGAGATGACTTTTAGCTTTTAAAATGGAAGTTGCTCTCTATTAACAGCTACTGTTGGTTTAATACTAGAAGTGGCACAGACAGGGAAGCCAACAATTTACATGATAATCACGGTTACGCGCTAACAAAACACGGCTATGACATTCACTACAGAAATACACATACTAATGTGCGCAGGTAGAGCTCTGGAACGGCAATAAAAAGCACATTAAAGCAAATGGAACCTCACGCTCTGGCTTAGTAACACTCAATTCAGGGAGAATTCCGAAATGGGGCGTGACGTCAGCATTCCGCACCTTATCCGCCTCCTCTCCGGTGACAGCTACAATGCGGCTGATCCCCTTCACCATCTGCCTCTCGGACACAACGACCAAGTCCTGGATCCGCCCTGTCCTCAGGAGGTGCCTGAAAGCGTAAGGGCAGGGAGGCCAGCCCGGTCACTGGCCGCCAATATGACCGCGTTTGTGATCCGTGTCTAACGGCATACGGGACTGCTGTTTGGAAATGAGATTCAAGATGGATGACCTGCCATAGGTGCCGGCCTTCCCGAGCTCAGCATTCTTCTTAAGGGTGGGAGGCACCGATTCAATTCTGCTGTAAAAGTTTCCGGCCTGATTCTTATTCAGCAACTATTCTGTTAAGTGTCCATCCATCCCTGTAGGTCAGCTTGGACATTGTCACTCTTCCTCTTTACACGTGCATTTTTCAGACTGTGCTCTGCTTTGCAGATTTTATTTCCAAGCACCGGCAATTTGGGCATCAGCAGTTCCAAGATTTCTAGGTTGTTCCATTTTGAAAACTAATGTATGAAATCGACTGTCAGGCCTCTTAACATGACTGACGATTGTAGATGCGACTAACTGTGATTCAGTCACTTCGCCTTTAAGGCCCTTTTCCATGTGCTGCTTCTGTTATCTTACTCACTCCAGTTCCTCACATTGTGCCCG
>JAODKL010000041.1:16334997-16349104 GCA_026780765.1 Petrocephalus schoutedeni
GTCACTTCGCCTTTAAGGCCCTTTTCCATGTGCTGCTTCTGTTATCTTACTCACTCCAGTTCCTCACATTGTGCCCGTGAATTAAGCCATCAGCCGGTGAGGGGCAGCCTGTGCTCACCCCTCCCATACAGTGCTAGGGCGAAGACCTACAACTCAACCGCTGAAGTCAAATCTGGGATGATTTTAAATTAAAAGAAAGAAGCAAGGCTGTCTTTGATGAGGATATCTGGGAAAGCCGTTGCGAACAATGTCATCTTTCTGCACTTTCATGACAACCGGCCACACATTTCTTGAGTTACGGCATATTTTTTAAGGCGCTGTACATGAATGGGAAGTCGGGCATCCATAAATTTTGGGAAATTTCAATGCACAGTCAATATGAGGAATTCAAATTTGTGAGGATGGTTTGTAAACTGGTGATTAGAAAATAAATTTAAGGACCCCGTGATTATTTAATACTTCCAGATATTTAGAGAAATTACCAACATGCCTTATTGTGATACCAGTGACTAAAGTCTGTTCTTGATATACAGAGTGAGATTACAACCCTGGATAAGAACAACTGCTAAGTGTAGACGTGAAATAACTTTTTGGGCTACAGGGCTTGCTGTACTTGTTAAACTAGCATTAGCATTAGGCCTTACGTTCCGCAACAGAGCTCAACAGAAGTCGTCCTGTGGTTGTGGGCGTGGAGTAGGTCAGACGCAGGGACTCCCACTGACACCACCCTCACTGGATCGGGGTAGACCTGCAGTGCAGACAGCAGCCTGGGTAATGTCACTGCCTCGAGAACACTTAAAGCACACTGAAGGTCATGGTTTGCTACTGAAGAGGACTCTGCATACATGGGCTACAAAGTATCTGATTCAATTTGATGGATCATTAAGTTTTCACCTCATCCACAGTTCGCAGTCCAGGTATGGTTCTGGCTACCAGTAAGGGCAGCTCCTCTGCATAAACAGGCTCGTCTCGCCTTATAATGTCCTGCATCATCCTCTCGACCTCCTGAAGCTGCTGGCTGCTCAGTGGTTTCTGTACAGGAGGAAGCAGGAGACCACGCTGAAGCATCTTATGCACAGCGTGCCGGGGCCAGGCATACGTCAAGGAGGCCGGACGCACCTTGACGCTGAAATCGAAACGCAGGCGCTCCGGTGTGATGTGAGAGCCACGCTGCTCCACCTCCTCTCCCAGCAGCTGCCGGAGGGTGAAGTTGAGGACGTGTGTGGCCGTGTGTTTCACCATGCAGGCCAGCCTCTGGGCCTGTGAGCAGGGCAGGAGCAAGTCTCATTCATTCAGAAAATGCAGCGAGGAATCTCCACAGGAACATCGAATCTGCATACAGGCCTCTATGATGCTCAGATTATTCTAACAAATTTCACTATTAAGATGATAAGACCCCTTCACCCATCTCTTCATCCATCACTCCTTCTATGACTCCATCCACCCATTTCTTCATCCATCACTCCTTCTATGACTCCATCCACCCATCTCTTCACCCATCACTCCTTCCATGTCTCCATCCATCCTGGCAGTCAATGGTGTTCAGCAAGTGCTCTACCTCATCTATGAAGAGCTGGAGCTGGTCTCCCGTCCGGAGGCTCTCACTGGCAGTCACCTGATGCACCACGTACCCTCCGACCCGCTGCACCTTCTCCACGGGGAAGAGGACATCCTGCACGAAAGGCACAGTGGCATGCTAGCCCTCATCGGGACCCCGCTGATGTACTCTTACATCTCTCAAATAACCTGACCCTTCAGTCAGTCAAACACAGAAATGCATACACATGCGGTACTGTGCCAGAGTCTTAGGCAGTCATGCTTAAATGATCTTCATCGTTCATCATTACATCTGTCAAAGTGTGTCAGCTGAGTCATTTCAAAACCTCTCCTAAAGTCACTCCAGTACTTGCAGCAACCCTCCAATATGCACATGCACTTGAGCACACCATACCTGGCTAATCAATACCTCAAGTTATTGAACTAAAGTTAAGTTTCCCCACAGACTGAGGAAAGGTTTGGGAACTGAACTGGCATGTTTCTTGTCATCCAACAAGATATCAATAACCTTCTGGAGAAGAGAAACAATCAAATATTTTTCGACCTGAATTTTACAAGCTGAACTTTAATTTTTATTACCGCACAAGCCTTATAAATTCAAGTTCAGGTAAATGTATTCAAGGTCGGATTCTTTAATTCAAATTCAGGTAAACGCAACCAAATTCAGGTTCTGGTATTCAGGTAATGAAGTTCAGGTTAACAGATTCAGATTCAGGTGAATGAATTCAAATTCAGGTTGTGGCGAGTCTGATTTGATGCCATAGATAGACAGCTTTGAAAATTTCTTTGTCCTTTGCAGAGCACTGTATATCTACACACATTAAGCATGAGTAAATAGTCTTGTAGGCACCCGTAAGCTAAATTAGCCTAAAAATGCTATGTGGCACTGTGACATATGGTCACGTGGAGCATTACCAGCTGGCTGTCCCGGGTGAAGTATCCCTGGTCATGGCTCTGTCCTCCTTGCTCTGCATAGAAGCAGGTCTGATCCAGAATGATGCCACAACTCTGGCCTTCAAGCACCTCCTGCACCAAGGCCTGTCCATAGTAGAATGCCAGGACAGTGGCCTGACAGGGCGGGAACACTGAGGAAGGGGTCAACCAGGGTATACAGACATCAGCAACTAACCACTGCTACCTTCTGCTAATATGTAATGGTTTGTGTGCATGACGAGAGCATTCCTAAATATTCCTACATACATCATTCATAACCACTGATCAAATCCACAGTCATGTAAGCAGGACTGCAGTATACTGGAAACATTTCAAAAATTGCAATATGGATTTCTTGTGATTCACAATAGTTATAAAGCACAATAGTTGTAAAGCAAAAAATCTGTTGAAAATTACCCCAAAATAAACCAAAGCTAACTACCAATATCTATCAATAGGGTCCGACAAATATGATGGTGGTGCGATTTTTATCATTTTACATGGGCTCCGGCTTGCGTGGTAAATGAGCTGTCAGGTGATGCACTTCGATTAGCGCGAGAAAGACGCGAAAATGGATGCTTTTTGTAATAGTAGTTTTTGCATCATTGTTCTCTGATAATTTGACCCTTGTGTACATGGGACTTTCTGGAAGCACGTTACTAAGGGTAAAAAGGCGGCCGAGTGTTGTTTGCAAACGTAACATTTAAAATGTGCATGTAAAAATACAATCACTTTACCATAATCGGGTTGCTAGAGAATTGCTCTATTGCTCTAATTTTCTCAATATTGTCTCTATGGAATCCAGGATATTTCATACAGTGGAGGACTGTCTTTTTGCAACCAATTCTTGTTTGCTATTCTCCTCTTCACTTGTTTAATGATGCACCACACTGTCTATGAGTACAGCAATGATGAAAATGATTATGATCGTTCTGGAGCGCGCAAGCAGAGCTCACCCAAAAGCAGCAGTGGTAAATTATACACCGATTTTTAATATGTATTAAATAATCCTGGACAGGAACATTAAAATTGCGAAGCATTTTAAAGTCAATTCCTAAAGGAAAGTTATAATTTTGTAATTTAATGAAGATCTGCTTTAGAAATTGCTGGAATAGCACTGCTTTTGGTAATAGTGCCATATGATGTCTGGACGGTATGACTGTAGGAGAAATTAGATACCACCCAAGCCTAATCGCAACTCATCCGATTTTCAGAGGCCTTGAGATGTGTCAACTGGAAATGCATAACATGTGGTGCTGATATTAACATCATACATTGTGGAGGTCTAGCGTGGAGACTATCCTCAGAAGCAGGTGGCAAAAGTCCACCGCAGGACACACACACATGCATGTTAAAAACAATATAACACTGTTCGGCAGAAGTCTAAAGCACGGACCGTGTCCACAAAGAGTTGAAATGATTGATTACCGTACTTCCCATCCTGCCCCAGAGTGTAGTTGTACTTTGGCGAGTCGTCTGTGAAGGGAACGCCCTTGTTCTGCAGTTCAGTGAGGGTGTGGACATCCAGCCCTGTGCAGCTCACTGTTTCAGAGGCCTGGGCCTCATTCTTCAACTGGCAGGAGCAAATCAACAACCTCAGCCACCTCTGGGCCACTTAAAACGGTCACAGAAGTCGGGCGTTCAAATTCAGGATTCACATTGCTGAATGGGGGAGGGGACCATTGATGCTGAGCAATAAAAGGCAGAGAGTGTGCTCACACTAACCCTATGCAGCACAAAGCAAAGAAATCTGTAACAAACAGCACAAAACACCTAGAAGATTGGAATTTTCGAGACCTTTAGGTTTCAGGTTGATGGACTAAGGCACCAAATAAGGTCTGTGATGGGGATGAAACTGAAAGATACCTTCTCCTCCTCCATTGCTAACCTATGCAGGGTCTCTGTGTCCATGGCAACGCCCTTTTCCTCCACCATCAGGCTAACGAGGTCGAGGGGAAAGCCCAGGTTGCGGTGCAGGGACCAGGCGACGGATCCTGAGGGAAGCCGACGTTAGAGTAGCGTGGCGCGTGGCGTGAATAGCGAGCGGAAGGCCGAGATTACCTGGGAACACCTGAGCCCCGTCCATCCGGTGCAGGGTTCTGTCGATGACACGCCGGCCCTGCTGCAGCGAGGACAGAAACTGGGCCTCGTTCTCATTGATGACGTCCATGATCTGCCAACATATGACGTTCTGACACGCCGTCCAATTACAGTAATGTGCAACGTTCTCTGCGTCGTCTCCGTCTGCGTCACCTTACCCTCTCAGTCTCTTTGGCCACTTCAGGATAAGCATCACCCTTTTGGAGGAAGAAACAGTCACGATAACAGGGCGTTAGACAATCGGTTACATGACAAATCCGCCAAAATGAGTACACATGAGGAGTTGGGCTACATGATGATATTTCTGGTAATCGACTCCTCGTATATAACACAAAAGTATCAGTTTACATGAAATATCAGTCATAATGGTGGTAGGGGGCTGGTGTTTACTGTATGTTTGTGAAGCACGGTTTTAGACAGTCCACAACAAGTGGTTAAATCATAATCAAATCCTGCTTGCTGATTAATCATTTCCCATAGAGACTACAATCGACACCGTTTACACTGCTAATTAGCACCACGAGTAGGGACCTGGCCTTTAAAAGATCTTAACTCACTTTGGATTTCACTGCTATAAAATCTATCAAAACTGGTTTGAATCACTGGTTTGAATGATTGTGCAAGCTCATGTTAAGGGTCACACTTACGAGGATGTGAGCCACCGTGGGCACAAGTCTGGCCAGAGACCCCGGGGGAGACTGAAGAACCTCGACGGAAAAACGTACAGCCCGGCGCAAAATTCGCCGCAGGACCAGCCTGTTAACCATGTGCACGTGTGTGTATGCATACAGACAGACACAGACAGACACACACACAAAGATAGTCTCATCTCAGCAAATACCCTGAGGCACAGCCTGTAAGCTAAACTGAAGGACACACACTCACTCGGCTCCCGACATCCCTGGATAAACACCATCAGCGATGCAGACGGTCAGAGCGCGGATGTGATCGGCGGTAACGCGGTATGCCATGTCCACCCCTGACATGTCTGACTCCCCGGTCTGGCCACGGTATTCTGGGCACTTGGAGCACTGAGGTGAAAGAGACAGGAAGAACAATCTGAGCTTTGAGCTTATAAGAGAATGACAGCTAACAGAGGTCAGGGGTTCAGGCAATATCCAAATAAATAATTATTTCCTATAATTCAACACACCCCCTGCAGCAATGCCATGTACACAGGCACTGAACTACAAACTGGATCATTCCACAAATGATAAAAAATGTGGACTTAAAAATATTAATAAAGCAATATATAAAAATGCAGTTATTTTTTTTCACCCATCCGTCCAACGATCCATCCATCCCCAATATATAATGATTCTGAAGCCTGTCCCAGCATGCACTGGGCACAAACCAGGGGAACGCAGGACATGGACTCACGCACTATCACACAATATCGGTGATTCAGAAACAGTAGCTAACTCAATGTGTCTGGATGGATACTCGGGGGGGGGGGGATCAGCACAACATGGGAACAACATACAAACTGTATTTCATATAGTGGTTGTTAGTCTGGAAATAAAGGCTGACTTAGAAGAAAGTGCAGAGCGTGCAGAGCATGCTGAGTTCTGAACCGAAATGAGTGCTGACACCTGGTGGATGGAGGCCAGTAGGGGTTTGAAGAGGTCGGTATCGTAGTTGGAACGGCGGCCCTGCAGGACGGCCAGCAACCGCTCCAGGCCCATGCCGGTGTCCACGCTGAGCTGGGGGAGTGGGTGCAGGCTCCCATCAGCCTCCCTGCAAGGAGGAGGAGAGCCAGCAGCTTGAGGTGAGCAGCCTGAACGCATGCGCCCATCCAGACTGCGAGCAGACCTGACGGTAATCAAGCCAGCTCTCAAACCACCTTCGCCTACTCTAGCTATGTTCCGCTCAGAGTGGGATTCGCTACCTATCGGCACATTTTTTCAGATGAAGAAACATGCACCTAAACCAGGGTTCCCCAACCCGGTCCTCAGGGACAGCCAAACAGTCCACGTTTTTGCTCCCTCCCAGCCCCCTGCCAGATAATCTACATTTTTGCTCCCTCCCAGCTCCCTGCCAGACAGTTCACATGGACTGTCCAGTGGTCCCCAAGAACTGGATTGGGGAACACTGACCTAAACGGAAATTGGAGCAGAGCAACGGTCCTCCCTGCCAATCAGCATTTGGCGTGACAAGAGAATGACGCCACCCACATTCAATTCTGACCTGCTGTAGAGATCAGCCCACGTAGTGCTTTAAGAGCTTTAGGCCACTGCTAGCGTGTCATCCAGTAAGGGCCCGTGCCAACGGACGGGTCACCTGCTGCCCCTACCTCACCTGTTGTACTGCATGAAGACCAGGTTCCAGATCTCCACAACTTCTGGGCTGTCCCCATTGACCAAGCGGGAAGCATCTCTCCCCCCCACATGATCATAGTGAATCTCCGTGCAAGGGCCACAGGGGCCCGTCTCACCCATCTCCCAGAAATTGTCCTTCATCCCAAAGGGCAAGATTCGATTGGGCTGCACCCTGCAGGTAAGGAGAGAACATCAGGGAAAGTAAAACTACAGGGTCATGGTTACCACTAAACTCAGTGACAATTACATCCAGCTTCTACCCGCTTATCGGGCAAAGGGTTGCGGGGGGTGGGACCCTATCCCAGGCAGCACAGGGCACAAGGCCGGGGTGCACATGTATCCATTCGTACCTCCTGCATTATCTGTAAAGCATATCACTCTATATAATTACCTGCCAAATAAACACATAAAGCTGTATAATTAATTAGGCAAATCACAGCTTTTTGATTACAAATGAGTTCTGGTGGAGTAGTACAATTCAAGTGTAGCTTCATCCTATGATTCCTCTTTGAGTACAGTGTAGGAATGAGTATGGGGCCTATCTCAGGAAGCCAAGGGAATAAGGCAGGGGGTCATCCTGACTGGGAGGCCAGTCAATCTCAGGGCAAACACTCACACACTATAGCACTGCAGGTCATTTGGAGATGCCAGTTACCCTAAACCATGTGCTTTTGGAGTGTGGGGGAAAACACAAAGAGAAACAAAAGATATTCACCACACATAGAGCAGAATCAGGCATCAAACCCACAACTCTGAATATGTGAGGCCACATACCAGACTGCTTACCCCTAACTGTAACTCCTTATTAAGAGACTAAGCATATTACAGCAAAATGATTCCACTAACGTCAATCTACTTTAGAGTCATAATTATGCCAAATATCCCAATTACTCTGCTTAAGTACTCATCAAACAAAAAACACACCGGAAAAAGTGCCTCAGTATAGGACCAGACAACAGGACTATGTGAACAGGTAAGATCACGTGATAGCATGAAAACACATACCCTATGCTTAGCCATATCTCCTGCGTATCTCTGTCAGGCTTAAGACCCAGCCTCTCATCACCGCCAAAAAAGGACACGTAGAGCCGGTCCGGTGGGATGCCATAAACCTCAGTCAGAAGCTGCCAAGCCATGGTGCAGGACTCTTCCTGGAGGTTCACACAAGAGGGCACTCTTGTCACACTACGAAGTGATGAAAGCGCTCTACGATTTAACAGAATAACAGTGACCATGGCGTGTTGGACCACCTAACCTTAAAGTAGTCACCAAAGGACCAGTTTCCCAGCATCTCGAAAAAGGTGTGGTGGTAGACGTCCCGGCCGACGTCATCCAGATCGTTGTGCTTGCCTCCGGCACGGACGCACTTCTGGCTGTTCACCACCCGCCGGTAGTGTGCCATCTCGCTGCGGGGATCCACTGAACCCAGGAAGACGGGCTTGAACTGGAAAGGGAGGACACAGGCTTGAGCCACCAGCTCCCACTTGCAGAACACACCTCACCAATGCTGCCCTCAACTTAATATAAATAATGGGACATAGAAACAAGTAGAAGTAAAAGCATATAAAATACATATAACCATCTGGGCAGTGAGTGGCTCAGCAGGCTATGTGTCTGTGTCCATAATCATGCTGGAACATGTCTGTGGGCCGTCTGCAAGACCCTTAACCCCCAGCTCCAGGGGTGCCATCTGTTGGCTAACCCTGTGTTGTGGCCCCAAAGCTATGGAGAGAAATATGGGGTAGGTGAAGACAGAAAGTCCAATGTACTTGTGCAAATGGAAAATAAAGGATTTGTCATTGAAAACACCCCAATGGGCATCAGAACTGCTGCTAGACCAGGTCAACTACATATAACCATATTCACCTCGATCAGCGGGTTAGGCCTCCGTACTTGGAAGGTCGCCGGTTTGAATCCTATTGGGTACGTTTCCAACGCGACCGAATGGTTGCAACGGTCTAAATCACTAAAGGGAGATTTAGGGAAATATACCTATGGCTGGAAAATTAACATTTTAACAGGGGATCAATTCGGATGCGTAGAGCTGAGCTTCAGTATGATTTTATACAACACTCCGTATTTAATTTCCAGCTGACGAGCTTTCTGACACTGCCAAAGAAATCAGTCTTGATATAAACCCACATTAGTCCCAGAATCACCTTTCAAACATGCTCCTGGCGTATAGGTTAGTAACTCCAGTACCGCTAACGCTGTCCGAGTCCGACAACGAAGCTGTCAAAATGCTGCATAAGCGGGGAGCCGAAACCTACCTGGTTCATGCCGGCATTGACGAACAGCAGGCTGGGGTCTCCCCTCGGGCGCACGGGGGAGGACGGCACAACCCTGTGCTGATGTCGGTCCTTAAAAAAATCTATAAACATACGCCGCACATCTTTCGATGTAAGTACACTTCTCTGTGTTGATGAATATAATCTACGTCCGTTCGTACATGTTATCGTAGGGACAAATCTACGAGAGATTCTAAATGGCACAATGACAGCGGCCATATTTACAGTAGGAGGGCCGGAGATGCGTGCGGGTCAAAGTTTACTTGTTTTTCTAACCAATGAAACTTATATATTAATGGTATTCGTCTTCTGATTGGATATATTAGGTGCTTGCTCCCGCCCTAATGGGCGGAGCGGCGTGCGGACCAATAACGTGGCCCAAAGGAAGACGTGGCGGAAAATGCCAAAACAAAAGACACGTGTCGCGTTTGAGTCGCGGCGGCAGGGCACATGGAACCGAAACGGGTTAGGATTATGTCGGATCTAATTCTTTGCTACTGGAAACTTCTTATATAATATAGGGGATGCCGAACACATTGGCAAAGCAATAGGCTGTCTGCGGAGTATTCTTAGAATATTTTTTGTCGTTTTTCCCGGCTATAAACTTCAGAGAATAGTTAATGGAGAGCTCACTCAAAAGGTTTGTCATCATTACAGGAATGTTTATAGGTGCAGACACCGACCGATTGATCACTATGAATAAATATAATTGTTAAAATCTTGCAGGATTCCTAATGTGATTCGGTAATCATCACACACACTGACGTTCAGGTATCGCCAGAGCACTTTATTCCAATTCAAAGTGTGTTGTAACTTATTAGATCCTACCTGTCTCCACTCATTTGTACAACAGTGCACAAATGATGTGCAGTATCAAAACAAATGGCCATGCTCTGTCCACAGCATTGTTTTTAATGTATAACTTAAATTAATACTAATGTAGCATGATTAAAGAACAGTTGGATGTCTCCTTGCTAGAGACAGACGATCCCCCTTCCACATCCCCATGGCCCCTTCCCACCCATATAAAAAAAACAGCATGGTTCATATAAGGCTATCATGCATTTTTCTTATTTCAATTACATATGACTTATATATGACACTAAACGTCAGTGTTTTCTCTTGTATGATTATGGCCACACTCATACCAAAAAACATGCTTGTAACATGTAAGGCACTCAAGCAAACCTATAGGAAAAATATAAAACTTTTACATGAACTTTATTTTGCCATACGTGATAACGTATGGTTCTAATAGGAAATACACGTTTATTGCTTGTTGTTCTTTAATAAAATTGTATATTGCTTTGATATTATTCTTATGAAGGACATGTATGATCATGTCTGCGTGTGCCCAGAGCCACCCCTGAGAGAGCATTTGACACTCTTTTGGCATGCATGGTACTGCACAATATTGCCACAATCAGATGAGATTCCCATCCTACTGTGCTACACATTGAGCCAGTCGAAAAACAACCCTTCTAACTTACAGTTCTCAGCAAAACTACTCTCAGTAATTACTCACAACCACTGATAAATGAAATAAAGAGAATTTCACAACAGTATAATTAGCAGTTTCTTTATTGCCTGCAAATAAAAATGACACACTTTAAATATTTTGGTAATTTCACCAGAATTATCTGTTTTTTTTGGTAACCATCATCACTTTAGATGGGTCTACCAATTTCTCTTAGAGGACAACAAGCATTAATCAGATATTGGCATGATTCATACTCAAGTTATACCTCTGGAGTCTTCCCTCTATCTCCCCTCACTGGATAGGCAAAAATAGTTTCATTTTACATGGTACAATTGAGAAGCAGGGTCAGACAGTCCCTGGAGCTGGCGGCCTTTTTAAACGGCCCAGACGTAAAATCACTCTGCCAACCTAGGGATTTGAACTGGGGACCTTCTGACAGGGCCGGCCCGTGGCATAGGCAATATAGGCAAATGCTAAGGGCGCCATCCACCCAGGGCATGCCACGAACATAGGAAGAAAAGAAGTGTAACATTCCACTATTTGGTTAATACCACTAGTTGGTATTAAGCATGCATCTCTGATTTTTTTTTTCATTCATATTAGTTCATTTCAATTTATTATTGAAATCATGTGTTTATTATTAGGCTGGTGTCACACACTCCCCTTCTGTCTTCAGATGCGCTGCTGGGGTTTCTCAGTCCCACCCCTGCAAATCCTCCTATGCCTCCACCTCAGCAGCACACCACAGCAGTGATGTAGCAGCATCAAGCACTCCTCCTGTCGCCTCCACCTCAGCACTGATGCATCTTCTGCTGCTCCAATAGACCCTGCTGACTGGCCATCTCCTCTAACTGATAACTTACGAAAAGAGTTAGTTCACAGAGGTCCATTTCAAATTGAAAACAGCTTCACATTCCATAAACAAAAGGACAGACGAAGGTGTCAACCTGACTATTTTAACAGACTCTTATTCAATGGAGAAAAAGTCTGAAGAAGCTGGCTAATGTACTTTAAAGCCTGCACTGCTTCTGCTGCAAAATCTTTTTTAAAAGAGAGTACAAACTGAATACGGAAGGGCTAAAGGACTGGAAAAATGCAAGTCACTTGCTCAAGGTCCATGAGGATAGCCAGGAACATAATGCCCACTTGGCAACATGGAAGGACTTGGAGGTCTGTTTTGTGAAAGGGCTCACAATAGACAAACAAGAGAATGGCACTTACTGAGGCTGAGAGAACATCGATTGGTGTCAATAATTCAGTCTTTAGCTGAAAGAAACATGGCTTTTAGGGGGTCCACAGACACATTAATTAAAGCGGACAATGGAAATTTTCTAAAAGAGGTGGAGCTTATGGCCAAATTTGATCCAGTGATGAAGCAGTATGTCAGTAGAGTAGAAAGTGGAGCTTGCAGTCACGTCAGTTATCTTAGCAAAACAAAACAATGAACTGATAGACTGCACTGTGTTTCTAGTTTCTGTGTCTGTAGTGTTCTCTAGCTCTGTGAGTTTATTTGTTCCACCTGTCGCTTGTTGTCCTGTGCCCTCCCCGATTGGTTTATTAGTTATGAGTTGCACCTGTTCCTGGTTGTGCCCTGGGTTCCAGTGTATTTAAGTGCCTGTCTAAGTTCAAGTATCTAGTTGGCCATTGTATCTGTATGGAGTTGTGTGTAGTGTATGCTCAGTTTGGTTCCCTCCCCTGTTTCAGCTTCCTAGGTGTTTATTAGTCTTTGTTTTCTTTATTTAGTTCTTCAGTGTTTCCTTTCTGGTTGTTATTGTGACCTCTTGTGGTCTGTTTCTTAGTAGTTTTACCTGGTTACCTGGAGACGTCATCTGGATGGGAGCATATGTTGCTCTAGAACCTGGATACGCCTTTCAGCATTGATGGTGCCTTTCCAGATATGCAAGCTGCCCATGCCATATGTACTAATGCACCCATCCGAGATGCTGGCTTTTGAACTGAACACTGATAACATGCTGGGTGGTCCTTCTCCTCTTTGATCCAAATGACATACTGTAGTGTCCCTGGTTTCCGAAAAGGACTTCAGATTTAGATTTGTCTGAACACAGGACAGTTTTCCACTAACCACATTTTAAATGAGCTTTAGCCCAGAGAAGACACTGACGCTTCTGGATCATGTTCAAATACGAATTCTTCTTTGAATGATTTTTAACTGGCATCTGCAGATGGCACGGCAAATTGTGTTCATTGACAATGTTTTCTGGAAATATTCCTTAGCCCATTTAGTGATCTCCATTACAGAATCATGCCTATTTATGATGCAGTGCCGCCTCAGGGCTCTAAGATCATTGGCATCCAGTATCGTTTTTCGGTCTTATCCCTTACACATAGAGATTTCTCCAGATTCTCAGAATCTTTTGATTATATAACGTAGATGATAATATAGTCAACCTCTTCGCAATTTTACGATGGGGAACTTTTTTCTGAAATTGCTCCACTATTTCTCGAAGCAGTATCAGGGGGATTGGTGATCCTCTGCCCATCTTTACTTCTGAGAGACACTGCAACTCTAAGATGCAAATTTTATACCCAATCATGTTACTGACCCTTTGCCAATTGACCGATTTAGTTGCAATTTGTTCCTCCAGCTGTTGCTTTTTTGTACAGCTGTTACAGCTGTAGTTTAAGAATTTGAGTGGAAAGAAATCATTGCCATGTAAAGATTAAAAACGTTTTTATTTCTCTACATGCATTGATGAAACGGTCCATATAAAAAGGCAACATAATTCTGAATGTAAACCTTGTAAAGTAGAGTTTCCCTCCTATAGGCGAAATAGCGATATTGCAGCCAAAGCAGTTATTAAGGTGGAACGAAAATTTCGATTAAGGAACTAACTTCAGCGTCGTAAATGTTCAAGAGAAAAAGAATATGGAGTAAATTTACCAGTTTAGGCTTGGCGCGGCCACCTAGCATTGCCTATTCAGTTTTCATGTAGGCCTAGTGCTTGTCATGTTGAGAGGTGCTTAGAAAAAAGCGCTTCAGAAGAATGCTTCTAATTTGTGTGTAATCTATCACGGGTAACGGGCGGCTGCGGATTTAATTTCAATATAATCACGGGTGAACGGGCAGGTGCTGGTCTCCAAAAGTGGACCCGTGCAGGATTCTGTCCGACCCTGGTGTTGCTATATCATGGTAGCCATTTTCCTTGTGACTGTGCTCTGGAGAACTGCTAAGCATTTATTTAGCCATGTCACATGCTGTACACACGTGAAAATTGCTTGCCTGAGGAGGGTGGTGTCTGTCATGGTAGGGAAAGAATGTCGCACATACAGTACATACCTGATTGGAGGACGTGGTGTATAAGCAGATGTCAGAAATACATAGAGCATGTCTGGAATCTTTAGACCTTTAATTTCTGGTGTATTGCTTTTGCTTGAGGTGCTGTTGGCAACCTTGTGGTTGTTTAAATGTG
>JAODKL010000041.1:16353041-16363102 GCA_026780765.1 Petrocephalus schoutedeni
CTACCTCTACTTCCGGCAACTCCCCTCCTGCCTGCCTGCCCTTTGCTCCTGCGATGCCTCTCCTTCCTTCCCTGCTGTACCACTGCTGATCTTGCCATCAACAATCAAGCACCCCGAGCCAGCACCTGTCTGCCCCTGCATAGAGATGGAAATTTCAATGCATGTTCTATATAAGCTTAGTTTTGTCATCTTGTTTTGTTCGGTTTTGTTCAGTTGACTCCTCTGCCGGCACGTGAAGGATGGGCTCCCCCTTTGGATCTAGTTCCTCCCAAGGTTTCTTCCTTCTAGGGAGTTTTTCCTTGCCACTGTCACCTCTAGCTTGTTCACTGGGGGGGGGGGCTATGTGGCAGAGATAATGTAAAGTGCATTGAGACAATGTAATGTTGTAATAATGCGCTATATAAATTGCATTGCATTGCATTAGAGGTGCTGGCAGAATTTGACTCCAAGATGCAGGACATGGAAGCTATATAGAAATGCAGACACTCTGTCCTTTATTATGTTCCCCTTCCGGTTTTGTAATTGGGAGTGGTCTGTCCCCACCGCACACACTTTGAGACTATTGAGACTACAATGGCAAAGCCCGGAGCCCCCTTCTTGTGAACACAGCCATCTGCAAACTTCCCAGGAACTTTGTACCAATCAGTGACTCTCAACTGTGGGGTGTAAGATCATCTTGTGAATATTTTAAAATAAAATGTATAACTTTATTATGAATATAAATATAAAGGGGAATCACACTTCTTCCTGGGAAGGTCTATGTCGGGGCACTGGAGAGGAGAGTCCGTCTGTTGGTCCAGCTATAGATCTAGGAGGAATGATGCAGATTCCATCCTGTTTGTGGAACACTGGACCAGCTGTTTACCCTCAGTGTTATGGGCCATTAGGTCCCCGTACAAATGGAGCGAGAGCTTGCTTCACCAGTTGTAAGTCTGACTTGTCCTGGTGGGTGTTGGACTACCAGAGGTTCAATTCTATTCATAAAAGTTCAGCCAAGGGGCAGAGGGGATCCAGTTCAGTGACCTCAGGGTCAAGGCTTTGCTTTGTGCAGATGATGTGGTGCTGTTGGTGTCATCGGGCTGTGATCGCCGGCATGCACTGGGGTGGAATGCAGCTGAGTGTGATGCGGCCGGGATGAGGATCAGCAAGTCTGATGCCATTGTTCTCGGCTGGAAAAGGGTAGATTGCCTCCTTCAGGTTGGGGATTAGTTACTGCCTCAAGTGGAGGAGTATCTCGGGGTCTTGTTCACAAGTGAGGGAAGAAGGAAACGGAAGATCGACAGACGCATCGGTGCAGCATCGGTAGCAAGGCGGCTGCTGTACTGTTTGGGTCTGGTAAAGGGGGAGCTGAGCCAGAAGCTCCTACCTTCACCTATGGTCATGAGCTCTGGGTAGTCACCGAAGGAATGAGATACAAGTGGCCAAAATAAATTTCCTCTGCAGGGTGTTTGGGCTCAGCCTTACAGATAGGGTGAGGTACACAGACATTTGGACAGAGCTCAAATTAGAGCCACTGCTCCTCCGTATCGAAAAGAGCCAGTTGAGGGAGTTTGGGCATCTATCTAGGATGCCTCCTGGACTCCTCCCTGGGGAGGTGCTTCAGGCCTGTCCAACCGGGAGGAGGCCCCGGGGCAGATCCTGGACACACTGCAGAGATTATATCTCTTGGGTGGCCTGGGAACACCTTGGTGTCCCCCGGAGGACCTGGAGGAGGTGGCTGGGAAGAGGGAGGTTTGGGCATCCATACCCAGACTGCTGCCCGCAGCACCCAGACCTAGATGGATTATTTAAGATTCAGGAGTTTTAGTTGTCACATGCATGAATGTAGCTGTACATCAGCAGTACAAAACACACAATAAAAATATATTGGTACTCAAAATATAGAAATATATAAAAAGCATATAAAAGAATATAAAAGATGAAAAATGATGAAATATTTGAGAAACTTTCTACAGTGCAGGTTGCAGCTATGGCTTATTATAATTGGTGATGTTAATGATGCTAATGGCCTGAGGGTAGAAGCGTCTCCTCAGCCTCTCAGACCTGGCCATAAGGTTGTGGAGGCACCTGCCTGTGTGCAGCCACTGGAAGAGATTATGGCACGGGCGGGGTGAGTGTCTCTCGTGATATTTAATGCCTTGGGCCTACAGCATTGGAGTTAAATGTTCATTGGAGTTAAAGTGGTCTGCCAGTCAGGACATCCATAATCCAGTCAGACAGAGGGGCCCAGGTCTTTCAGCTTTGTGACCAGCAAGGGGGGACTATGGTATTGAAGGTGGAAATGCAGTCCATTAACAGCAGCCTCGTATAGAACACTCTCCCAATGTCCAGGTGGGAAAGGATGGCCTGCAGATAGCAAAATATGTGCAACTTTCAGACATTAAGAGGGTCTAAAAAACTGGGCAGAGATAAACAGATGAAGTATTTGGTGATCTGCTCAAAGCAGATGGAAGAATGGACTTTTCAAATATATTTTCATTCTATGACCAGCATATGAGCCCCAGCAAATTCGCTGTTATTTTTCTTTGGGATCATGACAATGAAAGTTACCTTTACCAAAATAATACTATAGAACAGGGGTGGGCATTGTGTATGCGGGTTTTCGCTGCAACTCCCTAATTAGGTTACTAATTAATGGATCGATTGGCCAAAGAGTCCTCACACCAGGGTTGGAACAGCTGACGTAATGGTTATCCCGAAAACCTGCATACACACCGGCCCGTTGCGGATAAGAGTGCCCATCCCTGATATAGAAGCTTGCTTTGATTTTTTTTCTTTTGCTAGCCACTAGGTGGCAGCACCAACCCTCCTTTCATTCATTCTTATGCCTGGTAACCGGAAGCGTCGCTAGTGCATGAATGAGTGAATGAAAAGGAGGAGAGTTACTGGTGTGTGTGTGTGTGTGTGTGTGTGTGAAAGTGCTGTGGGGGCGCCTGGGTCTGACTAGTCGGGCGTCTCTTGTTGGGGGGAGATGCGTCTCGGATGAAAGAGGAATGAAAAGTAAGATTTCAATCACAGGCAGATATAAACTGGGAAATGAGTAGAGTATAATGCACTTTTGCAATAACGCGCCGCCTCGCTATCCAGCCCGTCTCGGGATCGCTATCGAACTGGCGCCTTCTTTTTGACCGACTTTTTCCATGTTAGTTAGTTTGATCTGAAGGAGCGGGCCAGAATCTCGCGGGGCTTCTTATCAATTCACTTTCGGCACTGTTCAGTTTCCACACTTTGGTGCTCGATTAAATAAAGAGACAGACAGAGAGTATGGAGGTGCCCGGGGAAGCGGCTGGACGGCGGCGGCGGAGCTGCGGGCGCACGGCGGCGCCCGGACGGAGTTCGGCGGCGGGGCTCATCGCCATCGGGGTACTGGTCGCCCAAGGTAGGAGACATAATGCTCCTTTAAGCAATCAACCGTCTCTTTCGGGGATGAGTATCGTTACAACGGGACGCCTGGCAAAAGCGGGCCCTTCGCAGTTAATATACGTATTACTTTATTTCAACGGGCATTAATGTATTCACCATGATATCAAGCTGGGATTCAAGGCATTGAGATCATTCTGTAATCCCCCCCCCAGAAAGTAAAGTGTCCCATTTTAACAATGCTCACCCTAGTTGTTATTGTTCACTTGATAACTTACTACTAACCAAAAGTAACATTTTCTACTAATCGAGGCGCGCTTTCGAAGCTCAGCTGAATATTCTAATAATTAGTATCTCTAAAGTGTCTTTCCCCCTATTTCTGGGGATCTACGCTGATAACACATGTAAAAGTCCCGATCATTGATCATTAATAAACAGCAGCCTCTGATGGTCTAATACAAAGGATGGTTGAACTGCCCGTTGGTGTGGTTAAGCACAGGAACATAACAGGACCATTACTGTAAGTGGTAACTGAACACGGGTAACAAATGTTAACATGCCACTGATGTGCAGTAAATTATTTTATACCATCGATGCGGACGCATTAAATACACCTGGTCGCCTTTGAAACGTCACTTTCGCTTTGCACTGATTCTGTTGATCTATATTTACGAAGACGTGCGACCTAGAACTTGCAAGAAGTTGCATGATTTGATTGAATGTACTAGAATTATAAATAGGCCGGTCCTGTCGCATATTTAGTGAATTAGATAGAAATGGCATTTCTTATATTTGTTTCTTTAAGCAGTATTTAATCGTTTTTTAAAATGTCTTTGACTTTCAGCTATAATACTAAAGATACCCTGTCTGTATGTGCTGGTTTAGTCACCTCAGTGGAATCATCAACTTCATCCTACCTGGAAGTGGAAAATTCACTCATAATAATCATAATGGCCAATTTTCTGGTGGATGCAGACTATTATAGTGATGTGACTTCTTTCTAAGGTGGAGGGATTTTTTTGGGCATCCAACATAGGCAGGGCAAGTTACGTTTTGTGGGGCTTGGAATGGGTAGGCTGGAGAACGAGGCATCTCACCTGAGCCACTTTTGGAAGGGGTGGGTCTTTTCCACCCTGTAGGAAATTGCTGACCGTTTGCATGGGGGTTAGAAATGTAAAACGACCAAGGACGGGGGCACTTTGCGGATACTTGTGGGCTCTCACACTCTTTATGACGGTGGGGACATGTCTTTATCATGGTAATTGTGACCGGTATTGGGGAAAACACCAACAATGGTCACAAAGAGAATTGCTTTCTTTAAAGTGGCAAACACCATAGCCTGGATGCGTTTCTTTGATTTACTTTTGCCAAGGTTTCAACAGAGCAGAGAGTGGCCAGGGATTTGGAATATTTCTGTGTTGCTCCTTTCAAGAAATTTTGAATGCATGTAAAACATTATGGTGTAATTTGCAGCATGTATCCTTTAATTTCCTTTGTATTACTTTTATTGTTTGATCGGTAGTGTAGATCTATCCTACTGATATATAATCTTGCTCACATCAAGTGGTACCTTTGCAGTTTTTTTATTGCATTTTTTCTTTAAGCTTTTATAAATCTGGCTCGATTCTGCCTCATTGCAGAGCCGACTAATTACTTGTTCTTTTATAAATAGAGAGTGCTGTTTATTTAAATTTCTAGGAACTGTTTTGATTGTGAGCTGATAACATATCCAAACGATCGCGCACTTCTGTCCCGAGTCACTATTCAAACAAGCAAACTATATTTACACACAGTGTTTCTGAAAAGGCCGCTAACGGTGTTCTGGTTTAAAACATTCGGTTACATACACTCCTTTTGTTTTAAACTGAAATCCCTGTGACATCTGTGTGGATATGCAGTTAAAACTATATGATAGTACTTAAGCTCAGGCATAAACTTTATGTGCAGTCGAAGGGAATTTTACAGCATTTTTACTCCATATGTTCGCTTAGGCTATAAGATATATATTTAGTAGAAAGTTGGATGGACTCTGGTATTTCTTACTTTGGAGAAACATAAATCCAGGATATTTTTCTTGCAGTCAAATATTAAGCACTGGCTTTAGTGACCTCCTGCAATAAGGCCACATTGTGTGGTTTTTATTATTCTTTTTCTATACCTTTAATCTGTGTTCAGTGCATTTTGTGTATGCGCGAGCATCCTGTTGTGTGTTTAACATGAGAACTGCTTACTTAATTCTGCAGGTTAACTTTTATTAAATTTACTGCTGTTTAAAGCAATTTATGTGCTGTTATGAACTAAGGAATTCTCTATATCAACAAAGTTGTCGGAGAATCCTTTCTTTACTGATTACGTCCTTGCCTTTGCCTGCGACCTATGGGTATTTGTTCCAGGGGAAAACCCAAAGAGTGGATTCATGTCTGACACACAAACTGAGATGAGCCCGCCTGTTTCTACAGTTGTGAAATGTAAATGATTAAGATGACAAACGTACAGATTTCATGTAGGCTGTACATGTGCATGGATAGATATTTCATCCATCCTAAAGGAAATGTAGGTGCTTCCCTGCATAAATCCACTTAAATTATAGACCCCCCCCCAAGCCATAATGCCTTAAGTACCTTTCTGTTTTATATAAGCGCATAGCTATGTCCAGTAACCATTCTGGTTGAGGGCAGCACCCCACTGGAATAAGAGGTTCCTGGTTCCCCGTGGTGCATATGTTTGATGAATAGAGTTTGATGTGAAAATAATCAGCATACCTTTTGAATTGCCATAGAATACTATGGTTAGATTTTTATAACCCTGCAGCTTGCAGAATAGGTTTTGACAATGATTTTGTTAGAGTATAGCTTCATTTCGGGAATGCTTACCACTTTATATGCTAACTCCATTTTCAGGCATTTAACACTTGGTGAGTATTTTCTTTGCCTTTCTCTGGAAATATGAGGGTCTGGCACTGTTATGCTTATCTTTGCATGCGTGTCAGTGGCCCTCAGTATTCACTACTGTATCACCCTGTAATGCAAACAGTCTGGTGGTCTCTGTAAAGGGTGGCCTGTTTCTAAGAGCTGTGTGCTGCCCTGTCCTGCATTGTGCCGTTTCATACACCTCTCCATATAAGGTGCTTCCCCACCACAGGAACCTTTGTCTCATTCCCACTGCAGGAACTAGGCCTGATTTTGTAATTCCTCTGATAGTTCCTGAACCTTTTTTTTTAGGGCGTACTCACACTTGGCCCGGTTGCCTTGTACCGAGCCCGAACACGATTATCCCGCTTCCCGAATCCCCCGTAGTCTGTGCCAACATCGAGCTTGACGCTCCAGGACAGAGTATGCTTTTGTCATCACCGTGCGACTTTTTGGTGCTAAAGAAAACACAGTAAGAGGATTGTTTGGTGTTCTGGAATAATGTTCTTGATTTGTGGCGTATCTGGAGTCTTTGGCGCGATGTCACAAAGCCCCTCTTATCGATTTATTGGGTGTGCAGTTTTAGCGATTTTTAATTTAATCGCGTTGCGCGTATTAAGATGGATATAGAGCCGAGTGTAAGAAAAGATCACAACGGTCCCCAGCTTTCCCTCTTGCTATGAACAATGCTTCCATTTAACATGTCTCTGAAGTGTTTGCATTTTTATCCTGTTAGGTATGTAAAAAACAAAAGAGGAGGCCTTGATGTTTTCACTTTAGGTCACTAGCATATGATTGGGAATGCCTTTCATTAGGAGTCTGCGATGTCCCTGCAGTGGGGGGGCTGTTTTACCTATCGCTGTACTCATGTTCGGCCTTTTCCTGTGGCCCTCTGGCACTGTGGCCCGCAACCGTAACAGCAGTTGTTACTCTGCACTGACGGGGAAGGAAAATCATATCTCCGAGCTTTTCTGTGCGCGTTGGACGTTATTGACCGAGCTTACCAGCAGGGGGCACAACTTCAGCTTCCAGCCATGTCCTCCCAGCCCTGTCCATAGTAGGGTTTATTATCTTGGATTGCTTTACTTACCGGCCATTTACGGCTCTGCGAGTTGCCTCGGATAACAGCGCCCGGCCAAGGAACGAAAAAAACAAAAACCCGACTGACTGGAAAATGCCGTTCTTGACCGCTTCTGGTTTTGGACCGGCGTGTGCCGTCAATCAATCGCCGGTTTAACTTTCCAAACCTGCTCGTATGCGGGATTTAACGCTGCGCGATTCATAGTCGCATAGGAACACATGAGTGGAGAACCTAATATGAAAATATTTCCTCACAAAACAAAAACAGTCTTAAAAATCCCATTGGTCTAGGGGCGGGGGATGGTGAAGGGGTCTGCCTTTTAGCGGATCACTGGCTCGTCGCCGCTCGGCTTCTCCGCTACGCGTTTCTATGCGCGTCAGTGTTGGATCTCCTCCCCGCCGGACTCCGGATGGCGTTGGACCGGCCAGGATTGCTGACTGATGTCCCGGCGCCGTGCGGTCTGCTCGTCGCGGTTTGATCCTCTGCCGTCCCCGTGTCGGGGCCAGGCTGGGCTTCGCGGCTCTTTGCCAGTCAGACCTGGATGGCCAGGGCTGCCCCATGCGGCTGAGCTGCCCGAGTGTTTTTTAGACTCCTTCGTGTGAAGTCGCCCCTGTACCTTTTTCCCGTGTCTGCGGAATCCTTTTGCAGGTAGATGTAATACAGATGTTTGATTGTGGGGGAATCAGGCACACTTCCCTCATTGTGCTATATATCCGTGCCCGATGCCTCTTATTTGTGCATAGCAGGAATCGGCTGGCGTCTGCTCTCTCTAGCAGAGTCGTCGTTGTATTACATCTGCTCCTGAAGCTGAGGAGTATTTACTACACCGTCTTTACTCTTTTTGGATTGCTTTGGCATGAGTCGTTATCTTTTAATGATGCTTTTTGTAGCTTCTTCGCTGGGAGCCCTCAGAAATGGCTTGCATCACTGTCAAGTTCCCAGTGGAGCGACTTTAATTGAGCTCTGGTTGGGGGAAAATGGGCCTCATCGAGTCAACGAGGCTAGCGGGCACATGGGAGTTTTCCTGAGACTGAGCACGTGTCTGCAATGTGCGGGATCCGGCTTTTTTAAAAGCATTCCTCTTCAGTCTGATGTTTGCATGCGTCTTTTACAGGTGGAAGAAAGGCATAAATTATAGGTAGGTATAAATGGGTATAAATAGGTATAAATGTTTACAATCTGCCCCTCAGTCCTGGTGCAGCACAGTTCTTCCCACTAAAGATGGTTTGAAAAGTATTTATGGGGAATTAGCTAAACCCAAGCTATTGTCATGAATCAACGACGGTAGTTATCTAGGTCAACGGAAGCAAAGCCACAGCATAAAACTAAAACAAAAGTCTGATGTAAGAACATTCCCATGTTACACTGGGGCAGGCCGAATCCATCGAAAGCTTTGGGAATGTGGCATTAAACTGGGAAAAGGTCCCAGTTCCATTTAGCGGCGCGCACTGTTCTGTCTCCCAGAGAGCCTAGCGTCCCACCACACTGGGCCATTCCTGCTCTGAGACTGTTCTGGACAGGCACGCGAGAATGAACCGCGTTTGGGGCGTGATGCGCACGGCTCCCGCGATGAGGTGGGTGAGCCCCCCGCCGTCTGAGTGCCATTGCTGTTGTCCGTGCGCCGCACACCTCCCCATCTGGCCCAGATCCAAACTAGCACTCCCACCCCGTCCTGCCCCAAACCCCACATTTCTGATTGCTGGGCCGTCAGTCCCGTGGTCTTATTGGCTGATTCCTACACATTGTTTTAAACAGGGGGCGTGTCACTGCCAGTTACTCTGACACTGGCCATAAGCGGAGTATTCTTGCACAGGGCATTTCGGTAAACTTACAGAAGTGTAAAAATCGCTTACGCTGCAGACAACAATCTACGTAACTGTAACGTGCCTATGGAGTAAATGTTCCTACACGGAGGAATGTTTTTGTTGGTCAGTTTTAACCATTAGCTGAGGTTTTGCTGGACTATTACGAGAACCCATTTAAAAGCCGTCGGCATTTCCCTCGAATAAGCAGAGTGGCGTCTCCAAGAGCCAAAACTGTCATTGTGAGCTTCCGCATTAATAAGGAAAGCAGAGCGACAGCAGCACGTCGGCCATAATGCGAGGCTGCGGGGTCTTGACTGCCGTCCAGGGCATATCGCGTGGCCTCAGTAGAATTCCTTGACTCTTCTTGTGCAGCTTTTGTTTTAGTATTGAGTGAGTGGGCTGTCTCTCTGTCTCTCTCTCTCTGTCTCTCTCTGTCTCTCTGTCTGTCTCTCTGTCTGTCTTTGTCTCTCTGTCTGTCTCTCTGTCTGTCTCTCTGTCTGTCTTTGTCTCTCTGTCTGTCTCTCTGTCTGTGTCTCTCTATCTGTCTCTCTGTCTGTCTCTCTCTCTCTGTCTGTCTCTCTGTCTCTCTGTCTCTCTCTGTCTCTCTCTGTCTCTCTCTCTGTCTCTCTCTGTCTGTTTGTCTCTCTGTCTCTGTCTGTCTCTCTCTGTCTGTCTCTCTCTGTCTGTCTCTCTCTCTCTCTCTCTGTCTCTCTGTCTGTCTCTCTGTCTGTGTCTGTCTCTCTGTCTCTCTCTCTCTGTCTGTCTCTCTGTCTGTGTCTGTCTGTCTGTGTCTGTCTGTCTGTCTCTCTCTGTCTCTCTCTCTGTCTCTCTCTGTCTCTCTCTCTCTGTCACCCCCCCCCCCCAGATGTTGACCCCTGAAGTGGGTACCCGCCCTCAGGAGGCCAC
>JAODKL010000041.1:16422816-16450979 GCA_026780765.1 Petrocephalus schoutedeni
CTCCTCCTCGCCCCGCGCTCTCTGCTCCCCACTGCCTCCTACTCGCCTCGCGCTCTCTGCTCCCGCCGGCACCTCCTCGCCCCACGCTCTCTGCTCCCCACTGCCTCCTACTCGCCTCGCGCTCTCTGCTCCCCGCCGCCTCCAACTCGTCCTGCGCTCTCTGCTCCCCGCTGCCTTCTCCTCGCCCCGCGCTCTGTGCTCCCCGCCTCCTTCTCCTCATTCCACTCTCTCTGCTCCCCGCTGCCTCCTCCTTGCCCCGCGCTCTCTGCTCCCATCATCCTCTCCTCACCCCATGCTCTCATGCTTCTCACAGGTCTGCAGGCGGGGAAGTTGAAACTGGCCAATCCCGAGAGCTGCCCCTCCAAGGTCTACAAGCTAATGGTTCGCTGCTGGGCCTCTAGTCCAAAGGAACGACCCTCCTTCAGCGAATTCGTCAACGCCCTGGGGGAGGTGCCTTCCGACAGCAAAGTGTGAGCATATGGGAGAACCCCACACCTGCCTGCGTGGCTTTACCTCTCACGGAGGAGGAGGAGATGGACATGGATTTTACAACCACAGGGACTGTCTTCTGGTCTGTTTTTATATAGATGTAGTGGATGGGTTAAATGTTGAATTAAATTCCAGCACAGCCACCAAACCGCCAACATAATTTACATCTCCTGGCCACGTGACTCCAGAGGTTTTAAAATTCTTTAAAGTTATCTTTATACTTTTCGTCCTTGCCTTGTGAAACCTTTGGATCTACCTCTAAGGGACACAGCAGTGGTCTGCCGCCCCCGCAGCCAGGAACGAATCAGCCCACCCAACGTGCAGCTGAGCGTGACCGAGACTCTTGCGCTGGTGGCCCCCGTGTGCTGGCGATGGCAATAGGAAATTTAAAACTCCGCTAGTTAGATTTTGCGTTAATTGTAACTGAAGTGTTCTGTTTAAAGTAATATCCATGAAATGAAGCCAAACTCAGAGAAGAGGACATCTTGCCCCCCCCTCGTAAATTGTTATAGCGTGTGTCAGTGTGAAGACATGATGAGGTTTGTTTCAGCCTGGCATTTTTCATTGGACGCGTATTGCGGTAGCCGGAGCAGCCTGCCAATGCAGCCAATGTCCAAATTAAACCTTTATTTACTTTACCATTGATTATACCCGATTCATCCATGGTACAGGGATGCTCCCCCATGCCTGATCCAGGAAATACCGTCCCAGCCACTGTTGTTTATAATGTACAAATCCATGCACTAACCGCATGATCTAAACTGGAGGGGGTGGATTGTTTTATATACGTATATATATATATATATATATATATACTTTTCTTTTTTGTATTTTAGAAGGATTTTCAGGAGCCTCTTTATTTATTGTGAAGGTCCTGTTTTTCAATATCGGTTTTTGTCCAAGAACTATACTGTTTTTTTTTTTTTTTTTTTTTTTTTTTGGATTTTTACATTTTTATATGTAATTGGCATTTTGTAATACGACAGATATCATAGTAATCAGAATGTATTTTAAGAAGAAAGGCGGGAGGAATCTGGCATGACTGCTGGCCATCGTTACATCAATAATTTGAGGCCCTGGTGAATGAAGGATTGTTTTTGCCAATATTCAGTCTTTTGAACTGCAGATGCGTCTTGTTTGTTTTTTAAATGTAATTTTTAATACTTTTTTCAAGTTTAGCATTTGTTCCCAGTTTTGAATGTGCAAAATACACACCTGGTAGTTCTGTTTAATCCGACTGCTGGGCGCTTACACTTAGCTTCTCTGCTTCTACACAGGGATACAGTAGCCATCATTTATAACTGCTGCTCTCTCAATAAAGGTTCACTAAGTAAAATCTAAAAAACACACAACGCCTGGTGTTTCCTGTGCGACAGTGTGGATTTCCTTATATGACATGGGGTGATCTGTTTGCGTGCTTCACGGTTACATTCCCACATGGCTCCTGGCTCTTTGGCCCTGCGTGGGTCTGGGGTCTCCGAGGTCTGGATTACATCACTATGAAGTCCTTCATAGGTATAAATGACCGCACCCAGGATTTTTACCACACTCCGTCACCTCCGTCACAAGCTTTCGGTTCAAGCGAATCATACAGGTAGGAGGGTGCATTCTGGGAAACTGTGTTCGTGAGTTTTGTCATACCACCCCTGCACAGGTATAGAGTGGGACCACGGTGCACCACGCAACAGTAGTGATGGGGAAGGTTTCACAATATTTAAAGTGCAAAACACAGGACAGTGTGAAACGGAGCTGGACACAAGGTTTATATACATGTGCAAGGTGCAGGTGTGTGTGTGTGTGTGTGTGTGCAAATGATAAATAATAGATCAGTAACATAACAGGCTGGAATACAGTGCCTTGCTGTACCAGTCAAAAATCTGAATACGCTACCGATAACACTGGAATACAGTAATTTTGGTGCCAACGATGTTTACGGTGCTGATTGAGAATTTGACTTTGGTTTTTCCCGATTGGCTCTAGTTTCTGAGATATTTAATAGTTAATTAATTAACGCAACACATTTTTAAAAAGTCGCTTTTATAACGTTGTAGCCCTACAAATTGAAATACAAAATAATTATATGAGATACTTCATTACCTATGACACTGTTAAAGAGTCAAAAGACAGACCAAAACGTATTGCATTTATCACGCACAAGTCACATTGGGGGAATGCATTACTTTAATGGATGTCCATTATCTCAAACTAGAACCAATTCAGCAAAAGTAATGGGATTTTTGAATTCAGCACCCTCAAGATACCCTGAATCCATTCGAAAAACCTTGGCATCTGATTTTTTTTCTTTTTTTGTAGACCTGTGTAATCATTAGGTTTTCAAACGATACTGACCCTCAAGGCGCTATGTATTATCATATGAGCAAAGAGATGGATGGAGTGCTGTGACATGACCTGGCCCTCACAATCCCCAACAAAAAACCCCAACGTAAACCCTACAGAGCTGCTTTGGGGTGCGTTGGATTGAAGAGCAAGAGTGAGGCAGTCAACTTGTGGCCAGAACTTGTGGAAACTCCTTCAGAGAAGCATTCCAGGTGGCTACATCTGAACGCTGGCTGAAAGAATGCCAAGAGTCTAAAATGCTGTTATCAAAGCCAAAGGGGGCTGTTTTGAAGTCTAAATTTTGAAAAAATGTTGGACACTTCTCTTGGTCGCTGCAATATTTGATATGTATTACTATTACATTACATGGAGGCCTTTCACTATAAGGTGAATAACATAGGTTAAATAGAATCAAATGCATCGAATGCAGGCGTGTCGTGTATTGTACTGCACTGTATATAAACAGCTCCAAATCAAAACGATATCTCACACTAAATCAGTAGATAGTCATTCGGTTGGCAGCTGGGTGATTTAATATTCGCGGTTGGTCGTTCTTCTGGGTTTGCATGATTCTGCGTCTGTTCCCTGCATACAGCGGATTCCAGAGACGTGCTTTAGCTCAACCGCCTTTACTGACCGTAACGAAATTTGTTAATTCCCAAGCACAACGGAGTCAGATCGGCTGAAACATCATGTCGCCTTTTAGATCGTTTGTCATGGGAGAGTTCATGATAGAAGATGGACGCGTTTGTGCTGCATCACACAATAAGCTGCCCCGTATATCATCAACAACAGCAATAATAATAATAGTAATAATAACATTTATAAAGCATTTTTCATTAGAGCAAAATCTCAAGGTGCTGACATTAAGATAAAATAGATAGATGATAAAAACAAGACCGATACAAATACATGTAAAACATACCGAATGTGTAATACTAAGTAAATAAATTGAATGCATTTTAATCATCGTTAAGATGGTGTCTATAAGGTGTTAAAGGGTTAAAAACTTATACGCCTGGGTCCTGATCAGTTTCAGGTACAGACCCAGTTTCCGCTGTCCGGGAAGCGCAGCTGGGGAAGCCGTCCCAGGCTCGGGAATTCTGTGTGACGGGACTGCTGTAGAGTAAACTGTCTGGCACCTTTCTCCTTGGCTTAAGACTGTAAACACACTGCAGGTAAATATGTGAAGCGGATCGTGCAGTAGGTGTGAAGGAATCGGCTCTTTTTTTGTCAGATCAAAGTTAGCAGCACAGCAGCGCTGGTCGTTTATAAATGCACGTGATAAGAGAATAAAACATTAATTTCAATTCATTTCTAATGAATCCACTGAAATTTGACAGTAATATTCTAAGCTGTTAAGGAGAAGTCCCTTAAATGTTGAAAAACATGTAGTATGTTAACATCAAGGTCTTTGTATAGTAATGGCGTAAAATGACCAGCAGATGGCGCACTGTGTAAACAAAAAATGTTCCTTTCAAATAACTCGCATTGCATCCTCTCGTTTAACAGTTAGATTTATTCCTCTAAAACGAATGGTGTGTTAGAGCACTACATGAGGGAGTTTCGGTGCTTTTCTATTTTTATTTTTTATTATATTTGATTGACCTTTTTTATTGGATGCTGTGGTTTTATTTGACATTTATGAAATAATTTATTGCAAAAGGTCCATTGTAGAAGAAGACTGCGGTGTTTAGCACAATCGTGTGCCTTTTGTTCTTGTGCCATGAATTGAATGCGCTGTCACACATTCAAAGCCCATGAATTATCCAATCATCGGTAATTCTGACTGGTTTCAAGCCCCTGAATAGTTATGTAATTTAATCATCCATTAATCCTGAGTAAAATAGCAGTTTAACCAGTTTTGTTAGATGCGTACCAATGACAGAAGTTCCAGTCATCTAAATTAAGTGCACTTTTGCATAATCTGAAAGTCCCCCCACCCCCTCCCACACACCACTACTGTATGTCAGCTTGTTGGAACACTCGTGTGTCCCCAAACCATAAGGACAGGGTCACGTGGGGGAGAATCAGTCTGCCGTCTTCAGGAGGTGGAAATGTTTGCTTCATGATGCATATGTAGTTAGATTAGTCAGTAAAATGTCTCCAAATCCTTATCTGTCTGCTGGCTATTATCTGGTCACTGAAGTACTATCTTTGAAATTACTGTCCTTTTCTGCCAGTCTCAGCTAGGGGGTGCCAGCTTTCATATATTACAGGGAATTCTTGGGAAAACTTGGGACACCCATGCCATCTGTCTAAATCTAAGCCGAGCATACATCATCAATGGTACATGTAATCGGTGCCGAGCTCCTGACTCCGTTTTGACAACACATATAGAGGAATGCTAGACTTGGCCAGGTGCATTCTTGGCTGCAGAACCATGGAACCCACCTGAGAGAACATTAGGCTCCATACATTCCCTGGGCCGACATGCCTCATTACCATAACATAACCATGACCCACACTCCAGGATGCACATTGTTGGACTGGAATGAAATCAGGCAGGCACTAGGACCCTCAGGGCCAGACCTACTGATCCCCTATCTTACTGTATTGAAGTTAAAAGACATGGATCTTATATAAATGTGAGTTTGGGCATGAACCTGTAAGCCTGGGAGGAGGTAGGTGATGAGCTCACAGTCAAATACAACTGACTTTGGGTTCCTCTCTCTCCAGAAAATGCAGCCAAACCCCCTGTTGGTTGTTTTCATGTTTGTTTTTGCCCGTCTGTTTTTTCTTTAGTTCTTGCTCCTTCCTACTGTTTTTATTAAACCTGCCTCCACTCCTGTCCCCAGATACCATCCCAATTCCCTCTGCCAGCACATGGCTCTCTCAGTGATAACACTGAGCAGACCGCTTCGACATTTTCTAAACAACCAAATGAAAACTAGAAGTCTAATTGATTCCTACTTATTTCCTAAGGGAAAAATTTAGAGAGATTAGTCTGCCTGTTTAACCACATTATGAGCTCTGCGTTGCTGGTGTTGACAAGTCCTGAAATACAAAAGTGAATGAGATATTTATGTAGTAAGTAAGACTTATTGTAGTGTTTTATATTCAAGCAAGAAAAGGAACATTTGTAGGGGCTAGAGTCCCTGGTAAGGTGCAGACAAAGACCTACCTTACCAACAGAGAAGAAATTCCCAGCAGGGCTTGAAGCACCAGGACGACATGCATCTGGGCCCTTCTCTGTTCTGGCACCTAGTTGGTGAAATTAACTCTCTAGATGTCCAAACAGCTGAGTCATTGGGTGTCTTCAAACAACCGCTAAAGACATACCTCTTTCAGAAGTACTTGGATTAGCACTTCCGGTATTTTGCTCGTTAAAAAAAACCCCTGTATTTCCCCCAACAGAGTCTTAGAAAGATAGCATTCTTAGCCTGGGTTTTGTTGACCCAGTATCAGAAAGTATTCACTAATGGAGTCTTTAAGCACTTATTTAAGTCTCTCTGGCTAAAGGCGTCTGCCAAATACTAATAATAACTAATAATATAAATGTAGATTTAAATGTCCCTGGTGAGACAGTGGCTAGGGTCCCTTGTGAGATAGAGGCTAGGGTCCCAGCTGAGGTAGAGGCTAGATTTCCGAGTGAGCTTGGGGCTAGAGTCCCTAGTGGGGTATGGGCTAGATTCCCCAGTGAGGTAGGGGCTGGAGTCCCCAGTGAGACAGAGGCTATGGTCCCCTGTGAGGTAGCGGCTAGGGTCTCCTGTGAGGTAGACGCAGATCCCAGCTGAGGTAGAGGCTAGAGTCCCCAGTGAGGTAGGGGCTAGATTCCCCAGTGAGGTAGGGGCTAGATTCCCCAGTGAGGTAGGGGCTAGATTCCCCAGTGAGGTAGGGGCTTGATCCCCCAGTGAATTTGGGGCTAGAGTCCCCGGTGAGGTAGGGGCTAGAGTCCCCAGTGAGTTTGGGGCTAGATTCCCCGGTGAGTTTCGGGCTTGAGTCCCCAGTGAGTCCCCATCGGAGAATGTAGGTGGTTCATGTCCCACGGTTCTAGTGTTTGTTTGTTTTATTTGAGCATATTTTAATTTCTTGTATGCTAATACTGTCTTTCTTTCTCTTCATTTAAAATGTCTATCTGTCTGTCCATCGATGGCTGTAGTTCCTCCACATGTAGAGTTATCTCACAGTTAGCCTGGACCCCTCCACACCCCACCCCATGCAATCTCAGCTCCAAACCTGGGCCGTCCCAACCACACCAGCAACAATCTGGAACTCCTCTGTTTTTGCCGTGTGACGACCTTGCAGCCTTCTGCCACGCTTTGCCTGCTACCTAAAAATGTAAAACTTCTAAATCCTCTCTTCTGATCTTAGTGTTGTTTTTTAACAGCTGGTTTGTGGATCCTACATTCCCAGCTCCCACACATCGTGTCCACCTGAGTTTCATTTATTTCAGTAAAAACGTAAAATGAAAGCAGAATTCAGGCCTCTCAAAATGAAATATTAAAAGTACTCTGATTATACACCAAACAGAGATCTTGTTATTTATTGCAACTATGGACATATGCTATTGCAATTGACACTTCCCTGTCAGAACATGTAGCCCAGAATCTTGTAAATTTGTGCCATAACCTCTACAACACACAATCTTCATGTTTGAAAAAGGTCTAATCTAATTTGATGCAGCATCCACTTCAACTGTTTCTATAGCAACCAGCAGACAATCTGGCATGTTTTTGAAAGAGGAGAGCGATGTGGAAATCCTGACAGCTTCATTCTCAGTTTGGGCTTTTTGGGCAGTGACGCTTTCTGCACACTTTTTGCTCGTCTTCACTAAAGGTCACTTTCCATGATTTATGAACATTGGTAATGAGTAATGATTTGAACCTTTCTGAGAAACTGTGGAAATCAAAAAAGAAGTCTGTTGAATTTTATGGCAATTATTTTAAAGGTATTTATATTTGTTTCTTGCTTAATAATTTGAGATATTTCAAAATAATGTTTTTTTTTTTTTCATTTTCTGTACCCACTTATCCAGAGCCGGGGCTCTGGAGTCTATCCTAAAAGCTATAGACATAAGTCAGGGATTTACCCAGGATGGTCACCCAGCTATCACAGGGCACTCTTACAGCAGTCACATCTATGGGGAATTTAGCTATTCCTATTAACCTCAGCATGTTCTTGGACTGTGAGGGAAACCGGAGTACCCGGAGGAAACCCCACAACAATATGGGGAGAACATGCAAACTCCACACACAGAGACTCGGGACAGAGACTCGAATGCTGGTCCCAGAGGTGTGAGGCAACAGTGATAATGTGTGCACCATCCTATGTTTAATATTTGGATTATACAGCTTGACTAATTTTACTAGTTAAGTGTATTACACTTGTACATAGAATAGAATATTCCTTTCATAGAATTTTGATATGTACTCACAGGAGACTTTGGGGCTGGATCTAAAAAATAAATCTCAGTGGGGTCTAGGTTTTGGCAAAGGCTGACTTTATCTGAATGAATATCTTTACCAGGATATCATGAAATGAGATTACTAGATCTAATTTCTGGACTCCACTGATCTTTTATAAATAGACGTTTTAATGTGTTTATTGCTCCAATAAAGCATCTTTATTTGAACAAGACTCATCACTGATTTAATGATTCTCCTGGGAAATAAGACATACTGCTCTATGCTTTACTGTTCATGTGGGAATTCACATTGTCATGGGCGTAACATTCACATGTAATACCCATTAAGTATTCTACCCTTTTAGTTCCCTGGCATTCTACAGAGTTACAGCCTGTGATGTTTCTGAGATGATCGTAGACACTCAGGTGTATTAATGTGTCACACTAAACTGACATGGCATACCATTATTTTTATATAAATACGTTTAGGCTGCTCATATTAAAGGAAACCTAGCTATTAGACCAGCAAAAAGAAAACAAATGCATTGTCTGCATATAAATCTGCTCTTGCTCTTAATTTCCATGTCAGTAGAATATAATTGGTAAAGAATTGGTAAAGAATGTTTAATATGGATCTGCTAGCCACTGGATTGCAGTTCCAATGTCAGATTCAAATTCCAATAAATGGCTTTTTTTTTCTCTAAATGGCTCTCTCACAAGGCCCATTAATTAGACATTGGCCATTCTCTTGGGTCTTTATATCAAGCCTCAAAAGCAAATTAGGCTTTCCCCTGGTTTTCCCAATGCATGACGTCTAATCGCTCATAAAAGCAAGCCTCGTGTCCACCTCAAGAACCACGAGACTAAACCAAAGCATGGCAAGAACTTGGGAAATCTTGAAGCTGTTTCTAAAATATCAAGAAAATCTTTTGGAAAGCATGATTGATTCACATCCATTTTGTGTTGTTCTTTTGTCTGGGAAAGTTACGAATGACTGAAACAATCAACATGCTAGCCTCCCCTTCATGACTGAACCAGCCAATCACAAATAGGTTAACCACCTAATCCATGTCAAGGAGGGCATTTTGAGCTACGTCAGTTTTTACAAACTACTTAAAAACTGAAAGGCTCCAGTGCTTTGCTAAATGATTAGGTTATTCTTATGCTTTGACTGGTTTGTTTCCTTGATTCAAAGAGTGATCCAGCTGTTTCACATTAACATTAGTGACACATGCATGGTTATAGGAGACTGACCTCAGTGCTGAAGTGAAATTCAGGTCCTTTTGATTAAAATGGTAGTTCACAAATCCTGCCCTAGCTCAATGCATCCTTTCTGACATGGATTAGGTGCTAACCGCTAATCCTATATAATTTTGCCTATTGCCCATGCTCTCTCTATCCTGTACTACACGTTACTTACATTACCCTGAGGAACACTCAATGTTGGCACTAACCACTTCAGAGGCTACCCCGATCGATCAGAAAGCTCAGTCATCAGCTTCTGTCACCTTCTGAGAATACTGCTTTATTCCGAGGGAAAAAATGTCCCAGGGCTACAGGATGTGTCAGGCTCCTCACTCAACAGAATGGTGATAGAAAACAAAACTGGCACTGGTACAAAGTAACACTGACTGTGGCTTCACAGGCAGATTAGAAACCAAGTTAAAGGTGCTGTAAATTTACCATAAGTGTAGGACTGGTGTATTTGAGCACAGGAAATTCCCACAGCATGTGTGTCTATTCTCATGGCTCGAATCTCCCCTGAAGTGTTTGCTCAGTGAGTGATTGAGTTTATTGGTGAGCTTGATGCATGCATTTGTATAACAGAAAACGCTTTATAAAAATGTGTTCAATTTAGTTTAGTGTATACCCTGAAAGGAAAGGGCTGACTAAATATTTATATGAAACTTGTTCTATTGGTTGGATTAAAACCACATTAAAATATTTTTTATGAAATTGTTTATTCGAGGAAAGTAAAAATTATACCGAAGCAATCTGCAGCAAATCATCTATGCGCAATGAATCGAATGGTCTTCGCAAACAGGCCCATAATTCATGTACACACTAGTTGCTTGCACATAGTTAACTTCATAATTTACAATCAGTTTCAAAACAACCACTAGATGCTACGATGACGTGAGGGGTGAGCGCGTCCATTTTGGTATTTATTCTAATGACTGTGGCTTTTCCGCCAATGGTGGCGCAGTTCAGCGTTTCAGTAACCAATACCAGTGCGGCGCAGTGACTCACCATATAAGGAGAGCTAATGCCATAAAAGGAAACATTATATCTCTTTATATGGAGGAAAGTAGATCGGGGAAATCAGGCAATCATTTATACCGCGTTAATTTATCTCTTAGGCGACAATGCGCGATTGGGCGTGCAGTGCTGGAAACTACTTATCGAAGTATTTCATCTAAAGAAATTGAGTTTTTATTCAGGAGAAATGAAGGCCGAGGAAATGTGTGGGTTTTTTTCTGGGGCACTATATGTCAGGGCGGAGTAGCACAGCGCGCGTGCTCGGCGTTTTCCTTTTGGAGAAAGTGCGGCGCCGCTCGGAGGCAGAGGAGGCTGTGCGTGGCCGAGTTGAGGGATGGCGCCTGTGCCGCCGCGTCACTTTCCAAACTTATTTCACTAGTTCGGAACGGCTCTGGCTTATTTATTTTTTATACTTCGCCCGTAGCTCTAGTTCCGTTGCATTTGCCTCGCTGCGGCTTCGGTGCCTATTGTAATCCCCCCACCCCCCCCAAAAAACCAGGCACCGGCGGCTGGCTGGCATTCGGAAAGCTTTCGGTCTGCCTTCTGAACATGCTACCTAGCCAGGCTGGGTCGGTACCAGCGGGAAACGGGTCAGCGTCCGGCAGGGATAACGCGGTTCACGATCCGGGCGTCCGGACCGGCGCGGTCAGGAGGGGGCTGATCGAAGTGGGGAGCGTGGCTGCGCGGTCGGCGGACGGCTCGAGGATGCTGGGGGGCAACGGGGCAGGAATGGGAGCCAGGATGGGGGTGAGGCAGGGTAACGGGGCGGCTCTGAGCGCCCTGCAGAGCGTCGGCTCGGCCGCGGGGCTCGGCGCTCCCTGCGGCGGCAGGTACGAGCCCGAGAGGGAGCTCGCCTCCCAGACGTGCAGCGGCTCGGACGCCGACTCCGACCTGGGCGACGACGACGACCCCATGAGTTCGCGGCGGGCCATCAGGAGAGGGGTGAAGCGGGAGAGACCCGAGATGGAGGGCGCAGCCGCGGGGGCGGAGATCGGCGTCTCCCCCGGAGGATACGCCGGCGTCCCCGGAGGGGTCGCGGGGGCCAAGCCTGGCAAGAAGACCCGCGGGCGAGTGAAGATAGAAATGGCGTTTATCGACAACAAGTTGAGGCGGTACACCACTTTCAGCAAGAGGAAGACGGGCATCATGAAGAAGGTGAGTGTCCGCGGACGGCGGGGCCGGCGCCCCCTCTGCCTCACCGCTACAGATAAAGCCAAATGGTCGGATGAGATGTGCAGTATGTGTATGGATGTCTCGGAAGGTGTCCTGTCTACGCCTCGGTCGCTCCCCGGGCTCCCCGCCTGTCCGCAGCCCGCCTCGCTGCTCTCCCACCGCCTGACTCAGTGTAAAACTTCTGCCTGCTCTAGGCTCCTGCCTAAAAGATGCGCCCGATATCCCGTTTCGCTTTGACAGGCGCCCCCAGCGCTCCTAAAGTCACCGCGATCACGTTTCCTTCGGCCGTGTTCTGTCCGGACGCCATGTGACATTTTGGCTTCCCGTGGACCCGGGGGGGGTGGGGGTGCTCCCTCACACGCGTGCCAGAGTCCGGCTGCGGGCCCCCCCGGCCCGGCCCGTGTCCCGACACCTTCCTGATGTCGCTTACCGGATGCCTTAAATAGAACAACGCCGTCGGCCTCCCCTCGCGTCCCCGACACGGTCACTCCCTCCCCGCAGATGTATCTGGTGGCCAACTGTTGCCGCATGTGTGTGTGACTGTGGCTGTGGGAGTCTGCCTTGGGGGAGCCGTCCGCTGTCAATCGCCTGTAAAGGATCTAAAGGGGAATCGTGAATCATTTTTTAAATACTGTATAGGCGCTAGTGCTAAGAGAAGGGAGAAACGGCATTTCTATTCTGTATGCTCTGCACATACAGTGAAATGACAATGAAAGACTACTTGATTGAATATCTGCAGCTAAAACGTGTCAAGCATTCTGGGTCTATGCAGGCGGTTATGGGTAAGGAGGAGCTCTGTTGCATCCAGTAAATATAAAAATCAGCGCTTCGTGTAAATCCGATTACTTATCTGACCAAGCTGCACTTCCTGAGCTATGTCAACACTGTTAGTGATGTTTTGCTGGGACCAGGTAGTTTCTTGTAAACTTGGTCCAGTCACCGTCTTGCGGAATTTAGTGCCATAACAACAAAATACTACCAGCCCCTTTCCAGTAATTTCTGTACAAATAGGGCTTTTTCATATAAAGAATTGTACCTTTCCGGGCCGTGGATGCAGGCTGGCACGGTCCTTTTGAATGAAATCAGACCATCAAATCGGAATCTCTCTCAAAGTTATATAGAGAACAATGGGGGGGTCCACACTTTATTTTCAGTCTGTTTTAGTTCCGTAGAGCACCTTGGTGCCATGGGCCTGATTGCGATCGCGTCAGCCTGCCCTTCCTCAGAGAGAGGCTGGCTTTAGGACACCAGCGCTGAGCTGCTGTTCCCGCTCTGCCCTCTTCCAGTTCAGCTCCAGGAATTTCTCAACTCTCCCCTTTTAATATTTTAGCTTTTTTTTCACCAAATCCTAGCCTATAAATAATGGAACCAATTACGTCAGTTTCTCAACATGGACACCTGTAAGAATTTCAGATGATAAAATCTGACCTTGGTTTACTGCCCAGTTTTCCCCGGTCGATATTTCCAATCTGCGCATAACTTACTTCCTGTGCTGCACATGTCCAGTGCCTGTTTATGCAGTTCTTTCCTGCCTTCATCTTATAGCATAAGCATAATTAGTATGTGTATATATTGGATATTTAAACCTGCCAGAGGATGGATATTTAACATTAATAAAAGCCCAGCGCTATTTTTTTTTTCTTCTTCTAGAAGTGTTTTCATGTGAAGTACCCAGAAGTCTCTAAACATTTCTTTGCAATGACTGAGTATGCTAGGATTTCTGCAATGCTGTAATGGCAAGAATAGGTAGAGCAGATCACAGCATTCACATGCATGCACTACACTGGAGCAGTCACATTAGTCGTATGCTTGCTGAGATAGCCGGGCTATGCACAGTGTCTGCAGGACAGACCCAGTGGTAAAGTAAACGGCCTCAAGTGCCGGAGCCCGTCTGTTTGTGCTTTTGCGTACTAATCGCAGCTCTGTTTCAAGTGCTGCTGGGATGTTGATCTTGATTCTGTTCAACTTCCTCAGTCCTGCAAAAAAATATTTTTTTCCGCCAAAAATCTGTGTTAAAAAATGCTTTATATAAATGATCGTAACAATTTAAATGGCACATTATGTAAACTTAAGTTTCCTGTAGGGCTGGCGCTATCAACTATTTTTCTTTCATTTTAATCAGTCAGCTGTTTTAGTGATTTGGCTGGTTTAAGTAATTAATTTTCCTCCAGAAAGTCGAATTGATCGTTACGTTTTAAGTTAATTTTATTTTTACACCAACAAACTGTATGTCATTACAAGGCTTTAGATGATGGATGCCAGCCTTTCAGGACTATGCAGACTTTACTTCTGCTCACAATTCTGGCTGTATAATATGCATTATATTATGCAAAAGCAGATTAGCAGTATGCCTAAAATGGTCGGTATGTGTATTGCAATGCCCAAAACCTACTCTGTATAAAGTCAATGTATCCTTATGTTAATAAATCCAGTTATTGGACCACACCACGTCTGGTAGGCCTATGACGTGGAAGCAATAAGCACTGAATTGGTGTTGAAGGAAGGGACAGCTCAGCAGCTGCAGCCTCTTTTAAAAGAGGAGATGTTGTGATTGAACTTGGGAGAAAGATGTTAGTGGTGTGGCGGTACGTTTTGCAGATTAAAGGCAACGCTTGTAGTGATTTTGCCTACTCTGGCAGGCTGTCATTCAGAATGTCACCTGTCTTCAGGTGCCTGTGTATAGCTTTTTCATTGTGCTGCTGTGGTGTGCCATCAAAACTGCAAGGTGTACAAACCACCTTTATTGTTTTGTGATAATTTGAACTACTTCCATAATTTATGTAGTGATTATTGAAGGAAAACATTTGTCATAATGAATTAAAGCATTTTAGAAATCAAATGCACAATTTCAATTAAAATTTAAAAAGATGTCAAATTAACTCGTTTTCATCGTTGACATCGACTATGTTGACTAATCACGAAAGCCCTAGTTTCCTGTGCACTGTAATTGGATATAGTAAATTTTCTCTAGTTTTCTGAAGGAAACTTGAGAACCAGATTACCGGTGATGTGCGACTATTATATATCTTTGGCAGTTTTATTTGTTCTAGAGTGGAATGTGTTCGTATAAGAAGGTAAAACATTTGGATGTTTTGGTGGTTCCGTTTGGTCATGGCAGTCACTGTTGCTCAGGTCTCCTTCTCTTTATTGTTTATAAGCTGCACAATGGTATCGCCCATATACTGGCCAGGCACAGATCCCACCTGCGATCACTCCCAGTGGCTCATCAGCTCATAAAGTTATCTGAAGAAGTCATTCCTGCACACATGTATCAGGAGAAGGTTCTCATCATCCACTGATGGTGAAATGTCAACTTGCCCAGAATAGCTCGTCTAGCCTGAAGCATCTTCTGTTTCCCAGGCCTCATGCTCACTAGCCCTGAATCAGAAGAGGTTTAAAAAGTGTCAAATGGTTAAACTTGGACCAACTTGCTCTTTAAATGGCCAGGCTTACTTAAGCTTTGTTACTTTAGCTCTCTAGTCTAATGGTGACGGTTTGTCATTATGTGTGATTCTGGGCAGTGCTTCATGCACCTTGTCGTCTTTGGAGCATCTTTGAATGATCTCTTTTCCACTTCTGTTGTTGCTTGCCCAGGGTATGATGGCTGGTTGAGGACAGGTCTTTTAAGGGTGTGCGATCGATCCCTTTGTTTTGCCTCCCGGCAGTCCATGCCCTCATGGGCTCGCTGTTACTGACTCAGTCTCAGTGTCCATTGCAGGGTGCACAGTGAATACTTCTTAACAGTTCAAAGTTCCTTCTGCTTTGGTACTTTTGTTGCTCTGCATTTGAGTCATAGAGCAGACTTCTGTTGACCCTGAAGTTGAAAATCTGCAGATTTGTAGGAGTCTTGATATTCTCAATTCCCTTCATATTTTAGAAATGGGAGCTGCTCTTGCTTTATGCTTTTTTGACTTGTCTCCTTAATTTGAGTTCCCTCTGCTAACCTGCCCAGCTACACGAAAGAGTCTGCCTGTTCTGGTGGTTGGCTGGTGGTTGGCTGCTTCAGTGCTTAATGTTAAGCACCTCGAGATGGGACCTTGAGAATACTAAGTGGATTTAGTACAGAAGTGTCCAGGACCCCCCTGTGACGGTAGTAAAGGATCACCTGAATAGTAATGATTTTTGAATCCTATGTTTGTGGTTCTTATTATCCTGCTAGTTGCTAGTAAGGTGAATTTGTTGAATAGGCAAACTGAAGAGCAGACCACTCAAGAAATGTCACTGATCTCATTAGTTTCCATTCTGTCCTTAAGTAATGTTTTAATATAGGATTAAACTGACAAATGAGCTTTTATATGGAAGTAAATGATCAAATATTTTTGGGTGAAATTCTGGACTTTTAAGATGGGCCTGTTTTCTCCAGCTCAGCCCTTGCCCTGGCAGAGCACAGCTCTTGTTTAAACCTGAATGCCCTTTTAGAGTACAGTAGTTTTTAGCAGTGCTGGTCATGTGTACGGGGCTTTCCCCTTCGTTGAATATACTTGAATGCCCCCCGTTTAATCCTAAGTTGTGCTGGCAGAGAGATTCGAGTTAACATGCATTTGCTTAAATACTGAGCATTGTTATTAAAAGAACCTGTAACAATCCAGCCGTATGAGCAGCTGATGGACTGTTTGGCCCATACCTAACAAAGCAAGAACACGTGCATGCAACATTGAGGAACCTCATGTCTGTGTCCATCCATGCTTCCTGTGGTTTTCTTTGGATTCTGTTTGAAACTTGTGAACTTGAGATAGATATTTGATGTTTTTTTGTTAAATGTTGTATGTGATCCATGATAATTCACTGACCAGTGATTGGAAAGACTCTGTGATAGGTTATGACATTCATCATTTACGTGGCTCTAGGTGATATTCTCCACCACCAGCGATCTTTTACTCTTAAGAGGACCAGGGAATCGAGCATTGTCTCCAGTCCCACAATGCGGTGTTGGGATCAGGATGTTGTCGTAGGTGATGTGTGCTATTGAAAGGCAGACCGTCATCTTGCTTTTTTGGTCCTTTTCCTGTATGGCACATGATATTGTAGTACTTGGAATATTTTGTGTGTAGCTCATGCAGGTCTTTATGCGATTGGGTGAGTCTGAGGATGCATTGAGGTGGGATGTGGCTTGTCCCCTGCCTGTGGTATGTGCTGCTGTATTTTGTTTGCAATGTTCGAAAGATGTGAGCTGGCTTGACAAGACCCCCTCGCGGGGTTTCCACTCAGGTTGCCGTTACTGTTTTATCTGCCTCACATTGCTGCCTGGGCTGACACAGATTTTAATAGGAACAGATAGATGGCTGCTATTGTGTGACCCTATCCGTGATGGCTTTGTAGTGGGGAGATGGCATGCCTCATTTCCCTCCTCCTTCTTGTTGAATTAGTCATCCTGAGATTTTTTTTCTTTTTTGGGGAAATGGAGTGCAGAGAAGGCGAGCAGATTTAGATGATGAGGGTAAAAGCTTCAATATGGGCCACGTCCCTCACACACGCATTACTGTGAACCATTGATCTTCATGTATTCCACTTTTAGATAAGAGGCACCCATTTGTTGACTGAGTACTGTGGCAGAGGTGGCACTTCCCTTTAATTAGCTGACCGGTGATCTCCAAAGGCTTTCTCCTTGGATATACTGTAACTGACTGAGGCCTGTGCCTTCAGCTGTTGAGGGCAGTAATGCCCGTAAGACAGTCCGCAGCCTGTCTCCTTTGAATGTAAGGAAGGTGGTGCCTCTTGGGGGACCTTACTGCTCCGCTCACAATCTGCCGCATGTTCATCGCACCTGGGCTTTGTGGGTAAAGACCCTCCAGCTGTTCTCTGGCCTCCATGTGGCCCATCCTAGCAACTGTCGGGGGAGGGGGGGTTATACCTCCGGGAGAGAGCCTTTTCTATACTCATTGGGTATGTTGCAGCAGGAGTGAGCTGATCCTCAATGCTGAGTGTGGATGAGACATTTGTGGAGGGTCACCCTCAGCATGTGATGATCCCTAGCGGTGTGTGTGTGTGTATTGGGGGGGTGTTGGTGTCCAAATTTGCATCCATTTCTGCTCTTCCTGGAATACCCAATGGTGTGTGAATACAGTGCCATTTATTGGGCCTGATTTATTATTGAAGGTTCTGTTAGACACGAACCCATTAATACTGTGATGTTTACACCTGCTGGGAGGCTGATTTTATGAATAAAAATTTTAGTGTAACATCTAATATCAATTAGCACTTTGGAGAGGGAGGCTGGTGTCTGTGTGCACTGCTGTTTGTTTTAGGTTGTTTTAATCTCCAGCTTCTAATTAATTTCCAAGTAAAAATGTGAAGTGTCATCTTGTGAGAGCTGGAGCCGATTTCCACACAAATTAAGGCTTTTTGGGACTGGCGTGTGTTTAGAAAAGGGCTTGAGGATGTTGTCTCGATTTTTGCTCGAGGGATCCTCCAAGCCAGCTTTATCTTCTGGGAGCATAACTGCAGCAGTGAGTTTGTGCACGTTGGTTATAGATGGCCTCAGAAGGCCAAGTGTTACTCCTGCCTGTGGGGGCCTCATTGTCTGTTGGGACCCAGGATTCAGGAACCGACAAAAAGCTTAATGATGTCCTGTCTGGCCATCAGTCGTCTTTATCACTGACCGTATCCGTGTCTTTAAGTTGTGGTAAAACGGGAGAAATTTCCCGACGTGGCTTTTTTTTCTTAACCTTATCCTGACCTTGGTATCCTGCAAAGACACTTGTACACCTCTTGTACACATGCATGCATTCTCTTTCTGCAGCAAGCACTGTGAACTGCTTTGCCCATGACATAATCAACAGCATCAGTTGATTGCTGAAGCCAGTGGCAGCGAGATTAGACCCTCATCAGCTGGGGCCTCATGCGAAACAACCCGGTCGTTCTCTGGCTCATTTATCGGCATGCCTACAAGCATTGCTTCTTTACTCAGTGTGCTGAAGTATGTCTGAGAGAGGTATTTAACCTGAAATGCCACATTTAGAAAAGGAAGTAAAAGCTGTATTAATGGGTCAGGTTGTAACTTGTCACTTATGTTGAAAGTGTTCAATAGACTGCAGACAGATTCCTGAACTGCTTGAAGTTTAAGCAGTTTTATACTCCAGAGTACTGATGGTGTCTTAAATAACCGCACTTATTATATCGTTCTGTGAATTTATAGGGGGGTGGGGGCATTTCAGTGTACTTTACAATACATGTAGTTACGGCTGCAGTGATTCATCAAGTAACTCGAACAACTCAATTACGAAAAAATCCTCAACGCAAATTATTTGCTTGGATGCTTTGTTTAATCCACACGACCATGTACTGCTCAGTGATCACAGCGTTTCACATTGAGGATTATTACTGTTGTACACTGTGCTTACGCTGCATTAAGTGTGGCAGAGCAGTAGAAAGAAAGTGGCGAGGCTGTACAGATCGGGTAGCGACTAGGCTGTACGGATCAGTGTGTAGCAGGAAGGCTGTACAGATCGGGTAGCGTCTAGGCTGTACGGATCAGTGTGTAGCAGGAAGGCTGTACAGATCGGGTAGCGACTAGGCTGTACGGATCAGCGTGTAGCAGGAAGGCTGTACAGATCGGGTAGCGACTAGGCTGTATGGATCAGCGTGTAGCAGGAAGGCTGTACAGATCGGGTAGCGACTAGGCTGTACGGATCAGTGTGTAGCAAGAAGGCTGTACAGATCGGGTAGCGACTAGGCTGTACGGATCAGTGTGTAGCAGGAAGGCTGTACAGATCGGGTAGCGACTAGGCTGTACGGATCAGTGTGTAGCAGGAAGGCTGTACAGATCGGGTAGCGACTAGGCTGTACGGATCAGTGTGTAGCAGGAAGGCTGTACAGATTGGGTAGTGACGGCGACACTCCCATAGAGACCACTTCTAAAAAAGTGGCAACATTTTCGGCAAACTTCTGAGTCATGGTGAATAGTTCCAAACATTGACATTCACAGCATAGAATCACGGTCATTTCCATTGCTTACCAAGCACTTTAAGTGGTATGTTGATAAAATGACAAATTTAAAAGAAACATTTTAATATTATGTTTAAAATAATACATTAATATACTAAATATTTTGTTTTTATATGTGCGCAGCATTAGCTGTTTATGGGTATCATAATTAATAGTTATGACCGAAGGTAGCTTAGCAGCTATCGAGGCTAATATCCCCATTTCACTGATTTTGTCAGTTACTACTGACGCAGGGTAACGTTACATATTAAGTTGTTCTGGTTATCAACAGCTTCATAACTACAGTTAGCTGCACTTCTACTGCATGTTAATACAGCTGATTTAAAATATCAGTTTAGCGCTCTTCTCAGGTCACATGGGTCGAGGTGGATTTACTACCAAATTTATGGCAAAATAACAGTATTTATTGGCAAATAAATTACCATAAAATAAGCTGTCTAAGGGGTCTTATACGTGCAGTTTTTAAATGCTGTATTTGCAAACAGGGCTTAAAACCAATGAGTTGTTCATTTTAAGAGACCCGTCTTTTTTCTCTTTAATATTTCACTTAACAATTATTTCTTATCAGTTTACTCGATTAATCAATGGAATAATCGATATTTTAACTTGAATCCAATTGGGCACTCCAAATCGAATTGAGGTCAGGGCCGATTCCCAGCCCTAAACAATAACTGTATGTTCCTCAAAAAATAGATTCTAATTTGTTTTGGCGTGCATCTTTAAGATGAAAAGTCCTTCTGATACATGGTGTGAGTTTTCAGCTTAGGGCGTTTTTCCACCATACCAATTTTGGTACTTTCGGTACTTGTGTTGTTGGTTTTCCACTGGCTGGTACCGGTGCCAAATGACATTATCAGTAACCGCCCATGAGTGACAGCGGCACACCGCGCAGCACCGTGTTTCTTTCGCCAAAATGCTTTTCCACTGCCGTAAAAACTGGTACCGGCGCTGAATAAAAACACACCGTGAAGCGAGGCATTTCGTACTGAAGTCGAATAATGGCTGTAGTATACAGCTGGACGATGTTGGATATTAAATCTAACATCGCATGTTATGCACATGCAGTTCTTACGTTGCTAGTGAGTTACATTAAGATCAGAGTTTTTCTTACTTTAGGTTTTATATGGACATTAAGGACAGCACAGGGGGTTAATGTTTTGCTAAAACATTTTTACTTTGGCATAGGGAAAAGACTTGGCTAACTTTACAATTTGAATGATTATTCCTTGCATAGATTATATCCAAAATATGTTTTCAAAATCAGTTTAAAGTTTACCTCCGCTGCTTTTTGTTGGGCGCTGCATGCGTTCATAATCATAATCGTCCTCACCTTTGCTCAACTACAATTAGAACACGAAATGTGGCAGGTAGGATTTGGTCAGCCACAGGGTGTAGGATGGGCTGGCTCCCAGAGCATGGTGAAAGGCCACTTTTCAGCAAGATGAGGGAATAGAAATGCTGCCACGATGTTCGTTTCCCCTGTGTCCCCCCAGGGTTGGTTCTGTGTGTATCTGCAAAAAAACAACACAAGCCGTATGGCTGGATCTCATTGGAATACAAATCCTCTGTCGGCAGCTGTCTCCCGCCTGTTACTGTTTCTTCCGTTATTGATGAGAATTAGAATTTTCTCTCGTGCTCCATGATGTCTTTTTGCGTTCCAGGCAGCGGAGACCTTATGTCTCCTCCGCGAGGCCTGCCCTCACATCCTGTGTCTGTAACCCTGCCTGAGGCAGTCACCTGGGGAAAAATGGTCTTGTCGTTAGGGCCAACGAAGAATGGGTTACTGTGACATCCTCCCTTCATCCTATTGCTCAGATGGGATGGATGACTAGTTTTAGTTAAAGAATGTTTGTGTTAATTCTATTTTCAAACTTACCGTTTGTCATTTTATCTACACGTGTGTGTGTGTGCGCGCGTGTGTAGTTTGGGTGCTCTCCCTGTGTCATGTGGGTTTCCTGTGGGAACTCTTGTTTCCTGCTGCAGTCCAAAGACACACAGTCATGCCAATGGGTGTCTCTCTCTTTGCAATCAGGAGTGTCATTAGAGGTTTTAGGTACCATGAACCCCAACCAACTCAGTTATGTTCCGAAGCTTGTCATGAGCTTGTCAATGGAAAGTTGTATAGTAGCCTAAAGATGAGGTGAAGTGAAGGTGATTAATCGTCATTGTTGACACACCACAGCTAGCAACAACAAAATCTGTCCTCTGCTTTTAACCCATGTGACATCGTGACACAGCAGTGGGCAGCTACGTGAGCGCCCGGGGAGCAGTGCTGGGGGACGGTACCTGGCTCAGGGTACCTCAGCGGTACTCGCGGGTCGGGGACTCCAACCGGCAGTCGTTCGGTACACCACCTGCCTGCCAGATTTGGGCATTCCTGTGCCGTCAGGATCAATGGCTTGATGACTGGTAGTGCAGCCCCCGTCACCCAGAGAAACGACCTTGCTTAGGAATACTGACTTGTTACTGTTACAGGTTTCCTCCCATATTTCCCCCACCTCCACTGTCAGACAGGCAGACATCGACCCTCCCGTGCTGGGGTTAGTCCTCCGCCTGACTCGGCCCTCTTTTCCCTCTCAAAGTTGCCTGTTTATGGAAAGTCACTTATTTACTTTTGCGCAATTGTGGCCCCTTCCGTCACCCTGTATCCTCAGGCTCCGCCTTCCTTCGGTGCTTGGAAACAATGACGACCTTTTATAGAATATAAAAGCTAGACGGAAGCACGGAAAGTGCCGAGTTTGTCATCTCTGACACGTTGTCTGCTAAATTGCCGTCCGACCTCCACTAATCTGCAGCACTAACTGTTCTCCCTTATTCTGGATCACTTTCATTTGCCCAGTAAATGCTTTAGTCAGTGTAAAAACCTTATATTAAGTTGACGATTCTAACCTTTATCTTAGAGCTGCTCGATTATGGCAGAAATTATAATCATGATTATTTTGACCAATATGAGATCACGGTTATTTACCATGATTATTTACCACATTTATTGGCTCAGGCAGCACAACTCTGGCAAAATGATGACATGTTGGCATTAAGTAATGCTTGTCCAAATTGTTCTTGAGTTTGTTGAAGCCCGGGTTGCTAACTGTGCTACTTGGGCACATATCTTTTGCTAAATGTGATGGCATCTGTTATATCCGTCTTTGAGAACTTGACGGATACGCGGTTGCATTACAGAGGGTGTCCTTAACCAAACTGCGTTGCGGTACGAGTTGATGAGCTTGCCTCACATTTTAGTTTTTTTTTTTTTTTTTTTTTTTTTGTTCACATATTGTTTGGTGATGGACCACTTTATGATTAAGCTTTAAGTGGTTAAATAAATTTGGTCATGTTGCCCTGTGGTGCAGACACCAGCTTTAAACACATTCAGCAAATTTATTTCCTGCTGTTCTTGGTCACAGTCATTGAAACCAAAATTTATTCCAGATAAGTAATGTGCGTTTACCTCTTGTCAACCAAAGGTACCTGCCCTGCCATTTTGACGGCAAGTGTATTTTCACTGCTGTGCTGTAGTGCAGGGGTTCCCAACTACCAGGCCGTGGAGCATTTTATGCCGGGCTGCGCCGAACGGATAAAGGCGTTTTCAGACCGAACGCAGCATGCACTGTGCGCACCGCAAGGTTTTTGCAACCCTCTGATCAACAGCGCTTTGCGCTCAATTTGCTGCGGTCGCCGCGGTCTTCAGCACAAAAAGATGAGCGTGGTTTGCGGAATGTAGAGATGCTCCATTAAAGAGTTCAACAGAACACAAGCATGTAAACTTTTGTGCCGACCCAACAGTTCCCAAGCACAATAGAGGAGAAAGTGTATGGAATGCCATCGGGGTATACACCATGAGACAAAATACGTCCCCGCATGGCATTTTCTCAACCCTCTAGACACAGTACAAAATGTCTGTGGCAAAAATCTGTGCGTTTTAAAAAAACTCATACTTGCATTTTTATGCCGCGTCAACACGGTACAAATGTACATGTTAAAAAGGAACTTTCAATACAAAGATATTATATTTTAAGTTATTTTTGTCGTGTCGCTGTTTGCTTGAGGGAACATAAATTAAAATGAGGCATATATAAAATGTTTTTGTGAAAGGAAAGCAAATCGCTTACTAATTTTGGCGCTATAGCATTTAAAATAAAGCACTGCGAATTACCAGTAACTTTAACGTTATTTTTTTATAACAGTAGTGTTTGCCTTAACGTATTTTTCAAAGCATATGAAATTATCCCATCGGCAGTCAGCACAGATATGAGGTACACGCTTGTCTGCTTTGTGGCTAGTTAAGGTCTCAAAGCCTCGCATTCTCAGCGGCCTTGTCCCCGCCCACTCTATGACATCAGAGAGCGTCTCCAGTGTTGGCTCGCGGTCTGTGGAACTGTGTACGGAATGAAACCAGTCCAAAAGGTTGGGGACCACTGCTGTAGGGAATTCACTAGCAGCGTTTAGGAAGGGGCAAAGCGCACTAATTAGTGCGCTGGTCTGGATTTTTTGCGGGAGATAAAGTAGGCCATCATTTCAATATGAGATGCAAACAAATATTTTTTCTCGATTTTTATAATTTTTTTCGTAATCGTGGGAAGCCATGATCGTGATTCAAATTTGATTAATTGCACAGCACTACTTTACCTTCTGCCTCACTGAATTTATCTTCTGCCTCTCGCTTAAAGCACCTGTGCTGTTTTGTTGTGATGATCCCTCATGTCCCTCCTGCTTATTAAGATGTTTCGCATTCCAGCCTCCTTCCGCTCTGCTCCTGATTCTCCATACAGCTCCTCCCGGGCGTTAATTATAGTAAAGTATCACTCTCCTTTTTGTTGACATGGAGACCAGGGCCAGCATGGCTGTGTGCTGCTTTTCCATGTCTCTCAGTCTTTGGATGTTAACATGGGAAAGGCAGTCAAATCCTGCCGGATGCTCTCCAACGCCTAGCTAAACGCCACAGTTTTTACGGCCTCCTGCAAATGGACACTGGCCATGGGCGGTTTGGCGTTTGAGTAGCTGAGTGAAGTTTCCCACGCGTGTTTCCGCTCAGCTCCTTGTGCTCACCTGTGTAGCTCTGTTACACATATATAAGCCCTCCCCTCCTGCTTGCATCTCTGATGACTGACATTAATTTGATCGCCATATCATTGTAGTACTTACCAACATGACATGTTTTGGGGGGGGTGAGGTGCCCACATGCATCTCGTAAAGGCTGTCAGTCTGGGTTGAAGGTGTCATTGTGTCCCTGCCTCCTTCCAGGCCAGTGGAGCATCTGTATAGCCTATGCCGGTGAAGTAGCAGCAACAACTTAGAGATGGGCTGAATGAATTCATCTGTTTTTCTGATCCATTATTGCCCTGTTCAAACTCCTTGCGATGGTCTCTGAGCAGCTGGAACTAAAAGAGCCCAGGGTTGTAAGAGGAATGGCCTAGTCCTTTGCCAGATGCTCGAGTGATTGCCTGCATCCATTGAGTCATTAATCTATTACCCTTGCCTGGCCTGAAGGGGAACCGAACAATTACACACATGCACAGCTTTGATGCATGACGTACTCTGGCTTGGGTATCAGTAAGGGGTCACAGGAATTTGTATTTTAATGTAAGTAATGCGTGTTTTTCCTTGAACGGGCCTTTGGCTGGTCAGTCTCTTAGCGGTTGCACAGCGGTTGCATTTCCTTGTGAGGAATAGATGCGAAGCTGGAGCCTTTCGCAAGCGGCCAACAGGCCGAGCTTTGGGGGGGGGGGGGGGCCGCTTTTGCATCACATTACATCAGCACTGTAGAATTTTCCTCTGCCTTTTCATTCCCAGCCTTTGGGTCAAACCACAGACCTTTTGCATTGTACAACCGAAGCATGTTTCGCAAAGCACCTTCGAACCCGTGAATCTGTGAGTTGTGTGCTGGCTCCCACTGCCTGTAGCCAGTGGTTCAGCCACCTGGAAAACGGCTGGCCTGGTCCCTGTCCCTTTTGCTGCTATGATACCCTTGTGACGGTAGAGACCATACTGGTGCATCTTAGGGTTAAAATGCCGTCACTGCTGAATCTGCTATATAGGGTTGACACGACCCCTCCATTCCCATGGAGAACATCTGGAGCAGAGATCCTGCTCTGACGTAATGCTGTTCCGCTGCCACTTGTAATAACTCGTTGCTCCTTTTCGCTTGTCTCCTCCATCCTAACGGTCTCACTGTCCTCCTTGCAGGCCTACGAGCTGTCCACGCTGACGGGCACCCAGGTCCTGCTGCTAGTGGCCAGCGAGACGGGCCACGTGTACACATTTGCCACGCGCAAGCTGCAGCCCATGATCACCAGTGAGACGGGCAAGGCCCTCATCCAGACGTGCCTGAACTCGCCCGACTCGCCGCCACGCTCCGACCCGTCCAGTGACCAGCGCATGAGCGCCACCGGCTTTGAGGAGACCGACCTCACCTACCAGGTGTCAGAGTCAGACAGCTGTGGGGAGAGCAAGGTGACTGCCGTCTTGCGACCCCTCTGGGAGCTCCGGTTCTGCTGCGTTTCCTCATGTGCATCATCCAGTCCTGAGATCGCACGTGGGAACTCCTGTGTGCTCAGAACCGTGGGAGAGTCCTAATGGCATGGACTGCTAATGACGAGCACCTCTGGCTTATTGTGATTGGCCGGCGTAGATCAGGTCACTGGGATTGGATTGGCTTTTAAAGATGAGAAGTCACATTTTTACATATCTGGCAGTGTCAGAACTTGATTACAGATGAATGAATGAGACGTCTTTATTTTATATACTAATTATTAATGCAATAATGTGATTAAGGATGAGATGTGGCCTGAAGATGGTACGGAAGTGTGTATTGACACACCCTGCCCTGCCCGATACGTGGAGTTACAAGTTTATCGTGGCAGAGGTCATGAACAATGCTGTCTTGTGTTTTGAGTTTGTGACTCCACAGTGCCTCGAAGCTGCTTGATCATTTGCCTCACCTTTCAGTCTCCAGTGCCCTCCAGTATGAAATGTGGGGCCCTGCAGGGAAATGGTCAGTCCTCGTATAGTTTGCCACAGCGTTGGTGAATGGTTGTCTTCCACAGTTATCGGAGCACTGCATCCCGTCAGGCTGGCCCGTTTTCGCCGTGCTGCTGTAGGTGGGGCTGTCCTTTGCCTGTTATGCACCACTTAGCCTTAGCAGATCTGAGTCTAGCCCAGTTTCGCTCTTGAGGTATAAAGCCCTCAGTTACCTAGCTCTGGTACTCAGGTGATGAACTGGTGAGGGGTTTAAAGTCCTCAAGTTAAGGATATAAGCCTGGTAGTGTTCCCATTTGGAGGCCCTTTGCTCTCCAGGAGAATCAAATGATATCTGCATCTGGGTGTGCAGCAAGGCTCCATCCTTGGGCCCTCTTGCTTTGTTTTCATTCTCCATGTTAATTTGTCTCTCCCTTTCTGCCTCTAGATAAGCCAGAAGGGCAGTGGGGACTACTCTCAGTCAGCTGCTTGATTTGCATCCCAGCATATCCCACCCGAGTATGTCTCATACGCTAGGCGGGCACCCACGGATCCAGTATGAAGCCAACATGCTGAATCTGGGTTTCAGTGACGCTCTTTCAACACCCTGACTCTGAATACCCTCTCCGATGGCCCCGGGTTCTGTGAGCTCACATAGCCCCAGACAGACCTGTGCAAAGCTCAAAGCCCAAAGCCCATTGATAAAAATGAGATTCGGCCTCCATGCCTATATATGGTATGCTTTCCCTGGCTGCTCTCTTGGCCGAGCCTCTCACATTCCTTATAAGCTGCAGCTGTCTCTGCCTTTGGTGTCCCGTAATAGGGCTTCTCCTCCCCCACCCCCCTTTCTTTTTTCATTTGTGCAGGCCTGTATAGTGATGTGGGGGGAAGTATGTAAAGCCGGGAGGGAGGCTCGATATTAAAAGGGGGAAATGGAATGGAAACATTTGGCAGACATGTACCCCAATCATCCATCATTTAACTCTCGCTGCACCAGACGGCGTGACAGCTGTGTGGGAGCCGGCAGAGGCTCCCGATCTTCTGTAAACATGCGAGGACGTGAGGGGGTGGGGCTCCAGATAGCGGCATACGAGAGAGCTCTGCAAAGGGCCTCGTCCGCTACGCGCAGCCACTTTACGCCACAGCCTGCCTGCGCTGAATTAAAAATCGTTCCCCACGGGATGAGTGGCGATGGATGGTTGTAACAGCACGGCATCAATGATCTCATCTACACCGTTTAACATAAAATGGCCGATTTTTTTCGAGAGGAAATCCCTTCAGCGGGAAAGATCCTGCCTTCGCGCAGTTGCTGCCGTGATCATCAGGCATCAGTCAGCTCCTTATGGCCTCACTGCCAGCTCTAATGGTCTTTTAACTACTTTCCTCTCTAGTGAAGCATGCCCATCAAATTAAACGTCACAATTATTTCAGTTCGGTCCCCCCTTCCCCATCAGGCCTTGGTAACCCTGGCGGGTGCTAATTTCTCCCCTGACCAGTTGCTGCCTGATCAGGGTGGGCAGGCCGGGGGGGGGGAGCTGATTAAAGGCAGATGGGAACGTCGGCGGCCGCCTCTGGCTTTTTACTGCTCGCTCGACACATCGGGTCAGGATCCATTTGTTGCAGAGCTGTCACAACCTGGAAGCAAGCCAGGCCCCCCCCC
>JAODKL010000041.1:16459261-16484483 GCA_026780765.1 Petrocephalus schoutedeni
GACTTTTAAAATACCTGTAAACATATTAGTCTGACTGAAATCATGTTAAATCGACTTTCTGAAACACCCCAGATACTGCTGTGCATGCTCCCGTGCCTGTATACTGCAACAGGGACTATAGATTAGAGGATCAGGTATTTCCCCCTTAGATCTTTTGTTTGGCCCCTTGCTGCGTTGTATAATTTGGACCTGGGTTTAGTTCCCGCCATCTTTAGCGGTCTGTGAGAGCAGACCTTTTCTCCACCTGGGTGGGATAAAGTGGATTGCTCCCCCCGCTTGGTGCATCATGTAACCCAATGAAGCCACAGGATGAGAAGACGCGCACACTGAAGGAGGCTGTGTGGGACTTCACCACTGCTGCGTGGCCCACCATGCAAAGCCCGCAAATGTGATTGGCTGTTACAAATTGAAAGAGAAATGGGCGGGGATGTTTTATCAAATCTGTATCCTGCTACAGTTGTGCACTCTACAGGCATCGTGCACATTTAGCAAAGTGCTGTACCACTGTGATTATCCTAGGGGCATCCTGCAGTATTAATGTGCAGGCAAATTGGTCTTATGTAGATCCTTATGCATCTTAATGCTGCTGCTATTTGATTCATTGGGCATGACTGTTAAATCTAAATCCTTATTGGCCAGGCCTAGTTTTGGTCTTTATTAGCATTCCTTGGGTTTACCTTGTCCACGTTGTCTTACATTGTGTTGAGGCTTCGCGACCAGTATTTGTGTGCTAAGAGTAATTTGTTTTTGCAAAGTACAGAATGTTTTTAAATTAGAATAACTTGACTGCTTAGCTGTTCACTGCCTGGGAAACAAGCTACAATGGTTTAGTTATTTAATTCATGTGGGGCCTAAGCTAAATGATGAGTTCTCGTTTTCATTTTGACCACCTTCATACCTCAACCTGTACTTTCAGAAGCAAAAAAACAGGTGAACTCCTGTAACCTTGTGCAGGGTGGGTGCCGGGGGAAATCCTGAGCAGTTCTTTTTGGTTGGAAGTAGCAGTTTGCCTCCATAGAAGCCAACAGATACCATGACACCGCCGGTTGTGGGAGGGGGCGAGCTTGGCCGGGCCTGTTTAGTCATGAATATTTGATGGGGACTCTGGGCCTGTGTGATCAGGAACGATGATTAAGCGCCACTTCATGGGTGCCCAACTGGAAGGGTAACATGGGTGTGACTGGGCCCTTAGGCCCCATCCACATGGGCATTTGAATCTTGGATAACTGAACGTGCTCTGAACGCCTTGCACGTTTTTGTTGCGTTTCGTAGCTGCGCTTGACTGACTTCAGTATGACGTTTCATTGGCGTTCGGTTGACGCTGTTTACCACCAACCTGCAGCCCAGTTTGTAGTTTTGTGTGTTTACCTGTGCTGGCAGTGATCAGACTGTCCAAAGTGTTTACCTGTGGCTCGTCTTTGTGGATAGTTCTGCATTGAGTTCACGAAAACTGGATCGCTTTGCTTTATTGAAACCAGGGATGTGCGTTCAGGGGAGGCAGAACCTCACCTGTCATCATGAGAAGTAAAAAACAAATAGAATAAGTATATATTTTTGTTTACTGCACCGTGCTATAAATGTAATTTTTGCATGATTCCAATAATTTAAATCATTCTTTAAATCAAAATCATTGGATTTGCGTATTTCCCGTTCACCACCGAGTGCACGCCTTCTGCTTTCTCACTGTATGTCATGTTTGCTCACACCTACATTATATGTCCCCAATTTCCATTGAATGTGTAATGTTAATTTTATGTGTATAATAATTAGTAATTTAGTCTTGCTGGTCTGATATAAAACCGGAGTGAAAACGCACAAGGTGATCAGGCAGCTAGTACCTCTGCCTCACTGAAGGGGCAAATCAGAAAATTAAGTTCACTATAACACTTCGTATTATTATTATATATTTGTTCTGAAAAAGCTAGTGTCTCACCTACCAAGAACCTCAGCGCACGTCAGTGACTGAAACTGAGCCCTGACTTTCTCGTTTTAAAAATCCTCCTGATACGGCGACGTAGATGGGAGAAGAAAAAAATTCGGATGTCATTTTCTAGTTTTGAATGTCTACTGCGACTGGTACAGCACCACATTACACGCCGGTCAAAAAATATGTGAGTGAGTCTTACCTTCAGGTAAGCGATATACAAATAGCACTGAAGTGTACATTCATCCCACATCAGTCCTTGGTAAGTAAACGCCATCAATACAAACTTGCAATCTTTCAAGTTCTCTGTTTTTATTTTATAATAAATACAATAATTTTATATATAATTATAATTTAGTACTTTAGGAATCATGGGACATATTTGGTCCTCCAGAGTGTCAGCCGAACGCCATGTAAACGCAATAGCGACGTTTTCTTTGCATTCGTCAGGATTTCGGCAGAAATTGACGCCAAGAAAACGTTGATGCAGCATTTATTTGACGCCATCCGAACGCGCAGCCGACTGAACGTAGGTCAGTCTGGGCGATCTGATTCGCTCCAATGAGCAGAAAACCGGTCGGCGTTCAGTCCACGCTCACCTGACGCCATGAACGCCAGAAAAATGCCTGATTCAGACACCTGTGTGGATGGGACCTTAGTCTTGGCGGACCTCGTAGAAGTTAATCTGCCTGGTAAGGAGGGCCCCAGAGCCGTTAACCTGAACCTCAGAGGACAAAGGTTCCAGCCATATGTTCGACGTTACCGGCATCCGAACCGCAGGGTGTATCTGCGGACTGGAGAGCGACACCGGGGCACAGTTACGGGGCAATTGGTCTGACAAGTCAGAGGCAGAAGTGGCAGTGCCGGTGGCTGATGTCGTGTGATAAGATCGCTAGGTTACTGCTGAGCTGCATCCTGTCTGACTCAGAAGCCAGAAAACAAGCTCAATGTGATGATGCAAGAATGAGTGATTTCTCAAGCAACGCGAGGGGGCCCTGTTTGGGAACAGGCAGTTCTTGGCTATGTATGATATCATCTCTCTGAGGTGCATGGAGCTGCTTCCATACAGATTGTGTCAAGCCCTTCAGGAAAGATAACAGCTGTATTTTTACCGCCGGGACCCAATATCATATTTTCACGGCCTGTCATTGTACAGCAGTGCCTGACAGCAGCTCTGATTCGCGGGGCCCCTTTGACCACAGGTGGTTCAGCTCTGCCGTGGGCCCATTCTCTCTCTCTCTCCTCATGGAGCGCCTTAACATCAGCTTCATGCCTCCTCCCAACGGCAAACCTGATCGTTAGCTTTGTGTATTACCCAGGTCGCCAGGTAACACCCCACACTGACCTTAACTTCAGACAATGTGGGGCTGCATCTCTGCTGCCTTGTAATGTGATCTTTCGCTGTGTATCCTACAGCTAGTGAACGACAATGACTGTTTAAGGGCGTGAAGGTTGCGGAGACTCAGTCCTTAGCTTGTGGCCGTGGGACTCATCGCAACGGATATGTTGGGGCTTGCCGTGTCATGGAGACCAGGACCGCGGCCGCTGATCTGTTCTCAACCTAGCTGTGTTGGTTCACAGCTGGAGCCAGTGCTGATGGTTGTCTGTCCCACAGGCACGCCCCTCCCCCCTGGCACCCCCACCATTCCATTTAGCCAGCTGCAGCCCCATTCGCTGACCATCCAAGGCCAACAGGGTCAGCCCATCGCCACTGCAGCTGCGGGTGCTGCCCCTCAGACGCAACAGGCCCAACAGGCCGTCTTCCGCTTCCCTGCTGCCGTTTCCCTCGCAGGTCAGTGTCTCGGTAGGTGTGGCTTAGTTCCATTGTGGGTGTGGCTTGTGGCTGGGCAGGGAAATGGGGTGGGGGGGGGCAGTGAAAGAGTCTGGGAAGGTATGAGTCAGATGGACGGATGGTTGGATGTTGCAAGTGTTCTGGAGAAGATGAATGATGAGGGAGGATAAGGAGGACTAGGTGACATTGAGGGTGACTGGGGAGACAAAATGGCTTTTGGTTTCCGGGATTTCTCTGGTCGCTTTTTCACAGCACACATTGTTTAAAGAGCAGGCTTTTCCCACACCTATATAATTCTAATTATATATCTGTGGTGTGTTTCTAAAGTAAGTGATTTCTACACTACAGGTACAGTTCCTCCTACTCACTACAGGACTTGTTTGGCTCGGATTGTTACTGAATTTTATGGACTCTGTTTGCACTGCTAGTAAGTTGTAACTGTCTGCAGTCTTTGGTGGGAGTATAAAGTGACGAGTTGGAGCATTTATTGGACGGTGGTGGTCCACACTTCATAATGCCATTGTTTGGGGGGAGGGTGGGGCGTGCTGTTTGCATATATATCCAACACCCCAGAAAACACTTCTGCTGAAGCCAGACTTCTCATTTATTGGCCCCAGGTTTCTGTCTTTTCTGAACGGCAGCATGCGTGTAAGTATAAATGTTAAGGGAGTGTATGTACAGATTAGCAGCGGTTAATTCATGCCCTTTCTTGTTATCACATCGCTGCTTTGCACCAGTAGGTCAGTAACTGTACAGTAAATCACAGGCAGAGTTACTGCCGGCTGCCTCCTGTTGGTGCCTGCTAAGGCAGCCACACATTCCAGATGTGACCTCCGGGAGGCGCTGCTGCTTGCTAGCAAAACTGGCTTGGGCCGACGGGGCCCCGAGTTGAATGGTTGAACTCTGAGGGGGACTGATTCACGTTTGTCTCCACAGGTGGGGGGGTGCCCCAGCCTCTGCAGGCCATCCAGGTTCACCCCAGCACACAGCAGAACTCTGTGGGCACCGGCGAGAACAGCCCCGAGATGTCTCAAGCCTCCACCAGCTCCACAGGTAACCACACTGTCCTCCACAACCCCCATCACATGGGACACGTGGTTTTACCCGAGTTGTGTGACATAATGGGGGGGGGAAAAAGTTACAGGACGGAGGTGTGTACTGTCAGCGACTGTAATGCTTCTTAAATTGAGCCTGGGTGCTAATGTGCATTTTGAAGGGTTCAGTTTTAAAAATGTGGGGTTTTTCGCCCAGCTACTTCCATCCCGAGCCAGCCCAATATCCGCCGGTCCATGCTATTTCCACTTCACTGTCACATGACTGTTGGTGCCGACTAGGGCGGTTTCTGTCACAAAATGATGTTCTGTGAGCTTGTGTAACATGAAGAAAAGCTGGACCTGTAAGTGCCGTAAGCTGAAACCTTGCAGAGTCGGGTATAAATACTGAGTGGGTAAAATATTTATCGGTGGCGGCCTCTCCGTCCAGCGAATGGGTGAGGCTCTTTGCTCTTTCCTACTTGGGGAGAGGTGGTTCCCTGTGCCTCTCTGTGGTTCCTCACCCTGTATTCACCTCTGCACTGCAGAAGCTTGTCCTGTTGGCCAACAGAAGTGAGTATGGCACACACACACACACACACACACACACGCGCGCGCGCATATGCAGGGATCAGTGCGTATATGTGTGCTCTATCTGGGCACTGAACTTCAAAACCCAGCCTGGCCTATTTGGGGGGGGGGGGGTCATCACTGCCTTTCCCACTTGGATTACGGGGTTTTCACAAACTCACTATACTAGTGACATGTGACAGATGGCTCGCTGCATTTCCATGCGTTTCTCACGCGGCTTGTGTCCGTAGTGGCGCAGGGGTTTATCCCACTGAGGGTCTGTGCCTTGCTCGGGGCAGGGCTGAGCTGATAGGCCAGTCTTTGTGTGTAATATCCTATATTGTCCCTAAAGCCTCGGCACTGCTATACCTTGGTGTTTAATGTTACATTTCCATGGTTTGACTGGCAGCATTCCTCTGTGCGTTCCTGAGTTACGGCACAGGACTTGTATGCAAATTCCTCCTCTGCCCTTTGGGTCGGTGTGGCTCTGGGGTGTATCGGCTCTGAGCAGGGGCTCCGTGTAAGTGGGCCCTGGAATTTTCCCGGTCGCTTTGACACCGTAATGTTGCATGCTTTCACAGTCCAGCCTTGTGCTGGCGGGCTCTCCAGAATCTGTTTCTTCACTGGTTTCACTTCACATGCAAAGGGTTGCATTTTCCAGCTGGCAGAAATGATTTGACATCTACTAACAGTAGGACTTCGCAGGGGGGGGGCGCTTGTGTGTGTAAGCTGTGGGAAACGCCAGTGTTCTTGCAGTAAATGTGTATCGTATACAGCGGTAACCTCAGCTTTCCACTGGTGACCAGCCCCTGCACTGGAAACTGAAAGTTCCTGTGGCTGGAGATCGCTGCCCTCTGCTGGAGCAGAAGCATCGTGACAAGGCAAAGAAACTGCAGGCTGTCTCAGCTTGAAGCGTCGTTATACTCCCACCTAGCGGGAAACCGTAAACACGGACTCGGCTGAGACAAGCTGCATGTTTGCTTATTGGTTTATAGTGCTGGTGATTGCTACCAGCCGCCTAACTGTAGCGTGTGCAGGAATCATCCAGATATAAATGGCTTTGTTTTGGTATTTGGAATTATAGACGGAGGTGGCTGGTGATGAGTGTTAGCGATTTACGGTAAATTTTGCGGTCATGTTTTTTCGCCCAACCTCAGTGAGCCTGCCGGCCTCCATCGTCACCTCGTCGGTGCCCACCTCCGTGGCGGGTCACATGATGTACCACAGCCCCCACACAGTGATGTACACCTCCACGCCCGCCCTGGCCGACGGCAGCGGCCTGGCTGTGCTCAACGCCTTCTCGCAGGCGCCCCCCTCTATGCAGGTGTCCCACACACAGGCCCAGGACACAGGTGAGCCCCCTACCACAGTGAGCCTGTAATTCACCAGCTGCATTGCCACTGTCCCTCTCCTGCAATCGCCCCATAGGCTTCTATCTTATTCATTTCACAGTTAGCATGAGGAGGAGGAGTATTGATGTATCTTTTGTACAAACCTGCTTGTCTTTTTCCCCCCATCCCCCAGGTGCCCTTCCTCAGGTGTTCCTCACGGCCCCCACCGGAGCGGTGCAGATCCCAGTCTCTGCAGTGCAGTTACACCCTGTGAGTTGCACTGCAGTCCTCTGGCTCATAATCCTGACTGCCGTGTCGCCATCTGTGTGCTCATGCTCTGCTCTCGCTCTGCTCTCTCTCTCTCCCTCTCTCTCTCTCTCTCATTGTCTGTCTCTCCCTCTCACTGTCTCTGTCCCTCTCCCATTTTCTCTCCCTCTTTCCCCCATTCTGTCTCTCTGATTGTCTCTGTACTCAAAGAATGAGAGAGAGACAGAGACAAACACTGGTGTTCTAGCCCTTCCTGCAAACAGCCTCTCCAAGCTGCTTAATGTAACTCCTGAAATCTTCTGATGGACTGTGTGTGTGTGCATGTGCTGCCCCTTTGTAGGCAGTGTGAAAGGTCCATGTGGTCAGGCGGCCCTGGGCGGCTGCATGCTGTGGCCCGTCTGGCTGACCTGTATGCTGGGGGCGGCTTCCCACCTCCTGTTCTCACCCCCATCACCCCTCCCTCCGCAGATGGTGATTGGCCAGCAGTCCAGCGGCAGCAGCAGTAACTTGACAGAGCTGCAGGTGGTCAACCTGGACGCATCTCAAAACGCCAAGAACGACTGACACCGGCAAACCCCCCCCGCCCCACCATGCTGGTGGGGGCCGGACCGTCCACAGACAGAGACTGCCACCACTATTTATTGATGCCTTGTCACAGTCTTTTTCTACACATGGGTCCGTGTGCCTGTCTCTCTCTCCCCGTCTTGTGGGTCCTTCTGATCTTTCTGCGTGGTCGCATGTGTGTGCCGTTCTGTTCCTATTTTGTTCCGTATCGCAGCATTTATTGCGATGTGTATACACTGCAGTTCCTGCGGCTTCACATTTTAGCCAAAGATGTTTGTGTGCGTTTGTGTGTTTTATAGGATAAGAATGGGAACCAAGGCTGTGTGGGAATGTAAATAGTGTTTTCTTTTTTTAAATCGGACGGGAATTAATACTTTAATTCCGTCTGCAATGCGCGTGGCTGTTGGTTGCGTGTGGGCAAAGGGGCGCTGTTGACGCACACTAATGTGATATAGGACAGCAGTGGCAGAGACCTAAAACGGGGGGCCAAACCCGGACGCTTTCGTTTTGACGGACATGCCCAGATACTTTCACCTGAGGCTCCCCGGGGGGGGTTGGAGTCTGTGACTCAGGATGGGTCGGTGTTTGGTTCTTGTGTGTGACCAGTATCCTTTTCATTACTGTTACAATACCGCCACCTACTGTCTCCCTGGGTGCCTGCTGTCCCTAGTCGGCGACACACGCCAGAGCCAGGACCTGCTCTGTCAGCGCCCCCCTGAGGCTCCCGCACACATCGCAGGGCCAGCTCAGTGCTGAATGCAGACGTCACCGGCTTCAGTTCGAGCGCCACCTTTGCCTCCCTCGTTCAGCATGTTCCATCAGTGTCTGCCGCTCTGGTGGACAAAGGTGTTCCTCTCCTGACTAGATGCCACCTGAACCATGCTGACCAGTTGAACTATCTGTGCAGATGGACACAAATAAATTTTATATTTTTTTAATATTGGCAATTGTCATGGGAAATAATTTTGCCTTTGGATACTGGAGTTGTTACAAGCTGTTGTACTCTGTAAAAGTGACGCGTAGAGAGTGCAGAGGAATGACTTCTCTCGCCCATGGAAAGGTCCGGGGAGGCTGTGACCCACTCTGGATCAGCATCGCGGGTAGGCCAGAGGCTCGGGATTGACCCGCGGGGCAGGCGTGAGGGACTCTTCAGCGCAGATGCGTGTTCAGCTCGGCACCCGTGACAATTATGCGGCTTTGCCGTCTCGGATCGGGCACTGACACTACCTCTGGTTGATCTCATACCCATAATCACGGTGAGGGTTATTCACCGATGAGGAATGTATATAGGTCACTGAAAGAGGGGACACCGCTGCAGTATGACTGTTGATTTCTCTGCTGTCTTGTGTTTAGGGAAGTTTTCCACCTTTATTACTGACCCCCAGCCTTTCTGGTTTTCACTATCCAGCCCATACGTGAGACACATCTCTTAACCTTAAGAAGGTTCAGAGACATTGATTCATTTACTTAAATGATATCTCACCTGTTGGCATCACCTTTGGTGTTAAGGGGTTGTCTGCCTTAATGATGATGCTGAAAGGACAAGTAGTTGCTGACCTGTACTATCAGTACAGTTCTGTTTTTTTTTTTTTGATCATCAGCCTAAATTAGGCTGAAAGGAGCCGTACCAGTGATTTTAGATGGTTTCAAAAACAATGTGTCTCCTGAGTTTCGCTAATAGAAGACGGGGAGGGTGTTCTTGTTCCTCCCGCTGTGCCTCTGTCATTTGGCTCCTTGTAAACCCTTCTCTGAAAGCTCTCCCTAGAACTCTGCAAGTGGGCATTGCATGGTATGATTCCAAAACACTGAAGGGCTGAACACTGAACCCAAGAGCTCCCATTGGCCGAACTGTTGGAGGGAGGGAGCCGTTGGGAGCGTGATGCACTGCTCTTGAATGTACTGAATGAATCACGGGGGCGTAGGGGGTCCCATGTGAATACCGACCAGCAGGCCGTGCCATTTCCGGGCCTCTGCACAAGGCCTCGTGCTTCGTGACGGCTACAGCCAGGAGAGGACACTCTCCTGTGTACAATCGTCCCTATCTGGGGACCCAGATGAACGGCCCTTGAAACTGAATTGGATCTTTAAGAATATTTTTTTTTTCTTTTTCATATATATGTGTTGGATTCAGTATTTTTACCTTTCAGGTGTGGTGGAATTGAGATGCTGCAGATACCCATTAATGTGTTTTGATCTTCACGGCTTTGTAAACCACGGAGCTCCTGTTTGCTACCACTAAACCACCATAATCAGGGCCTTCATTTTACTTTGTTGTACTTTTGTTCCAACCTATGGACCTTACATGCTGTACACTATGTGTAAGCACTCGTAAAAGACTCATTTCTATTTTGGAGGACACAATAAATATGGCTTAAAAAGCTGTCTATGCATTTTGGCGCTAACATTGGTTATTCTGAAGTCACGGTGATCTAAGCGGTCACCTCAAGCCCCCCCCCCCCACTATGAGCAGATACAGAATGAAGCTTAATAAATGACAATTGAATTGGAATATACACCATATGTATTATGTGCTAAATAAAAAATATTTTTGTTTTATGTTTGTTTTAACTAACTTCCAGAGATCATCTGAGGAGTTCATGTATGTAACACGGTAACTCTGTACAGAGCATTGTTTTTTTTTTTTTAATTAAAATACAACTGCTGAAGTGTGTCCTTTTGAAATTTTGTCCTATTTAAGCTCACAAAAACTTTGGAAGCACATGATTGGTTTGATTTCAGCCAATTTTATAAAAAAAAAAGCTGTCAAAGCAAGAACAAAATTAGACTCTGCATGACATCCTTACCAAGGAATTTTTGTACATGGTACAATGTCTGGTAGTAAATTTTTTTTTTTTTTTTTTTAGCAGATTTTAACTTTTAGCAATATGCAACAAATGGGTAACACTGAATTGACTCTACATGTACACCAAAAGTCCATCCCTTAGCCAGCATCATTAGTAAATGTGAATCAGTTTGACAGATGTGCCATTATTTTTTAACACTGATTTTAGTTGAGGTTCTGTGAAGTGTTGCACCTGATGGCATCATGCTTTTAAATGACATGGCGGGTTTTAAGCATCCATCTTTCTTGTCAGGCTTGTGGCGACTCTGAAACCTGAGACCGGGGCAGCCTGCTTGGGATGCCAGCCGAATTCTAATGTCCATATCAAATGTGCTTCTATGCAAAGGTTTATGTGGAGCGCAAAACATTTTGGTCGTCAATGGCTTTATCTAATTTTTATCCATCCTTTTTCCAAAACCATTTATATAGCACAGGGTCATGCGCAGGAAGCAGTGTGCAAGGCAGGGGACGTCCTTGGGATGGGATTCCAGCCCATCACAGGCTATACAATTACACACTACTGGCAATTTGAAGTCGCTTAACTGCCTGTTTTTAGACTGCAGGAGAAAAGTCGTGCAAAGATTGGCAACGTTTAAAATCTACATGTATGTGCAGAGTTAGGGACTATGATCAAATCACAACCCTGATTATGTGACACCATCCTCCCTGTGTATTTATATGTGTATATATATACTGTATATTATCATTGCAGCTGAATTACTAGCTGTTCCAATGAAAACGGATAAAAACGAAATGTATTTGATCAAAAAAAAAATCATTGGAAGCCAATTTGCAAATGACATTATTCTTTTTCTCATAAATCTTGAATAAATCCCCCAGGTGCTGGATTATATTATTTTTTTTTCTGATGGATCTGGGCTAAGACTTAATCTGAACCAGTGTGAACTGATGGCCACCCACAGCAGTATGCTGGCAGAAGCATACAATAAAAATCTGCTGTCAAGTATCTTGGTATTAATCGTACAAAAGATGCTAATGTTAGTGAGGAAGTCAATATTTGGATCAAATGTAAAATAAAGGTCAGCTCATGAATGCACAGAGGCTTAGAGGTCTTCAGGGTAACTTACTTAACTAAGATATCTAGCCAGATGCATTTATCCTGATTTTCAGTCTAGCTGTCTCTCACAAAGCAAGGAAAGCCATCCATCAGCTCAGCTTTGATATGAAATTTTATATAGAAAAGAGGACCCCACTTAGATTTAGATTTAGAGTTCATTGATAGCACATTAAAAATGAATTGAGTGAGGTCCTTGATTTGTAGAGCATCATGTAGCTGAACGAGCAAAGTCTCTGTGTCTGTGATTGGACAGTTGCTGGCCTTGGCAAAATAGCCACGTTTATTGGCTTTTGAGCAAGGCTTAAGCCACAGCTCCAGGGGCATCGGTGCAGGTGGCTGCCCTTCACAGCCAAGCTTTCCCCTGTACATGTCATGGAGCAGAAGATGGGGTAGGTGAAAACAGAATTTCCCCACACAGACTACTTATTATTATTGAAAGTAATAATGATCTTTGGCTTTGTATCCCCAAATGTTTCAACCACAGGTTCTACTGATTTGGATACTCATCTTTAAACGGCCTCACACACCACAAGACATCAGTATGGATCTGTAGATTTTTATACAGAGAAACAAGTCATCATACATTCATGAATGGATGGAAAAATAAATATGGTCAGTTACCCACCTACTGGATGACAAAGGCTGGATTCTTACATAAGAGAAATCTTGTTCCACATATAATGTTGGATGCAGCCATTCTCAATTTGATTCACTTATAAAGGCTATTCCGGCTTCCTTCTTGCTAATGACGCAACCTAACCAAATGCCACACCGAATCTTCCCTCGCTTTCATGTGATGGTATTAACTTTACCGATCAAAAGTCCATCCTGTTCCAATTTAACAACACATTATACTTATGGTAAAAAAGGCTGGTTTTCTGTTCAGTAACTTTTTGTTTTACGTGGGACATTTTACTTCCACATTTGTAAGTATATAAAAGCTGTACCGTTTCTCTCTGTATTTCAAATATAAACTGGGATTTTTTTTTATTTTTAAAATTCCTAAACTACTCACCCTATGCCCAGTGCCCAGTGATTAAACCGCCCCCCCCCCCCCCATTCATTTTTTCCATTTATTTTTCATGAATATTGTGCATTATTTTGGAATATTTTCCCTGTATGACGCCGAATTGTTTGTGCATTCTAATGGTGCGTTCCAGTTACCTCGTAAGTCGTAACTCGTAACTGGGAATGACGTCACACACGAGTTCACGGCGTTCCAGAAACCAACAACTTCACAATACAAAATACACACACGTACACAACAGCAGACACCCTCCTTCGAATCTGCGACGTCCGACGTGACGTCGCCAGCGTCACCAGCTACGTCACGAGCACGGTGCGCGCCGCACGCTCCTCTCTAGCAACCGCGTTACAGTTGGTCGCCGCGCTTTCGGCTGGTCCTCTTTTTCCTTCGTTTCCTTCGCGATAGCCATGGCGGCGGCCCCGGTACCCGTAAGGAAGCGTCTCCTCAAAGACGAAGACATGACTAAAGTGGAATTCGAGACGAGCGAAGAGGTCGACGTTACCCCGACGTTCGATACGATGGGCCTGCGGGAGGACCTGCTCCGGGGGATATACGGCTACGGTGAGACGCCTTAGCTTAGCACCTTAGCTTAGCCCCTTAGCTTAGCCCGTTAGCTTAGCGCCTCAGCTGGGCCTATCGCGGGAATCTGCCGGCCAAATCGGCGTCGGCTGTCGGAATATGCTCACGTTTATATCGGTACCTCCAGGTAATCGTAGAGCCCGTTGGTCTTAGTTAAGATGCTATTTGGATCAGTATGACGAATGTAATTAGCTAGCTGGCTAACGAGGAGAAATGGCGTCCGGCGTGAATCGAACGCGGCCGCCAGCATAGCGAATATAGTTCGCCTGCGGCCTTTTTTGTAACGTGGGGAGTTCCTTGGTGTATCTTCGCACTCCGATCTCAGTCCCGAACACCCTGCATTTACGGATCCCGCAAAGCGGCCAACAGGCTGATGCTCGCGTCCCTCTGTCCCGCCGAGTTTGGCTGAAACGCCGAGCGCTGCCAGTCGATCGCAGCCAGACCCCCTGTTCGTTACGGGGACTGTAGGTTTTGCCCGAATTAACCCGAAGTGAGATTTGTCTGAATTCGCGATTCCCTCCAGGCTTTGAGAAGCCGTCGGCCATCCAGCAGCGTGCCATCAAACAGATCATCAAAGGCCGAGACGTGATCGCCCAGTAAGTTACTCTACCGCATCTTACAGGCGAACATGCTACACATAGGTTTTACACGTGTGCCGTGTTTATAATGCTGCCCCATTTCTCATTACAGGTCTCAGTCTGGCACAGGAAAGACGGCCACGTTCTGTGTTTCGGTGCTTCAGTGCTTGGACATTCAGGTAAGGCAGGTTTATTTATATAGGGCATTCTATTCCCAGAGATAAGTGGTCCCAATAGACAAAAGACTCTAATGCAGCGTTTCATATGGATGTTATGTCAGTTGACGCCAAGCTCAATATTTTTATTTAAAATAGGAAATACAATATGACAAAAAACAGCCCTAATGCTATATATTTTAAAGCATATATAAGTATATACAATATAATTATAAACTGATTATTTTCTTTTAAAAATTGTCACTAATTACTTGACAAGTGAGTGGTTTATTAGATTCTTTTCTCAGTACTTTGTGGCTGTGGTTGCTTTCTGAATGTAATATCTCTCTAAGTTTATGTAAATTTGTCACAGGTCCGTGAAACCCAAGCACTGATTTTAGCACCAACCAGAGAGTTGGCCGGGCAGATCCAGAAGGTATGTCTGTAACTAAATCTTTTGGTTGTTTTGAGATAAGATTCTTTATTAAATGAGAAATATTTTGACGACCAAGGGTGCTTTTCCACTGCGCCAAGCACCGTACTTTTACTACGGCACTGTTGCTGCTTTCGCTTTTCCATTGACTTCCGGTCGAGTACCAGTATCAGTTGGGGTACTTCGGTACTTTGCGGCGGAACTTTAATTGCTTTTGGTGTCAGCGCTCGTGCAAAAGCAGCAGAGGTAAACTTTAAACTGATATATTGGAAAATCTATAAATTGTAAAGTTGGCTAAGTTTTTTTCAGCCAAGGCATCCTTTCTCGCTGTTTGTGCATTATTATAATAATAATAATAGATACTTTATTGATCCCCATGGGGAAATTGTCTTCTCACCTCCCCCAACCTTGCTCTCCATGAGAGCAAGCTTGGCCACGAAGGGCAGCCACCTTGTGCAGCGCTCAGGGAGCTGGGGGTAAAAGGCCACGCTCAAGGGCCCGCAGATGTGCTTGAACTGGCAACCTTCCAATCGCAAGCTCCGTGCTTAACCCGCTGAGCCGCACTCTGCCCCCAAGTACACTTATAAGTGCACTTGAGCTGGTGGTCGCCGCACACTAAAGAAGGTTCCGTGCCCGCTCTCTGCTCAGGTGCTGCTGGCCCTCGGCGACTTCATGAACGTGCAGTGTCACTCCTGCATCGGTGGCACCAACGTGGGGGAGGACATCAGAAAGCTGGATTACGGGCAGCACGTGGTGGCCGGCACCCCAGGCCGTGTGTTCGGTGAGGGGTCTTCCTCTAAGCTGCCTGTAGCGCGACCGCAGACTGCTTGCACGCACTGAGCCCCCTCTTTCTCCTCAGACATGATCCGCAGGCGCAGTCTGAGGACCCGGGCCATTAAGATGCTTGTTCTCGATGAAGCCGACGAGATGCTGAACAAAGGTACAGTCCTGTGCCAGGGCCCTGTGTGTCGCCACTGCCCCCTGCTGGTCTGCGTTTGTTCCTAAACCTCAACTGTCTTCCTGCAGGTTTCAAAGAGCAGATCTACGACGTGTACCGGTACCTGCCCCCTGCCACGCAAGTGTGCCTCATCAGTGCCACGCTGCCCCACGAAATCCTGGAGATGACCAACAAGTTCATGACCGACCCCATCCGAATCCTGGTGAAGCGGTAGGTGCCGTCAGTCCAGTCGTTTGTCCTCCGTGTCTGTGTCCACTGAGGTGTCTCAGTGAGGCTATCCTAGGATGTATGTGAGCGAAGCTAGTCCATCAAAGCAGACAGTCTCATTTTAAAGACTGATCTGAACTCGTTGTGACAGGCCACAGTATTTATCAAAGGCATAGGGTGACCATTGCCTCTCTCACCCTTGCGCCTTCAGTGATGAGTTGACACTGGAAGGGATCAAGCAGTTCTTCGTGGCTGTGGAACGGGAAGAGTGGAAATTCGACACTCTCTGCGATCTCTATGACACACTGACCATCACGCAGGCCGTCATTTTCTGCAACACCAAGAGGAAGGTCGGTTTTGCAAGGACAGCATCTCAGTGAAATAAGATGTACTGCGCTTACTGGTGCCACAAGTGTGGCAGTGGCATTAATTACCCCAGAACAGGTGTTCGAGACGGCTACATGACAAGTGCTTGACCTTGCTGTGCAGGTGGATTGGCTCACTGAGAAGATGAGAGAGGCCAATTTCACGGTATCCTCCATGCATGGAGACATGCCTCAGAAGGAAAGAGACTCCATCATGAAGGATTTCAGATCTGGAGCCAGGTGAGTTTGTGAGATCATCTGGAATTTGTTTTATCGATGTGCGACTGATGTTTAATTGAATGTGTGTCTTATCAGTGTAATGGCATTAAAGGGTAAGAATTTAGTGTTGCACTGCAGTACACTTAGTGTCCTCACAGACTGGAAGTAAAGAACAGCTGTAGCATAGTATGGTCTGATCTGCAAGTTTGCTAAGTGACCACTGGGAAGATGACTCCAGTTGACACCCCCCTTTGTGGTTCTCTCTCTTGCAGCCGTGTCCTCATCTCCACAGACGTGTGGGCCAGAGGTCTGGATGTGCCACAGGTGTCTCTAATCATTAACTACGACCTGCCCAACAACAGAGAGTTGTACATTCACAGGTACCCCATCCCTTGGTTGTAGAGCCTGGTCCAGCTTCATACACCTTTGCGGGTTCAGGTTATTCCTTAAGCGTGCCGTATTCAGCCGTCTTTTCGCCCTCTCTGCAGAATCGGCCGCTCGGGTCGTTACGGCCGCAAGGGTGTCGCCATCAACTTTGTGAAGAACGACGACATCCGCATCCTCCGCGACATTGAGCAGTACTACTCTACGCAGATCGACGAAATGCCCATGAACGGTAACTGGCCGCGCTGGCGCTCAAGCCGCTGCATGCGTCTTCCACATCAGTCGCTGGGACCTTTATGCTTCTTACTGACTCCGAATGCTTGGACGTGTTATTTGGCATGCTTTTAATTTAATATGTGAAGTAGCATTTCTAAAGAAAATTTGAAGGTCACGCAGCACCTGCATGCCAGTTGGCAGTGCCTGATGGGCAATGAGGATGGCTGCAGATGCTGTGTGGGTGTGTGTATGGACTTTCATTAGGTGTTTGGTTATACCTTGGGAGTATTTTATGGCCATTTTTTAGCCATTTGAAGGAATTTCATCTCAGAATTGAGCTGAAGCAGCCTGACACTGATTACCTTATTTTCCCCTACATATAGTTGCCGACCTGATCTAGCAGACGATGATGGGAGCTGTGAAGATTGCAGTTTTTTTGGCTCACGTTTAACCTTTCCTCCCTTTAGAAATTCATTTTAATTTGCTTTTTATAAGCTTGTTTAGAGGGGGACCCTCTTTCCAGTTTTTTGCTGATATAGTATGATGTAACAGCCTGTTAAGGAAATTTTGTAAATAAAATGGTGAACACTTCCAGTGTGCGTACTGGGGACCTTCTGAATGCTCCCTGTGATTGTGTTTTGTTGTGCAGTAATAGTGCTTACACGGTTGCTTTTTATTCCATGGAAGCCCCTCGTGTGTATGTGCATGCCCCAGCCTGTCCCCACTGTGTGCTATTGCACTGCATACAGCATACAGGACAGAGTTCATTCAGATGGTCAATACCAACCAGCTTTAATGTGTCCAGATCACCTGATGGAGTAGCATATGTACAGGTGTGAGCAGGTTTGGGAGTCACGGAGCAGGTTCGGCTAGCGCCTGGCAAGGCTGAAGCAGTTGGGCTTAATATCACTTTTACATCTTAACCTGTGCCCAGTCACCCCCCTGGGCAGCTTGAACTCATTACAAGCTCAGTGATGCACTGAAAGCTGGACCATCTGAGAAATGTCCCTCAGCTGTGCCCAGTACAGCGCACACATGCAAGATGGACATCACAAAAAAACTGATACATTCATTCAAAGTGAGAAAATTTAGATCTTTGATTTTATTTAATCACATGTGACAGGATTTTTTTTAATATCCCAACCTTAACATGTCATTACAGATTACTAGATGCAGAAATGTATACAGTCACCACCATGACAAGCTGTTAGAGCACCCAGCAGAAGCACAGCCCTGCCTGTCACATCCAAGCACCAAGTCAGTTCAGGTGCTCTGCTGAGCTGTATCTAATGGGTATGCAAGACAGCCAGAGACACTGACCCAAAATAGACACCCTACAGGTTCGAAAGGGCTTAGGGGACACAGGTTGGGGTGAATGTCTTCAAAATGACCTTCTGCCTGCTTATATTAAAAAAAAAAGCCACAGATGCTTGTAAGTAAAGGATTTGGCAGCACAGCTGATGCACTGGCAGGGGCTTGTGACACCAGCAGGGACGTGGAGAGCTCTGCCAGGTGAAGAGGCAGCCACAGACCCTCAGAGATCCAACCTGCAGCAGGAAGGAGCATGGTGACCAGGAAGAAGGCAGCAGAGGGCGCCGTCTTCCCAAGGGCCAGAGCTGGTGCTGCTGGCGAGAGCCCAGCAGAGCTGCGAGTGGCCGAAGCGGTGCTCCATCATTCAGACCCGCCCCGAGAGCGAATGTCAGCTCAAGCTCCAGACAACAGCCAGGCAGGGGCTTCCGTTCCCGATTACCAGGCTCACCCGACATACTCCATCTGCCCAGGCGGGGGCGACATATGGAAGGAAAACCCTCCAGTTTCCAAGAGCAATCACTTTCCCTTTTCCCCCACTTGACACAGTGGCATCACTTTTACCCCAATGCATAGTTATGTGGGAAACTACAGTATTTAAGTTCAAAGAAAACAATCAGTTTGACGTAGACAATGTACAGGTGCACTTTCAATGCTCTGACTATGCATGTTGAGCAAGGAAGTTATGCCTCATTAAACAGCTGAATAATTCATAACAGTATATACAAAATAGAACGCAATTGATCTCTGTACTACTGCTCTTTACCGGCACAGCTAATTGGGGTCTTGCTTGATAAAGACCGTATTCAGTAGCTTACTTAGTGACAGTGATAATTGTACTGTGCAGTCGTGGCCAGAAGTTTTGAGAATTACACAAATATTGATTTTCACAAAGTATGCTGCATCAGTGTTTTTAGATCTTTTTCTCAGAGGTTTCTGTGGTCTACTGAAGCATAGTATAATTACAAGCATTTCATACATTTCAAAGGCATTTATTGACAATTACATCAAGTTTATGCAGAGAGTCAATAATTGCAGTGCTGGCCCTTCATTTTCAAGACCTCTGCAATTCACCCTGGCATGGTGTCAGTCAACTTCTGGGCCAAATACTAAACGATGGTAACTCACTCTTGCATAATCCTTTTAATTTGTCAGAATTTGTGGGGTTTTGTTTGCCCACCTGCCTCTTGAGGACTGACAAGTTCTCAATGGGATTAAAGTCTGGGGAGTTTCCTAGCCATGGACCCAAAATCTCGATATTTTGTTCCCCAAGCCACTTGTTATCACTTCTGCCTTATGGCACGGTGATCCATCATGCTGGAAAGGCATTGTTCTTCACCAAGTTGTTCCTGGATGGTTGGGAGAAGTTCTTTATTTAAGGCTGTATTCTCAGACAAAATTGTGCATGAGCCCACTCCCTTGGGTGAGAAGCAACCCCACACATGGCCTCAGGATGCTTAACTGTTGGGATGACACAGGACTGACGGAAGCACTCACCTTTACTTCTCCGGACAATTTATTCAGATGCCTCAAACTGGAAAGCGGCTTCATCAGAGAAAATGCCTTTACCCCAGTCCTCAGCAGTCCAATCCCTGTACTTTTTGCAGAATATCAGTCTGTTGCGGAATGGTAATACGTAGGTGATGGCCAAATAGTTTTACTGAACCATTTGCAGTATTTGACCACTAGATGGCACTCTTGGTTCAAGGACTAAAGCACAAACTATTGCTTTCAAGCATGCTTTTTGTGACCAGTGAGCACCACCTAGTGGAATAAAAAAACACAAATGGTTCATGAAGCTTCATTTGACAATCACCATAATGTATATGTGCGAGCACATCACCCTCAGCCACAGTGTCTTCCACATGGAACCAAATAGAAGCAAACACTTTACAGAAGCAAAAATTCAAAACCTTAATTTTTATCTGTTGTTCATATTTGTTGTAAGCCAAGTTCAGAAGTGTGTAGTTATTCACTAGTGATAAGTTAATTTGTACATGAAACTTAAAAAGCACTTTCGCCATGATAGTACTTTCTTTTATATGTATAGTATTTTACATACCTTTATTATGCTAAAAGCAGCGTTACTGGTAACAACAGACTTGCTGGTTAAGTGGTTAACAAACATACATTTCAACATGATCATAAAAAATAAATTTGCTTTGCACAAGATAGTGTATAAGACTTTTCACTGGAGAAACTACCCCAAAAATGTTTGGAACAACCAATTTATTTGACAGATGCACAGCCATTTTTACTTGAAAGAGGTATCTAAACTTTTGCTTGCAGAATGCCAAAGTTCATTTGAGTGTTAAAATATTTGGTCTGCTAATTAAACTACGGAAATCAGCGAATCTGCTATGATCAGTATCGGCAGGTCGGGCCTAGAGGAACAGGTAGCCCAGTCTCACTCATCCCAATTCATAATGGCAGCTTAGCTTTCAACAGTAATGTCACTGGAAAGCCTCAAACGAGGGGAACAGGGACTGAGGTGGATACTGAGGTTGCAGTTCACAGCACAAAGTTCCCATCCTGCTTCTGTCCTACCTGATATGACATTTCAAGGAAAACCAATGGCTGTCAAACAATGACTTGTGCCAGGCTAAGCCATTATAGAGTAATTTTCCCCCCACCGCCCAAATAAACAAACATTCATATACAGGTGCACAGACTTTGAATGTAGTAGTTTTAATCTTGTATTGAAAAATAAATTACAGAAAATACCTTTAAATTGCAACAGAAGACAGACAAAACGCTTTGCAAGAAGGGGTGGAATTGCGGTGCTCAAAAGGGCAGGTTTCTTTTTTACAAATATACTTTAAAAAAAATGCAACCTGACGTACACAACCACGGAACAATCCCTGACAAACTGGTCTCCAGCCTACCACTGATCCACTGCTCCACTACAAAGGCTACAAAACGTCTTGTATACATGCCGTTTGATCTGATTTTAAAAAAGGAAACAAATTACCATCTAAACTGTACAAAATTGCGCTTGAAGATTTTTGGATGGAATTCCAAACATAAAAAGATTGGCAGAAACAAGTACAAGTGCTATATTACAGAAAGAAAAGTTTAGAACAGTTTTGATCATTTTTAGGGTAGATATGTAGGTTTAGGTGGGAAAGGCAAGGCATTGTACAGTTCAGATTCCCCCTGGCTACGATAGCTTAATCTCTACTTGTGTGCGTGCACGGTGTAGCTCTGCTAGCATGCAATGTTTAATACTGGCACAGGGACACTACAGGATTACAGCTCGTTTAAAATTGCAGTGGCTCATTCACTGCTCTGCTCCTAAGCGGTAACAGTCGCCGACACCAGTGTTGCCACGGAGACTGTAGAGCGACGGGTCGCTAGCCGGGGCAGTCCGGCTGCCGCATTTCCCTGAAATACCACTGAACGTAACCAAACAAATGTCAACAACTCATGATGGAAGGTGAGGATGGTGGGGGGGGCAGGCCTTAAAACAGCCCATAATTCCTAAACTGCATGGGGGAGGGGGGGGGGGGGGGCAGGAAAACTGGACTGCAAGACATCACATTTGACAGGATAAAGGAGATCGGGTAGGACAGGTGATGACTCCCTTCCGGTACTCAGTGATTGGAAGCCAGGTGAGCTATCTACAGTAAAAGTGTAAACTTTGGTTTGCAGTTCCTCAGTCCGTGACGAGCTCTCTAGGCGCCCAAATCAGGTGGCCTTTAACTTGGCGTGCTGGGTCACCTGCTCGGTCAGACTGGCCTTGATGGAGTTTGCCACAGTCTGCCTAATGTTATCCTCCATAAAGTGATCGCTCAGGGGCTTCAACACCTGGAAAGATGGATGCGAGAGACGGGGAGACAGGGAATGAGAGGCAGGCAGGACACAGGGCCAGCTGGGGATGTAGAAATTAAAATTAAAATATAAAACGATGCACACAAAATACCAGAATGCAAACGTTGGCAACTGAAAGGATGCAAAAATGCAACTACGCAAACAAGAGGCCACCCCACCCCCAAAAACACCCCCCTTGCATAACAGGAAAAGAAAGCCTCTGAGAAATGCCAACCTGTTCTGTACCTGGGAGCGAACCAGGCACACGTTAGATTTAATAGCGGCCAGCACGGATAGTAAAGGAAAACGAAAACCAGAAATTAAAACAAAGGAATATAGATGAGGCTATTTCCTCTTCTTGACATTGTTGTTTGAGGAGAGTCTCTTTCTCTGTGCTGGTACAAAAGAGTTTCCTGTGACGCGACTCCTCGCCACCTCAAATACTTTGGAAAAGACCTAAAACAGGGAATTTTAGTAGGTTAGCAGGACAGTGCACACAGGGGAGGAGGGGGGGTAAGATTAGCTGAGGCACAAAGTGTTTGTCAGCCATCCTCACCTTTCGAGGCGTCCTCTGAATAGCAGAAAGTGAGAGAAAAGCAGAAATTCAGGAGGGGGGGGGGGTGAGGATAGGTCAGAGCAGGCCAGAGCAAGTGAAGGGTCAAAGGTCACTAACAGGACAGAGGATACCAAGGCACCCAATCACACTGGGCTGTCAGAAGCAATACTGAAAAGCAGAGTGAGGAACCCACCTGTTCCCAGAGGGTCTCGGCGACCTGGTCGATGACTGTTCCCAGCTCCCGGAACTCCCCCGAGTATTTGACGTAGGCCCACACGCAGAGCGAGAGGAGGGCCACGCCCATCACCAGGTTACAGAGGGACGCTATACTGTCCAAACCCACGATACCAGTCACTCCCGAGATGATGTACATGGCGAACATGACGGCGAAGAGCGTGGCGGGCGTGCGGGCCGCGTAGAAGATGTTCTTGCTGTCGTTGTGTTTGGTGAAGTTGGCGTAGGCCTCGTCCAGCTCGCCCTCCAGTTGGTCCTGGTACCGCCGGCAGAAGTCATCGCCGCCCATCTTCTTCACAGAGCAGAACTGCCGGATGGAGCACTTCTTGAATTCCTCGTGCCGACGTTCCAGGTCGGCGGGGGCAATGTACGGCTTATCTCCTCCGCAGACCTGGGAAACAGGGGTCATCAGGACGCCGTGTGTACACGGCAACGAGGCTGGAAGACCGTCGTGAAGATTCTTTCAAGGAAGCGAGCCAATATTTCCGACATTTTTAGATGAGGGGACACCACAGGGACGTCGTAGGCACCAATTGACCTCACAGCACTGGGTTTGAGGTCCAGTTCAAACCTTCGACCCGAGTTATAATTTTCTCCCAGTGCTCACATTGAGCAGGTCAGCCGACTTCAAAATCAGGCTCAGTATTAGTACCGGCACGCCACAGCGGGAGCTGATTTCCCACAGAACCAAGACCAGTTCCTACAACCTGTGCCAGTAAAAACATTCATCTTAATTTCATTTGCGAAAAATTAGTAGAATAAAACTACAAACATCTTGATTAAACCTGTTGTTCAGCAGATGAACGGAAACAATTTACTGAGCCCTTAATGCATTTGCTTTGCTAAAATCGAACATCGTGACTCATTCCCTCCGCTGTTAAATCAATGCAAATTGCGAGCTGAACAGGAACAAGCAGAGTCCCCCCTGGAGAGAAAATGAGCGAGACGGAGTGAGCATCTGTCGCTTAAGTGACCCCCCCCCCTCTCCCAGACACCCCTGTCCCTGTGCTTCCCCGGTTCACCTTTGGATCGCAGCGAGTCTGAATAAACCAGCTACAACTGGACCTTTTAACAGCAAGACCAGGCAAAGCCAAGCCTCGCAGAAGCCCCGCCCGCCCCCATACCTGCTCCATGCTCTTATTGTAGCTGTCTTTCGCCCCAGCAACAGCCGCAAGGTTGTTGGCTTCAGCTGTTGCCTGGAAAAGAACATGCATCCAACATACTCAGAACGGTTACACAACACCATGAAGAACTTCACTCCAGTCTGGAATGCTGAGGACCACAAACATTGCACTACATTTCCCAGCAGTCACACCTGCCACTGCTGGCCCTTGGTCCATATATATATAAAACCCCATATCAGAAAAAGCTGGGACGGTATGGAAAACGCAAATAAAAAAAGAAAGTAGTGATTTCTAAAATTACTTTGACTATTTCATTGCAAACAACACAACAGCACATTATTTAATGTGTTTCTCATGAATTTGTTTTTCCACAAAATAAACACATATTCCAATTTTGGTTCTTGCAACATTTCAAAAAAAGTTGGGACAGGAGCAATTTAGGGCTTGTAATGAGGTAAATTGGTTAAATAATGATGTGATTTGAAACAGGTGATGTCAACAGGTGATTGTAATTATGATTTGGTACAAAAGCAGCATCCAAGAAAGGTCTAGTCCTTTAGGAGCAAAGACCAGAGGATCGCCAGTTTGCCAACAAATACGTGAGAAAATTATTGAAATGTTTAAAAACAATGTTCCTCAAAGAAAGATAGGAAGAGATTTGGATATTTCACTTTCAGTGAACAGTGCATAACAAATTAAAAGATTCAAAGAATCTGGAGGAATCTCAGTGCGTAAAGGACAAGGGCGCAAGCCTAAGCTGAACAACCGTGATCTCCCATCCCTCAGGCGGCACTGTTTGCAGGAAGAATGGGACAAAATTACATCCGAAACACTTCATCACTTGGTGTCTTCAGTCCCTAAACGTCCTTTAAGTGTTGTGAAAAGGAATGGCAACATTACAAAGTGGTAAATGCTTTACTGTCCCAACTATTTTTGAAATGGGTTGCAAGAACCAAAATTAGAATACGTGTTTATTTTGTGAAAAACGATTCAACACATTATTTAATGTGCTGTTGTATTGTTTGCAATGAAATACAAGTCAAAGTAAATTTAGAAATCACTACTTTCTTTTTTTAATTTGCATTTTCATACATCCCAACTCTTTCTGATTTGGGGTTGTATCATGCATGTGAAGCACATTTGTTTCGTGGCGACTTATACGCAAAAGACAGATACCTGACAGCTCAAATCTAGGCATGTGCTGAACCCCCCACATAACCATGCCAGACGGAGGAACCTCGAGCACCACATACCTGCAGCATGGATTTGGGATGAGGAAGCTCCTCTCCTTGATATATCTTGATGTAGGCCTGGAAAAAACAACAAGTGAGTGTTCCTGCAAATGGTACAGTAGGGAAACTAAAGAAATGCATCAGCAGCCTTGTACTCTTACTTTGAAATACTCAACAAGATCCTGGCAGGTCACTTTAGATCCTCCAATCTCCTTCACGACCAGATTCTCCGGGGATAAGAGAAGGGGAACAAGGCTCTCCAGCTCACTCTTAAAGTCATCATCAATATCTGAAAAACAGTCCGACACACACATTACCCTTAAATGTCTCCTCGGGGGAGCTTGTGAAGCCGATGATACAGGCCATTTAATCAGACTGCCAAGTACATAATTAGTGCCAATACACTGTAGCAGAATTAGTGTACTAAAAATAAATAAA
>JAODKL010000041.1:16497693-16514133 GCA_026780765.1 Petrocephalus schoutedeni
AAGGCCTGGCCATCAGCAGGGCCGATCCTCAGAGCCCAAAAGCCCAGCGAGAGGCCAGGCTCAGTGATAGATGGTGCATTCCAGTTGGACTCGTAAATTACGAGTTCACGACCGGAAGTTGCAACTGGAACACTCCCCGAAGTCGAAAATTACAAGTCGTGAACTCGTAAGAATCGACACGACCCCGACTTCAGAATTCAAGATGGCCACGCCCTTTAATCAACAAGTTGTTGTAGTTTTATTAGCGCTCGCGTCTTTTGTGGCTCATTAAATTGGTCGACACACAATATTGTCCAACCACTACCTATGGACATGTTGCTAGGATGTTCTTAAGCACAAAATACTGAGATATTGGGATTTCTTGTGATTTGGTACTGTAGTCCCTGGCATCGCTAAACGGTTTTACGACTTCCGTTCTACTGGAACGCCGCAAACTTGTGCGTGACGTCATTCCCAGTTACGAGTTACGACCTCCGAGGTAACTGGAACGCACCAAGAGGCCATGCGAGCCTTTTCTGTAACACGAGCCGCTAGGCCTAACTGACAGGTAAATATCAAATGTTGTTAATCATCAGTGCACCACACTGACGTCAAAGGAGCCACCCCACAACACATTATCCTCGGATGGGTTTGAGGTGTGTCTCTCATAGTTCCTTAAGAGCTTTAAAACAGCTTTTCAAGTCCTCCACCACACCTATCCCCAAAATACGGAATTCAAAAACCAGATCCATTACTCCAAACAGTCTTAAATTTTAGATTTTTCTTCCATCAAGGGAAAAATCGAGGCACTTAAATAAGGACACGAGACGGCCCTTGTTTGTGTTACTCACCCACGTAAATTATGGCAGCTTTATTTACTTTTAAGAGGCTGTTAACTGGAACGCATGTAACGTTGCCCTTGAGTAAAACTTCATTACAAGCTAAACCTGCAGCAGCACAGATGATGACATTGACATCTAAGCTACACATTTCAGAAAACCAAAGTATTTTCGGCTCAAGGTTAACCTTTGACAAATGTTTAACATGTAAAGCGAAAGATTCAGTCAGACAGCCGAAAGTCAAAATAAACAAACGCTCTGATCAAAGTGCAGTGCTAATGCATAATCTAATAATTTTCACACCGTGTCCATCTACCGTTGAAGTAGATGTTAACAACTCACATGTTGCACTGGATTACCACACTAATCTTTTCTAGTCCTTGGCTGACACTGACATTCAGATGGCCAGATCGGAGGGGTGGCGTTCATTAAAGGTACACGTCTGCACTGACACAGCCATACCACAGTGGCAGCTGGCTACAGGCGATTACGGTACTTCAACCATTTCAAAAGGTACCGTTCAGCCCATCAGTATGTGAACACTGTCAAGCATGCCATAAGTGAAAAGCTTGATGACTATAACTTAGATAACAGAGCAAAATTGGTCATAGCTTTACTTCTCCCACACCATTGGCCAGTTCAGGGTTTCAGCTCCTGCATATATTGATTACATACCCTAGGGCTTATAAGTCTTACAGATTACAGGCTTAGTTAAGCGGTGGCAAGAGTAATCCCACTCCAGAGCTGGGGGGGGGGGGGGGGGTACCTGAGCCCTCACCGATTTTGGGTGCATCCTGAATCTGCCCCTCATGTCCCAGGCTATTAAAATTCTCAATCAATTTTTCCCCAAAATCGGTAAACGGCCACAGTGTTGACGCAGCAAAACTGAATCACAAGTTAATGTTCAGAGAAAACAGTTACAAATCTGAGATCATTTACAAGTGAGACTGCCGTTTCAGCAAACGCTCGAATACGGCCGGGTGCTGGCTCAGCCGCCGACGTAGAACAGCGGCCACTCTTTCCTACTCAATCTGCATTCGTTGCCACGTCTTTAGAGCAGAATCTGAATGCTTGTGGGCTGTACCGAGTTTAGACTTTTAGCATTGCCAGGAAATCTGTACAACCCTCAAGCCTCTCTAGGCAGACATCTTTGCCAGACCAAAGATGTCCCATGCTTAGAGATATAATGCAGTCCGGCGATACTGACAAGATGTAGCGAACAATATAGCACCAAAACACGTCACTATGGACTGGTCCAGCCACAAGCCTAGTTCTGCTCAAATGTTACCCCAGACCACAAAACAAGCATGACTAGCCCAGCTTTAAATAAAAAAAAATAATAATAATAAAGGACTCCTAGCCAAACAGGATCAACAGAATCTTATACACTCCTGTCGAACAATATATATTACAAGGCTCCACACAGTTATAATAAGTAAGTGTGAGGGAAATCGGTGGAACGTCACGCAGAACTCTATAGTCTCATTCGTTCTGCTTCCCTACACCAGCATGAGAGCAACAAATGCCAAGCCCAGGGGGGAACCAGACCACAACTTAGTCCGTTTGCCAGAACCACGGCGATGCAGCAGAAGGTACCCAGGGGTGGGTGTTTCCACATAACCTCCAAGGGCAGCGAGAGAAGACCGTGCCTAGGGGACTGACACAGCCCCCCCAGCCCCCACACCACAGGACAAATATACCCACCCCCCCCCCCCTCCGAGTCAAACCACAGGCACACAAATCACTTTTCATAACCTCTCCCCCAAAAAAGTTGCCTAATCAGACATTTAAAATATTTCTAGATACAAAACACTTCTAGACACACACATATCCAATGTTCTAGTCCATTAGGAACAGTCCTTGGGTGGCTCAAAATATACTTAGGTTGCGGTTAATGTTAACATTATTAAATCGGCAGCAATTATAAAACTGAACCTACTGCCTTAGCATATGGAGTCCCGTAAGGATCAATCCTTGGGCCTCTTTTATTCAACCTCTGTATGCTTCCACTTGGTCAAATCCTTCAGGACAGCAGGGTTGCTTTTCATAGCTATGATGGCGTTACCTAGATACATTTTGCTCTTGCGCCAAATGACTGTGGTCCATCAGATTTCCTACGTCTTTGCCTTGAGAGAATACACAACTGCAAGCAATAGAATGTCCTTCAATTAAATAAATAAGCCATAAATAATACTTTTTGGTAAGAGTGAGGATGGACTAAAGCCATGCATATCTGCAATCTAGGGCTTTGGAAGAAAAAGTTCTAGTTTTTCTAACATACTAAAAATTCTGCTGCTAGAAACTTACCAAGGACCAAAAAGAGTAAATATTTCTCAAATTCTTAAGTCCTTCTACTGGCTGCCAGTTAATCAGAAAATTGACTTTAAAATATCATTTACCATTTAAGGTAAAGTAATAAACCTTTTAAGGACCAGGATATAGAGACATGCTTGAGGGTTACCAGCCTGGCAGGCCAGATACCGGTTGGTGCGGAAAAGGGAGCCGGGCCAGGAGTTGAAACTAAATGTGGTACAAAGGTGAATTAGTTACTATGAAGATCATTGCTGGAACCAGGGCCTACTGAATATCTGAGGTGCCCCAACGGTAACCACATGCTGACAAGTCTTAATACATTTTAATATCTGCATTTTAAACATTTTGGACACTGTACTTTTCATCCTGTATTTAATACAGTTAGAATTGAATTTTATATTGTTTTACTTTTAACTTGTGCCTGTTCTTTGTATTTCTGTAAAGCAGAGAGTGACCTCTGCATGACAAAGTACTATATAAACAAAGCTGTGGCGCCTCCGTTACACCAAAACGGCATGTATTATAACCCGAGCTGGACCAGCCAGGTGCACCGTCCTCAGTAAAAGGCCGTCAGGAGCAGGTACAAGCTAAACTTCCCCCTTCAGATAGATTTTATATGCATTTTCTACAAGCGTTTGCATTCTAACCTCCCAGACATGCGGGGGGGCAAAGTTGCTCCCAGGACAGAGTCTGTAAGTACATAATAGGGCTTATCTGTGTGTGCGCACTATGGCCGGCAGTGCCGCGCCGGTAAGGGCTGCCCCCAGCAAACTTCGGCGGGGCACCACGCCGCCTGCCACGTTTTCCGCTTATCTTTGCAGGAAAGAGATCGGCAGATTTATTACCTAGAAAAAGCCCCAAATCACCACCGCGGCAAGACCGTGACTTTCGTGACATTGTTTTTCTTAAGGACGACCCGTCACCTGGCAGATACGAAGGACGCGATTGCTGCTTTGGTTTAAGATTCATTAAACAAAAAACAACACAAAAGTGTTTCTGCTCTGGCGACTGACAGCCCAGCAGGGGAAACGTGCAAACACGGCCCAAATAACACCACAAAAGCAAAGGGAAACTTGACATAAAGCGTGTCTAAAATCCATGAGTCATTTAATGCACCTGCTGCCACCCTATGCCAGTGTGATCATTAAAAGAGGGCTTCGATCCCTGCCCATAAGGCCAGCACCTGTGTGTGGGCTAGACGGGGCGCTCTACACAAACTGCTCAACTTACCCGACAGATACGTAGCCTAACCAGATCGGCGAGCGGTTTTAGTCAATCGGACGCAGCTCCGGGGTTTATTAAGCCGCCGTTAGTTATTATCGGTTAGGCGAGCCTAGGCAGGAGCTGCCCTGACCGGAGAGACCAGTTCAGTTCGGCGATCACCGTTTAACCAGCCACAGCAACACAGATCCGGGCGGGCCGGCCACGGAACCTCGAGTCCCGGACCGAGTCCACGCCACATGGCAGATCCGATACGGGAACGCTCGCCTGGGAAACCGGAGATCGGGTGAGCGGTCGGCGGTTCCGCGCACGGATCGCCGCGGCGAAGCGTCCCGGACGCCAGCCCGCCTGCCGCCACCGACAGCACCGGGCCGGGCCGCCTGACGCAGCTCGGAGACCCGCAGGCAGTTTGACATGAGCGAAGGCCGAGAGGACGGCTGCTTTGCCTGGAAGGAGTCCCGACGGGCCACGGAGGAAGGAGCGGGACGGGGAAATAAGAGCGACGCTCCGGCACTGAGAGGGCCAGGTGGATCGCTGCACGGCGAGGGGGCGCGCCTCGGCGCCCGATCGGCGCCGCTCCCCCGGCACCGGCCCGCTCCCGCAGCCTGCCTCCGGAAGAGCGTACCTTGGGCGCAGACGGCTCTCCTGCAGTTGCGCTCTGAATGAGTCCGATTCCTCAAGCCGCTCTTCTCCGCCATCTTGTTCTGTTTAAAATAATCAAACTCAGCTTACGTCAGGAGAGCCCCGCGCACCCACGTGCCTTTATCGGCGCAGGTGGCGCCTCGGGCGCCCGCGGGGTCCTAAAGGCGCCCAGGTTCGCCGCCTCCGCCTCCCGCCTCCCGAAGTGATCTTACGCCTACCAGACGGGCGCTTGTTTCCTATGTTCGTGATTTCGAAACGCGGCGATGTGGGAGTCACAGCTGATTTTACAGAATTTATTTCATGCTATTTACCGTTCCCCTCTTTGTCCATAAAGTTCATCCCCGTTCATATGCCTAATATATGGTTGTCCATCCATCCATTATCTGTACCCTCCTGTCGTATGTAAAGGTAGCGGGGCTCCGGAGCCCGAAAGCTATGGGCGCAGCTCAGGTATAAAGAATGGGTGGATGGATGGAGCGGCAGCCCATAATATACAGCCCTTGCAAGAGAACTGCGTATTATACATTTAATAGGAAAACGCAGGCAGCTTTGTTTTATTAATGAACAACATCCGCACATACCAAAATGTAGGTTATATTCCGCCATACACATATACAGATTATAAACATAAGAGCGCTTTATCAGTGGTGAGGGGTGGCGACCCATCACGGCTGGGGGGGTGACTGCAAAATTCAGCCCTTTTGATAACAGACGCTAACGCAAAATTCCCGACAATCACCTCCACGATGGCAAATGTCGCCGAGCCCCCCGACTCCTATGGGTCTCTGTGTGGAAACCCTCTGCCACTCTCTGGACAGTTTCATCCGATACGCGATTCCCAAAAGCCACACGACCGCCCGCATTTACCAACACGGCGGACGCATTAGGAAATGCAGCAAGTCAGATGGCGTTTAGGAATAGCAGCGGCTTTCCACCCAGAGACCAGTCCGCAATCATATATATTTGATTATCCTCTTTCAGATTTACTAGTTCCGCTGCCTAGATACTGTTTCTTGTAAAACTGGTCTTCGGTGTAGGGATTCAGTCATAATTGTCCTTCATTTACAATGGACCCCTTCTATTGGAAACGGGCGCGTAGCCACGTAGTGAAATTCCAAGGTTGAACCCCCCCCCGGACGTTTGTTGTAAATGTAAATTTCAAATATCTGTGCTCAGTGTTGTATATGATTGCTGTTAAAGAGTCGTAAATATTTAATTTATACAGTACCATATTAGGATTACAATTTCATAATCGTGGGCCGCTGTCATTCACACATTCATAAGAAAGGATAGCGCACAATATATTTACATTGCTGGCTTACAGACACAGTTGATTCTATGCCTTGGAGATCTAATTTAACAAAAATGGATTTTTTTCCAGAAGAAAATAAGCACTATGGCACATTGTTTCAGAAGCTTCTCTTTTTTGAGTGAGATTCATTGTTTGTATTGTCAGAGATTAAAAAAATAATAATAACTTGACCTAATGTAGGGATAGTGATAACGCATGATTATTGTGAGTCGGTTAAAAACCTGTTTCTCCCCACCCTTCCTTCCTGCCTTCACCACAAAGCATCCCACCCGCTGAGTGTTTTCACAGCCCCAAAGAAGCAGCCTCTCACTAAACGTCTGACGAATGTAACTAGGTCTCCAGTGACCCCTGCCACCAAAATGGTGGACATTTCAGGTCCAGGAAGTACAAATCCAGACCAAGGTTTGTTTCAACTAACCAATTGAGTATAACGAGTCACAGAGTATTCAACGTGTTGGTTGAAATAAAACCTTGGTCTGGATTTTTTTTCAGTACCTGAACTATCCACTGCTATATAAAACTGATCAACCAGTTTTATTTAGCAGGGATGGGCATTTCAGACAGAATAACTATCTGAGTATCTCTAGTCATTATTCAAAGAATATTCCATTAACCCGCACCCACAACCTACCCGCACTACACACAAACACAGAATTGTGTATGGAGTATGGCGCCGAATATTTCTTTCTTTCCATACAAAAGGAGATATTATGCATGTATTTGGCCATTCTTCGGCACTTATCTGGGTCTGGGTTACAGGGGCAGCAGTCTTAGCAGGGATGCCCAGGCCTCCCTCTCACCATCCACCTCCTCCAGCTCCACTGGGGGAATTCCAAGGCCAGCCAAGAGAAATAATCTCTCCAGGGTGTCCTGGGTCGGCCCAGGGCCTCCTCTGAGTTACACGTAACCGGAAACATCTCCCTAGGGTCACATCCTAGATAGATGCCCAAACCACCTAAACTAGCTCATTTTGATGCAGAGGACAATCAGCTCTACTTTGAGCTCCTCTGAATGTCTGAGCTCCTCACTCTATCTCTAAGGCTGAGCCCAGACCCTTTTGGCTCAGTTCTGTCTTCACCACAGTAGACAGGTACAATGTCCTCACAACTGCCGACGCTGCACCGATCCACCTGTCAATCTCCTGCTCCCTTCTTCCCTCACTCGTGAACAAGACCCTGAGATACTTAAGCACCTCTGCTTGAGGCAGTGACTCATCCCCAACCTGAAGGGGGCAATCCACCCCTTTCCAGTTGAGAACCATGGCCTCAGACTTGGAGGTGCTGATCCTCACCCCCTGAAGTTGGAACACATCCTCTGGTCCCCTTTCTTAACGACTGAGACCACCACTCTGGGCTGCCAATTTAGAGGCACTGTCCCCAACCTCTATGCAGATACAGAACAGATAGAGAACAGATAAATCACAACAAATTGTACTGCTGCTATATAATACTTAAAATAGCTATTTTAAAATTCGCTTTGTACATTCTCGAATATTATAATATTTAACAATGGTGACTCGTCCCTAATATTTAGGGCCACCTGTAGGGTTAAGCTTGTCGTAATCTGATAGAGATAAGTCTAGTGACACATTAAGAGGCAGCGTGTGGCCATGTCTAAAATGTTGCTGGTTCGAATCTGGTGGCCTGCAGAGTAGTTATATTACTGTTGGGCCCTTAAGGGCAAGACCCTTAAGCCTAACTGCTGGTCAGGGCCCTGGGTGTTCTGGTGCTCTAGACAAGACCCTGCAATCAGTGCAGCAGAAGAGAAATTTTATCAGTCATTTATAATAAATAACATTTCAGTAGCACAGGGTATCTTGCTGCTAATTAGCTAGCTGAAATCTCATTCACAAGAAAAGTACTGAAATGTCAAAACTAGTGTAAATAATTGTAATATCATGTATTTCTTCTGATTTTTTTCACTCGCTCTTTTACGCCCTCTAATTTCAGTTATTTTATACCAAGGGACCCCCCCCCACCCCGAGGTGATCTCATTTCACGGGAAAGCAGGATATTTCATTCATTCTGTTTCATTACTATTTTGACAGGGACTCGTCCTGTTTCAGACAGTAGCTCTATTGAGTACATGCTGCCCAGACCTGGCCTAATTAACAACATTAGTTTGTAATGCTTTTGAGTGCTTCCATTTAGTCTTTGATTTACTCCAAGTCTGTCAGCCCACTGGTTCGGAGGGGGAGCCCGCACAATGGTGGCTAGTTAATGGATCGTCCCCTACATGCTGAAGCAGCTGGTTTAAATGGTGTCATTATGGACTCCATTAGCCGCCTGCACACACTGCATTTGAACACACTAGACGGTGTCACACATAGATACAAGGGGGGTGAGCAGCAGCACCTGTGACAGTGTGAGACGACCTTCCTGCAAAATAGGTCTGCCTGCCTAACTTCAGACTCCCCAGATGGGTCGGGGGCTCTTTGTTCTATCTGGAATCGTAACTACTGACGCTCATTTGAGTTGTTGCAGAAGAATTGACCTACTTGAGGCATTCACTAACACAAAGAAGAGGATTTCAAAGGTAGCGGTGTGGTGGCACAGTGGTTAGCACTGTTGCCTCACACCTCTGGGAGCAGAGTTTGGGTGTCTGCCAGTTTGTAGCTCGGTGGAGTTTGCATGTTCTCCCAGTGTCATTCTGGGTACTCTGTTTTCCCACCAGAACCATGCTAAGGTGATTTGGAGTTACTGGATGATGTGTATGCCCACCTGCCCTGTGATAGGTTGGCACCCCATTCTGGGTTGTTCCTTACCTTGTGCCAATAGGCTCCAGGACCCCTCCATGACCCCAAATAGAACAAGCAGATACAGTCAATGGATGGATTCTTACAGAAATGCTAAATGCATCATTATCTTCCATGGACTCTTTTTTTATTTACTCATATTCAAAGAAATTAGTAACAGAATGTGTCAGTAACTCATATGTAACTCATAGTATATTAAAATAAGTCCAACAAAGTACTTGCAGTCCACCCATTTACCATAACCCGGACTGAGTCGCGATCCAAGTGCAGGGAAGGCAAAGCAGTGAGGGTTTGGGCTCTTTCGAGTCTTTATATGTAGGAATCTAACAAAACAAAAGCTAGAAGGCTTCAAACACAATGACTGGTAAAAAAAAACACTAAGAAGGGCCTCAGAAGCACAGACTGAACTAGATAGTTTACTTTTAGCAGAGATCTGGCTAAAGACTGGAGAATGGAGACTTAGGAGAGGAACAGACACCGTGAGGGTGTGAGGTCTCATTTCCTCATTGATAAGGAAGTTAAATTGGTCACCTGACCAACATGGTAAATATTGCTTCATTTACAGTTAATTCATATGTGTTGTAGCACTTCATCTGCTCTTTAAATTTGCCCCTAGTGTTTTTCTTAACAAATGATCTTGACTGAGATTTTAAAAAGGTATAGCCATTCGCTGTTTATTTAAATTGATCACATTGAATTTTGTAATTGTTTCCATGCAGCTACAAAATGATACTTTGTCTCTGTCAGTGTCTGTTTTTATATGCACCTTCCAAACGCTTATCCTGGCTGGGACTTCCTGGGAGGGCGGTGTGGAGTGTTGCAGCCTGTCACAGGCCGAGCAGCACACTATGACGGGTCACATCCTGCACAGGATGCCAGTATGTTGTTCACACACACACATGTTATATAAGAGAAAGAAATGGCTTCCTCTATTGGGATAACAAAATAGGTGGCAGAATTTGCCTCCAGGCAGACTAAAAGCGGTCCTTGTTTGTGGAGCTGAAGGAGAAGACTTCAGGTCTGATTTCATGGACACCTGTCTGCTGAAATGAGGTGGATTTACTGCCCGGAATGGGGCAGATGCAAATGTCCCGGATGGGAGGCTCTGAAGTGTGGCAGGTGCCTGTGCCTTTAATGCCATCCCTCCACAAAAGGCGGGGCAGTCCATAAGAGTATGGAACATATTTCAGCTGTCACTTTATATTTATAACCTTTAGATGATACATCTTTCTTGAAGGATCAATGATTTTTATTTGTCAAAGTGCAAGTGGTTTACACAAGTACAACACAATTTAGCGGTGGCTTTTAATAATTTTTTAAAAATGTAATTAATAATTTACATCCATCCATCCATTTTCTGCACCCACCAGTTCTATGCAGTCTCACAGGGGTTCCAAATCCTCTTCAGGAGGCTTTGGGAGCAAGGTAGGGAACAACCCAAGATGGGGCACTAACCCATTACAGCTCACATACAGGGGTCACACAATAAGGGTGAAACACCTGGTTTCAGACCCCAATAATTTATCAGTGTGGTGGGTGGCCTCTTTCTGCAGCCAGTACAGCATCAATTCGTCTTGGGAATGACAGGTACGAGCCAGAGGGATCTGAGCCACTGCTCTTCCAGAACAGTGGCCAGGTCACTGTATGATGCTGGTGGAGGAAACTGTTTCCTAACTCGTTCCTCCAAAACACTCCAAAGTGGCTCCGTAATATTCAGATCTGGTGACTGTGCAGGCCATGGGAGATGTTCAGGCCATGGATTGAGTGAACATGATCCTCCAGAATGGTTCAGAAGTCACCTGTCTGGAAATCATCACATAATGACAAGCAATGTGTATGTGAATTATGTTCTCAGGTGGATTTGAAGGTGAAATCAACTTTGAACCAGGCAGGTAACAAGTGATATCACTTGCAGGCATCGTATACTGTAATTTTGAAGTGAGTTTTCACTGGCTCAAAGCCTTTAACACCTTAAACACCTGTCTTGAAATCATCATATAACAAGCAATGTGTATGTGAGCTATGTCAGGCTGGCAACAAGTGAAATCACTTGTAGACATCATGTTATGTCTTTCTGATGTGTGTTTTCCTCAGCTCAAAGCATTTAATAAGTTAATGCGAATCGAAATACTGGAGTTCTGAACATAAGTCTCGGTAAATAAGCCCTCCTAGAGGCGCACGAGCAGAATTGCAATTGGTTGCGCAGCATTTAAGGTGGACCGGAAAATCCGAATAAGGAGCTGCGAATAAGGAGCCAACTTCAGCCTCGTCATTTAGAGGTCATTTATTGCACAATTGAAATAATAAACATATCTTCAAGAGCACAGTTGGTGACAACAGCTTAAAAGTCTGGCTATTTTTTGTGCGCACAAAATAAAACATACCATTTTTCGAGATTTCGCGGGCTCCACAAACACCAGTGGTTAAGATATAATGTTAATACACCATCTAATATTCGGGCTAATACAGTGCCTGGCGTATACAATCGCCATCAAAATGTTCCATTCAATGTTCTCCGAAGAGAAACTCTGGTTGCAAATCTATTGTAAAACCGTGGGTACGGATTTTAATCATGCTTCCCCGAGGCATGATCAAAATGTTATTTTTGGTTTAGAGACTGCTTTAATTCATAACTGATGTGGGAATTTCTCAAGGGCAGCATTCTGGGAAGACGCGAAACTTATTCTGTCACGATCTTGTGGGAGGCGTGGTCTTTGCGATGTACCTGGCCAATGACAGAAGGCACACCTATAACCACGCCCACCTTCAGGCAAACGGAATACGAGCGTTAGCAGCAAGATCCTTAATGTTCCTATTACTGGAATTGTTTTATTTTCATTACTTTGTGTATTATATTTACTTAACACAGTCGCTGCTTTAGTGATAGTAGTTTTAGGCGTCATTGTTCTCTGTTAATTTGAGCCTTGTGTACTTGGGACTTTCCAGAAGCACTTTACTAAGGGTAAAAAAGCGGCCGAGCGCTGTTTGCAAATGTATTAAATTTATATATTTCCATTCTTATCTTTGGATGAATGTATAGCGCAGTTCAGATTTCAATGTACTGCTGTCCTCAATTACAGTTTTTTATACACATATAGTGAATACTAAGTTAAAAAATCGCAAGTCAAATCGCAATATTAATATTTCTCAGATAAATCGCAGTTTGATATTTTCTTAAAATCGTTCAGCCCTAGTAGCAGAGGGAAGTACCCAAAGTAATACAGAGAATGCTGCAGCAGTATTACATATTTAGCAACTCGATCGCTGTGGAGACGAGTGGACAACATTTCATGTCACAACCTAATACAAACAAATGAAGCAGAAACAAATTAGCCGACCAAGTTGTTTTTCTCGCACTGCCCCCTGGTGGACACGATTGTTAATCCTCCAGATTGACGTAAAACAATACGCATACAATGTTTCTGTTGTATGGAACGCCAAGTCAAAACACGTGAATTTTAATGCATATGACCTGTTTGGCTTTCCAACCTGTTCTGCATGTGTCACGTTGTGTTAAGTCTATCACTAGCCTAGATGTCCTGGCTGCCAGGGTGCGGCTTCCCCACTCCAACATAACATTTTTATCTGGCCCAGTATAGGAGTACCTCCTACACCCCCCCCCGATGACAGCCCTTATAGAAATGGTAGTTTATAAAACCTATCCTAGCTCAAATTGTCCTCCCTGACATGGATTGCCTGGTCCCTCTAAATTAGACCTGTTAGCAGACTGGCCTAATCTATAGATCAGCAGCAGTAAAACCGCAGTAAAAAGGTCTGGTCGTGCAGCTGCAGGGCCAGCAGGTCTGCTTACTGTCGTTCGCTTTCTCTCATTCGCTGAGTGGTGCTTCTCAGTTGGGATTCCTACAGCCCACAGATGGGAGGGAGAAGTCTCTCTCTGGTGGCCTCCACAGAGCTCCCTCGGCCAGGCGGTGCTGAAATGCATCTTGGGTAGCAGGTCACTGGATATTTGCCCTTTGTGGTGAAACGAGGACCTTTCAGCTCGGTCCAGAACACCCTGTGTTGATATACACCCCCAAAGTTCAGCTCTGTGCGTGATGCAAGCAAGCCCCAGTCCATTCAAAAGGAGCTGGATGTGTCTCTAATATTAAGACATACTTAAATATGAAGTAAATTGGTGGGTGATACTGTTGTTTCATAATTGTTTTGGCTGGGGGTTTGACAGTTCCCCCCACAACGTGTGTGTGTGTGTAGATTTTCAATTATTACAGTATCCCTACAAGGTTATAAAAACGGTTATTTTGACATTGTGGAGACCATTTTTCGGTCCCCACAAGGATAACCCGAGAAAAATTTATGACTGCATTAAAAATTACAATAGCCTTATACAGTATTTTGTTTGGTTACGTATGGTTATGGTTAGGGCTGGGTTAGGGTTTAGGATGTCATAGCAAGGTTTTAATCGTCTTGAAGTGAATAGAAGGTCTTCAAGAATAGGAATACAAATGTGTGTGTGTGTTTGTTTGAAATGATTACGTTGTGGGAGCCAGATTTCCCCACAAGGTGATAAAAACTAGCAACTTTTTACAGTTTTTATAAGGACAATTTTATAAAAAAAAACAGAGTCCTTACAGTAAAGGAAATGGCTGTACGCAATACTACTATTTCTTATCAGAATGTTTTTTCCTTCAATACAGATAATCCAGGCGGCATGGTGCTGCAGTGGTTAACCTCACACCTCTGGGACCAGAGTTTGAATCCCGCCCCAGTTGCAAGTATGTGGAGTTTGCATGTTCTCTCCATGTCGTCGTGGGGTTTCCTCTGGGTACTTCAGTTTCCCCCCGCAGTCCAAAAACATGCTGAGGCTGACGGGAGTTACTAGACTGCCCATAGGTGTGAGTGTTCCTAGCGATGGGCTGGCCCCCTGGCCACCCGGGATAGGCTCTGGACCCCCTGCGACCCAGAAAGGTTAAGTGGGTTGGAAAATGGATGGCTACAGGCAATGTATGGCAGAGAAGGAGTCAAGCTCAGAGGTCATATCCCAGCCAAACTGTGCTGCTCTTAAAAGCCACAAGATTTTTTTTTTCACAAAACATTTTGAGACACTTGCATAATTCACTTTAAAAATAGCGTAGAGTTGGTTTTAAAAATAGCAATAGATGGTTTTATAACAAAAAGCATTGCTTTATTCATTTGTTTACAAAAAATATGTGTCACATTAGAAACAACCAACAGTGTTAAGTAAAACATTAATTTCAGGTAGTAATAAACTGAAACCCAAATTATAGTTATTAAAGAACTGTTCATTGAGAAGAAGTCTCATTGGGTGCTTTTTAATCAGTAAGACCTTTGCAATGACATAAAACATATAGAGCATTTGTGTTTACTACCCTTGTTGGAGCCAGTGACTACAATTGTAATTAATAGCGGCAAGTCATAGTGGCAAGAACAGAACTGAATGAGTCAGTCAACAAAATGACACTTAATAAAAAGAAACAGTCTATGCAGCAGATATGTGCAGATATGTTAAACATGGCTTGTCAATGGAAATTTGCAACATTTTGACTGAATTAAGCAATTGTTACTTTACTGAAGTAAGCATCCCAACATTATATATGTCCCAAGACATACAGTATATATGTGAGTGTGTGTATGCGTGCACATACACAGACCACTCAATGTTGATCTCATTACTTGATCATGAGACTTACTGATTGTCTTACATTGCTCTCGATCTGTAAATGTCACTTTGTAACGACATGTCCTAATTAGAAATAAACTGGTGTGAGCACATTTACTAAGAATGTGAGAATAATTACACAGTGAACGTGCATATGATAACTAAGTTACTCATAGTGTGCTGGAAACAGCGGAACTGGGTTTTGCTGCAAGGTTCAGAACTGTTGTGTCTGAGTAGCAGGCTGAGAAACCCAACTGAATGTTATGTGGTACATCCTGGGGAGCTGTGTAACCATGGCGCATACTCTGCTTCTAATACAGTTACATTTTATTTATTTTTATCCAAAGTCACATCTATTTTTTGAGATAGCAAAGCTAGACAATCCCTGGAACAATAGTGGGTCAAGGCCCTTGCTCTTGGGCCCAGCAATGAAATCACTCTGTTGGTCTTGGGACTTAAAATGAAAGGTGATTAACTGTCAATGTTGACACATCACAGCACAGTGTGCAACAACAAGATGTGCCCTCTATACTTAACTCATGTGACATCATGATAGAGGAGAGGGCAGGTGCTTGAGCACCTAGTGCCTGGGGAACAGTACCTGGCTCAGGGTACCTCAGCAGTACATGCAGGTAAGGGACTTGAACCGGCAACCTTTAGTTACACAGTTGCATCCTGAACCATATCACCACCAGCCTACCCAAGAAAGTATCCGACAAGGACGGGATTCGAAACCACACATGCAGAGCACAATGGATTAGCAGTGCATTGCCTTAACCACTCGGCCACCTCATCCCATTATGCACACAGTGCGCAACAATGAAATGTGTCCTCTGCATTTAACCCATGTGACATCGTGACACAGCAGGAGGCAGCTACTTGAGCCCCCGGGGAGCAGCGCTTGGGGAGGGTACTTTGCTCGCTGTACCTCAGTGGTACTTGTAGGTCGGGCAATCTTTCGATTACACCGTCGCGTCCCTAACCATTGCACCACCTGCCTGCCCCGTAAACCAGTAACTAGTATTTAAACCAGTAACCTTCCAATCACAGGTACAGCAATGAAGTGACTGTAAAATCTGTGCAGTTTACTAACAGGGCTTTTTCTGCTGGGAGAATCAGGGCAGGAGTCACAGTGCCTCTTATGTAATCTTTGCAAAGGCCCTATGCTGTGACTGGGGCTATATAAAGGGCCCACTCGTGTTGTTCCATCATGTCGAGGCAGGGCCATTATCAAATTAAACACATGGCATGGCAAGCTTTTCTGCAATAACGTGCAAAAACTCAACAGTGCAACTGCAAGTGTAGGAGTCACTACAACAGTGCAGTAGTCTTTCTCATATATATGTCATTATAGTGCAGGTTATTCATTGAAAACTGAGTGTCAGGATGTGGGTTTTAAAGGGAGTAGAAGAAGAGGTGGATATGACCCAGCGGTGGCGAGGAATGAAAGAGAGGGGCAGCTCTTTTCGACACCAGCACAGGGGAATGATATAAGATAAGAGAGTGGAGAGAAGAAACCCAGAATCAAGTCTCATATGATCCGGAATAAGTCACAAGTGGAGTGAAGGAATCCTGCCCCATCAAGTGCTACATGTCACCACAATCTAATAGTAAATGGTGCAATTTGTGCACCAAAACGTTAACACGTCATGTGTTCTGCGCACACTTGATATGTTCCCTGCATAACTCGTGTGTCTCTTTGTTTACTCACATTGAGAACATTTTTTAGGTAAATGTAACA
>JAODKL010000041.1:16529813-16542348 GCA_026780765.1 Petrocephalus schoutedeni
TGCTAAGTTTTATATGCTAAGCCTTACATTAAAATGCGAGTGTAAAATTCATGAATACAACATGTTAATAATTTGTATTTTTAAATATTTAATATAGTAAGTCTTGCATTAAATTGCTAAAGTGAGAATTCATTACCACAGCTTGTTAATACCTTTTTATCCTTATATATTTATTATGTTAATCCTTATTCGGCTAATGAAAAATTCATGAACATAACCAGTTAATTTTAGTATAATAGTGCAAACAGCAATTTATGGCTTTAAACCTAATAGGAGATGTAAATTACAAGAAATTAATCCCTTGGAAGTTTTTGAAGCTGCCAGCTACCAGAAATTCAAATCTTGCGTCTTGTGAAAATAAGAGTGTTGTCGGTAACTAAACATTTGAAATGACATGTTCTATGACAGGATTTTAGCACCATAACGAGGGTACTTATCAGGTTCCAATAAAAATGATGGCAGCATGTTCCTTCGAGTGAAAAATCTACTATTATTTTTTATTTAAGGACATGCACTACATGGACAAAAGTATTTGGACACCTGGCCATTATACCTGCAGGAACTTTTATGACATCCCATTCTAAACATCCCATCCCATTCTGGCATTCCATAGGCATCAATATGGAGCTGGTCCCCCTTTGCAGCTATAACAGCTGCCACTCTTCTGGGAAGGTTTTCCACAGGATTTTAGAGTGTGTCTGTGGGAATTTTTGCCCTCTCATCCAGAAGAGCATTTGTGAGGTCAGGCACTGACGTGGGACGTGAAGGCCTGGCTCACAATAGCTGTTCTAGTTCATCCCAAAGGTGTTCAATGGGGTTGAGGTCAGGGCTCTGTGAGGGCCAGTCAAGTTCTTCCACATTAAGTTCAACCAACCATATCTTTATGGACCTTGCTTTGCGCACTGGGGCACAGTCATGCTGGAACAGAAAAGGGCCTTCTCCAAACTGTTCCCATAAAGTTGGAAGCATAGATTTTTCCAAAATGCCTTGTATGCTGAAGCATTAAGCGTTCCCTTCACTGGAACTAAGGAGCCTAGCTCAACCCCTGAAAAAAAACCCCACACCATTATCCCTCCTCCACCAAACATTACAGTTAGCATAATGCAGTCAGGCAGGTAATATTCTCCTGGCATCTGCAAAACCCAGACTTGTCCATCAGACTGTCAGACGAGCGTGATTCGTCATTCCACAGAACACATTTCCACTGCTCCAGTTGCAGGGTGCTTTACACCACTCCATCAGACGCTTGGCATTGCGCTTGCTGACGTGAGGCTTGCATGCCGCTGCTCGGCCATGAAAGCCCATTCCATGAAGCTCCCACTGCACATCTTTTGTGCTGGGGTTAATACCAGAGGAAGTTTGGAACTTTGCAGTTACTGACTCAACAGAGCATTGGTTTTACACACTATGTGCCTCAGCACTTGGCGACTCCGCTCTGTTACGTGGTCTGCAACTTCATGGCTGAGTTTCTGTTGTTCCTAGCTGCTTCCACTTCGTAATAATACCAATTACAGTTGACCAAGGGATATCGAGCAGGGAAGAAAGTTCACCGACTTATTGTACAGTTGACACTGTCTTGCTTGAATTCACTGAGCCCTTCAGAATGACCCATTCTTTCACAAATGTTTGTAAACCTGACTGCATGGTTAGGTGCTTGATTTTATGGCAATAGGTCTGAACACCGGAATTCAGTGATTAAGAGGTGTGCCCCAATACCTTTGTCCATATAGTGTATATAGCAGAACATACTCTAAAAATCTAGTTTAGATATTCAAAATATGGTGTTTTTAGGTTAGTTTAAGCTGGCTATCCAACTATATTTATACTAGCATTATGTTATACTTATATTACTAACTGTCTCAGCAAGCAGCCTATTTCACAAACACAGCACGAAACACAGTAAGCTGACATCGGATTTAGCGATGCGCCTGGTTTGGCTGCATAGCAGATACAATGCACAGACTAAATGTGTAGTAAAGAAGGCTCATGAAATAAGTCATGCAGAGGACAAATCGAGAAGGGACACCAAACTTAATATGCGTACTATACAGTTAACAATAATACCATGGATACTATGTATATCACTATTACTGGAGTAAAATGACAACACTAACAGGAATACTATGTATATCGCTATTACTATTACTGAAATGACATGACAATACTTACAGGGAGTATATGTCACTCCCTGCCTTCCTCCCCCTCCCATTTTCTCCCCAGTGTGGCTCTAACGAGTTACACCTGTTCTGTGTTACTCTTACTTCTCGTTCCTGCCCTCATGTTAACCTAGCCCAGCTGCCACTTGTTGTAACCCTTATAAATGCCTTCCGGTCCTGTGCTCCCCAGTCCAGTCAATGACGCCATAGCAGCTGCCCTACCTGTTGCCTGATCCTCTCCCTGTTGATGGGCCTCCCAGTTTTGGGTGCCCTGTGATCCTTTTGCTTTTGGCTTGATTTAAATAAAACCCTGTTTTGGGGTTTGTTTGCCCCAACTCCTGCTCCCGCGTCCTTCATCCCATGGACACAAATAATAGTAACAGGGATACTTTGCATATTATTATACTACAGAGCTAACAATACTAGCCAGGATACTATGCTTATTATTAGAGAGATAGTAACAGTGACAGGGACACTTTGCACATTATTATACTATATAACACCCCCCCCCCCACCACCCCACCCCATGATGTGGGACGCACCCTCTGCAGTTCCTCCTCCGTGACACAAGGGGGCACGTTGTAGAAGTGCAGCACGCAGGACGGCGGCTGGATGATGTTCTTGGAGGCCTGGCCAGCGCTGGTGAAGCGGTTGTTGCGGGTCATGGAGAAGTCTTTGTAGCTGCTGGTGCCGTCCTCCAGCTCGAAGACTTGGCTGGGGATGACGGCGTGCTGCTTGGACACGCTGGGGGGTGGGGGGTGGGGGTTGGGGGGGGACTGTTACTTACTGTCCTCAAGGTGCACGAGAATGTGAATAACAGCTTAATAAAGGTCGCTTATCCTCTGCATCCTGGGAGGTAAGAAAGGGGGTGGTGCACTTATCAACTGTCTCCAGATTGGGGGGGGGAGAGAGAGAGAGAGAGAGAGAGAGAGCGCGGGGGTCGCAGAGGAGGTAGCATCTGCTGTGTCACATGCCCATTCCCCAGCGGGCAGGATGAGCTCCATGATGGCGGCGCTATAGATGAGTATGCCTGAGGGTGCCAGAGGGGAAATCTATCTAAATGAAACACTGCCTTAGCCTGCAAGCAAGATGGCACAAGTTTAAAAAAAAAAACCTATCCAGAACAAAAAAGGGAGCAGTAGATGGCATAAGGAACTGGTCACGGGTTTAAGTGCCATGAAACCTTGGTGCTGAACTTCAGTACTAACCAGGTGACATAATTTTGAACTGCATCAGTAGAAAAGCATCAGTCCAAAGCAGAGAAGCCCTGGCAGGCTGGCATCCACAGCTCTTGCACAAGGCTACTCATCAACCTCGTAAACAGTTGAACCTTCTGTGCCAAGCCCCCTCCCCTTCGAGAATAGCTCCGTTGAGTAACAAACCGAAGCGCATTGGTGGTTTGGGCGCCCCCTGGAGGGGGATGAAAGGATCAGTGTATATCTAATCACAGTAAAACAGGTGCTCCTTGACTTACGATGTAATTGTGTTCTGATTAACCCATCATAAGTGGAAAATATCATAAGTTGAATATGATAAGAAAACAAATGGCTACTGTCATAAAATAAGTAAATAAATAATTACTTTAACTAAATACCAGTAACTGAAAAGAACTGAATTCATGTTTATTTGGTTAAACACAGAAAAAAGCACCATAAGATATGTTAATAAACACTGTAAGATGTTTAAGCTCTCAGTTGCTACAGAGCCCGGTAGCGTGGTCGCATGGATGCTGCCATCGCCCGGCATCAGTTGAAAATATCACATGACATATCGCTAGCCCCGGAACAGATCAAAATTTAAACTTTAAACTGCATCGGTATCATACCATCATGGAAATATCATTGTAAGGCGAAGGGTATCTGCATTACATTCAGCACATTTATATATAAATCCTGACTTTTAGTAGCTGTCGTAAGTACACAGTGGGCTTGGCTGAGAATCAGGCGCTGGGAAGCGTGTAATGGCTCTTTTCCACTGGCATACAGGAACTGAGTAGTACCCAAGCTGCACCATGAAGAGAGACTACTTACAGCACAGTTCCAGCTCTCTATGGTTTTCCACTGCAGAAGGCTTGGCTTGGTAAAGGCATTGCTGGGTTTGGAGAGAGGCAGTGACATAAAACTGAAGAGGCACTTATTTACTGTATTTACGGTGTGCATCGTTATTTACTATGTACTAATTTCCCAATTTCTCCATCTCTGAGAATCGCCGTGTTATGCAAGCGTTAATCAATCCAGATCCAACTAATAACGAATAACATAGAGGATATACCCTTTTTTATTTCAGATAATCCATGGACAGAACACCAGTATCTCCAACCATTTTGAACAATCAGATGGTTGTGAAGCAACCAGCTGGGTTTGGACACTCTTTCGGCAGGGCCATGTCAGCGTGTATACGGCCCGAGTACGGCTAGCATACTTTACAATGGAAAACTGTTGGCAGTATGGCTCGGGTACAGCTGAGGTACAGCTCAGTTCTTGGTGGCAGTGGAAAAGCGCCATGAGTGGGTAAGCTGGTAAGGGCACCATTACAGGGACGTTTTACAGGATGTAACGGAGAATGAGGAGAGACTGACCTGCTAATCCCAGAACCTAGGTATTCAGGTTCTGGGGCAGAATGGGGCACGGGGTGACAGAGAGAGAAGCAGAGGTGATGCTCACCAGACGCTAAGGCGCTTGCTGAAGACCTTGATGCTGTTGAGGTGGGTGATGGCTCTGTCAACTGCGTACTCGTCCCCCATCTCCACCAGAGCGGTTCCTGGCACACTCTTCATGAATTTCACCTGCGGATGCCCGAGGCCACATTCGAAACATCACCCGTATGCAGCCACACAGGACTGCTTAAGTGTGCCAACGTGTCAAGCTGACTCCTGACCTTCTCGATGTTCCCGTACAGGCAGAAGAGGTTGAAGATGCGGGTGCAGTTCATCTTGGTGGGGTGCAGGCCACTCACCATGGCAACCGAACTGGAGGAGTGGCCTATGTAGCTGGAGGTCTGGGGCAGCGGGTAGGCCACCACCTCGGGGATGTCGTGCGAACCTCTCTTGTACCTGTTATTGCTTGGGAGAGGCAGCAGAGGGCAGTGTGACCCTGGAAAAGGTGACCGTGGGGGGAAAAAAAAACTGAGAAACAGCTTGGCACAGTGTGAGCTTGTCAAACGGGAGGAAAAAAAGAGACATAATTATACATCATTTCCCGTACCAATTTCTTCCAGGGCTGCACAAAACCAATTTATTACAGTACTGCTGATCCACTCCCAAAATGTTCAGCTCAATGCTTAGGCTCATAAGCATATATAATGCACAACAATATACTTACATACACACATTTCAATGGCAAGAATAATACTTAAGAACTACAATACACTAAATACTGAAAGGTACATTTATATGTAATTATATTTAAACATGACATCTAACAAACAGGTCTAGGAAAATCTGCAGCATAAACCCCCGCAGCAGATGAAACACGGAATACTCATTTTACATTAATATACAGGCCGTGGTGCTTTCTCTAGATCCTTGCCACTTTGCGATGTTTCATTTAAACGTGAAAGCTGGGGGGGGGGGGGTGGTAATTAAAGGGTAACGAAGACCAGAAGGCAGGAGCACTCACCATAGCCATTGTCGCTGAAGGACGATGGATGCTCCCCCAAAATAGCCTGCCGCTGCCTCCCCTTTCCCTGCTCTGGAAGAGAGGCGGGAGTGAAACGGCGCTGCGCGGAGCAACAGTCTGGGGCAGGGTGCAGGATGGGGATAAACAGGGGCAGGTGCGGACACGGGGAGATGGAGCCCCTACCACCCCGATTGCTCAGAGTCCCCCCCCCCTTCTTTGGGTTTCCGCTGCTGCCCACCTTACAGGAACAGGAGGTGGCAGGGGCTGCTTAATAGCCACTATTACCGCTCAGCGGTATCGGCAGGGTGACCCAGATGAGTTGGATTATTAACATATAAAAGGTGCCTGCAAATTCACTCCTGGTAAGGCCAGAAGAATAAGATCCGAATAAATGCTTGTATTTGTTTTTCCAAAGCAGCTTATTTTTTATGTTACTGTACGAGGAAAAAAAAACAACAAACAAATGCCCGATGCATATTGAAATTCAGCAGTTTGGAAATAAAATGAGATGTCTAGGTTGCTGTCACAACAAACAAAGGTGATTTAATACAGGTTTAAGGGGGTGATTTGGGGGTTTAGGCATCTGCTCACGTTACAAAGCGGGGTTTAGTTCCGGGACCTGCTGTGGCCTTTCCGATAGAGCTCCCCCCGACCGAGAAGCACGGCTGCCGGTCTCAGCCTTGTCATCTAGCGGGCATTTGTGTGCCGATCGCTTGGCGGATAAAGATGAGATGGGGCGGCTTGCATGTTTAATGGAAATTCCTTGGGGGCCTAACATCATGGTGGGGCTCAGATTTCCTTTACAGGGACCGCAAGATTGCCCTCATCTTCTCTGACTTATTTCCGTTATGCATCCAAATGTATTTGCGCAAAGCTCAAGATTTTTCTACTGTATATTCATTTACCCAGCTGGAGCACCATTCTCAGGGGGGAGATAAGAGAACCTTGTGTCCACAGTCCTACCTAACGGCCCCAGATTGGCTGAGCTCAGAGAAAAAAAAGCGCCCTTCCTGTCTGTCCTCCAAAGATGACTTTGAAGCAGTCGCTTCTCATATTCAGCAATGCTGGGGATGATGGCTGAGCCTTGTGTGTGTATGTGTGTGTGTGTGGTGGTCAGGTTTGGTCAATCTGGAGGGCTGTACCATGTCGTAACCACGACAGCAATCGCTTGTCATGGGCATAACAGCCCGGGCAGCATCGAAAACTAACAACAGCCATAATGGTCTGATGCGGAGGCCGCCAGCGTATTCTTTAATGTTTCTTAATTCCATAGGCAATTTTAAACCCTATTTGGGGGTGGACACCTTCATTTCCTTATTTTTTTCTCTCAACCCCACTGATAATTAATTTTTCTTAAACAATTTATTCCCCCCCCCAGTCGGCAAACTTTACCCTGGGGATCCAGAGTGGAAGGTGTCTTCTCATATTTTATCCAGGAGCTGAGCTCCCCCTAAGCATCAAATCCCAGATTCACCCCTGATTAATTCCCACCTTAAAGGTATTGAACACCACCGCACAAAAGGCTAACAGCTAAGCTGATTTGGGCAGCGGCAGCCGGTCCACCTTGGACTGCAGAACTCAATTAATGCACAATATAGTGGACAGGGCTCCAGGTGACATTAAGGTCATATAATGCCCCCCCACCCCCCCCATTCCAATCTCAGCCTGATCTGCAAGTATGGCCAAGTCTGCTACCAGGTATGCTGGAAACCAAACAGCGTACATTAAAGGGAAGGCTATCAAGGCCGCCCCCACCTCCATGCCAAGCTGAAGGATGTCCAGACGACGGTCACGGAATAAATTAGATTTGGTAAATAACCTCCCCGCGGGAGGCAGACCCATCCTCCCAGGGCCTTGGAAATGAGTTTTCAACCTTGGTGGAAAGTAAGTTAAAGTATCCTAACAGTCCTTTAGGATATGCGACAGCTTCGGCCATCCACTTCCGCTTCACAATCTAAAACTTGCAGCTCCAGTAAACACTCAAGAACCATTAAGCCTGGTGCTCTCTGAGAGGGGATTCTCTGTGCAGACAGATTTAAACAGGCAACCAGATACTGAATAGTCAGAGGAAATTAGGTGGACTGAGAACTACCTGGGGGCATATATAGGAGCCGGCCGCAGGGGGATTAGCCCCAGCTGAAATCTGATTGGCCCCTGAAGTGCTCTCTCCCCTGTCACTTACCGATTCAAAACATATCATTGGCTAATGATAAAGTTGGCCCATCTGTATGAATTATGGCCCGCCTTATGCTCAAGCCAACTTAGCAGCTCTGCAGGTTGTGGCACTGCGGGATCTAAAAGCCATGACCTTTCATTTTTGCTATCATCATCCAGTGACACCAGCCCCCATCGAGGCCTCAGGCCTCTGACAGCTCCCCTCCGTCTCATGAATATTTGACGGTGGGGCCCAACTCTGGTGATTCTGGTGATTATCGCCGTAAAAATAATAAATAAAGAAGCCTTGCTGAATCATCACAGCCCACTTCACATTTTCGCAGATGCCAGTACCCCACTGGAGAAGTCTAGCTTCGCCTACATTTGTAGCAGGTTTCCCAAGACCGCCTTAAATCTATATCTTTACTTCGAAGATGCTATCGCCCTTAGGAACAAAGAGTGGATGGCATAAAACAAATTACTGCCTTAGTCAGGACATGCATACTTAGTGAAAAGTTAAGTCGTATTTGAAGCGTTCTCTCAGGGTTTTGGACCTGGTCCATCATTGGTCGATTTTACCCATTGGAGGCTTTGCTGACTGGGAGGGCACTTGGGACCTTTTTGTGTTAATAAGTGAATACGTTTCCTTTAGGGGGGTTGATGTAATGGTCGAGAAAACTGGTGTTCTTGATAGAGACTGGTCTTTGGAAGATTCCTTGTGACAGGGGTGGCCAGTCTTATCCGCAAAGGGCCGGTGTGTATGGAGGTTTTTGGGATAACCTTTAGGTCAGCTGTTCAAACCCAGGTGTGAGGACTCTTCTGTCAATCAGTCCTCTAATTAGTGATCTAATTTGGGAGTTGCTGTGAAAACCTCCATACACAATGGCCCTTTCTGGATAAGATTGGCCAATCCTGCCCTATGAAGTCAAAGTCAAAAGGGCTCCTCATAAAGTCATCTGACGTGGGTCTTCAGGCAGTGGAGGACAGGTCAGGACAGGTACCTGGCCTTCTCTTTCTTCCTCTCCTATCCCCTGTTTGCTGTGACCAGTAGAGGTACAGGGTCAGTTATCCCCCACCCCCCACGACCCCCCTTTGACGGTGGCAGTAAGAGGCCAATGTCCCGACTGTGAGTGTGCTGGCTGGAGATGGACGCCCGTTCACTATTCCCTTGTGTTGCTGACGATGGAGTGTTGCTGGCTGGACTACAGGTCTGGCTCGCCTCCCCTCTGCTCCTTTACACTGAGCAGTAGGGGGCCCTAGATTCACGGGGACAACTCAGGGCTAGAGCACGCAAGGGAACTGGGAAGTCCCTGTAATTTATGCTTTTAAAAATTTCTGACAGTTCTATGATCTCGGATCTCTACATCTTGGCTTACCAAGAGGGTTTTTTTAATGCATTGGAAGATGGGTAGGTGATTCCTTCTTGTTTTGGCTGACGCGGGCAAAAGCCATAGACAAACAGTCAGTTTTACTAACAATGAGAAACAGGGCAGACAACAGAAAGGAAGATTAACTATAAATCTTTGAAGCAGTAGGCCCCAGAATGCTGCTAAAGTTTTTACGAGTGGAGCCCGCATTGGTGAAAGGGGCTGCTGCTCTGACTGGCAGGAAGAGGAAAATCCTCAGATCTGAAAACCTTTCTCAAGCGCAATCGATTATTAAATCTGTCTTCACAACAAGCAGAGATACAGAGTGAGCGACACATTGAACAGAAGAGCAAGGAAAGAGAGATGAGAACTCAGAGACAAAAGGAAGTGGTCTTACCTCGCCTGACCAGATACGGCTTAGTGTAGTCCCAACTATCATTATCATTTCGTATTACGTTAAGGCGCGTTGGCTACAGGGGGAAGAGAACAGAGCACTGCTGTATGTGTGTCCAGGCAGACAGGCAGACTGACAGAGAGAGTGGGGGTGGCACATATTTGTACGACAGCGTGTGTGTCAGTAGAGTGGGAGTACTGTGAACTCCCACTGCATGGGAGTAGTGCATACTTGTACCACTGTGTGGGAGTAGTGTGCATTTGTACCACTGCATGTGAGTAGTGTGTACTAGTTCTACTGTGTGGGATTAGTGCAAACTTGTACCACTGAGTGGGAGTAGTGCATACTAGTACTACTGAGTGGGAGTAGTGCATACTAGTACTACTGAGTGGGAGTAGTGCACACTTGTACCACTGCATGGGAGTAGTGCATGCTTGTACTGCTGTATGGGAGTAGTGTATACTTGTACCACTGAATGGGAGTAGTGCATGCTTGTACTGCTGTATGGGAGTACTGTGTACTTGTACCACTGCATGGAAGTAGTGTATACTTGTACCACTGTGTGGGAGTAGTGTGTAGTTGTGTGAGTGTTCAGACAGAGATAATAACAATGTGAGCAGTGTGGCTTGAGTCTGAGTGGTAGGTGGGGGGTGTGCCCAAGATGTGTGAAGCGTGCTGGATGATATGCGTGATGGGGGAACTGAAGCAGCACTGTCTCCAACCCCCGCACCCCCACGATGCTCACATGTAAGCCATGCGCTTGTCCAGTGGGGGGCGCACTTACCCGGGCATACTCGATCTTTAGGGTGCAGCAACCGGCGTATATGTCTGCTCCATTCAGAGCTGCCTTGGCTTTCTGGGCGTTCTGGACTGTCTCAAACGTGGGCCTCGGTCAAGGTGAAGAACCCGCGGAGAATGGAACACACTGCCGGACCATGTTCTGACAAGGCCCTAGCGCATTTTGCATCAAGGGTGTGGTGCAGCACAAGCGGTCAGTCGTTTAAAAAAAGCAAGCAACGAGACAGCTTCTAATTCTAACCTGTGAGATACTCAGTAGCTGAAATATTACGCAAGACTCGATTATCCAGCCTGAAAAACCCACAGGAAGCCAGCATGAGCCGAACAGGGGGAGCCAGTCAGACTTCTGAAACTGATAGGGCCCGAATTTGGGACGCGAGGTGACAGGAACTATCAGGCGTGGCCAGCGCATAAAAATAAAAGCCACAGACGACCACGAATGAGCTGCTCGTTCCGTAGGCCAGGCCTCCATGATGAACTGCGGCACTGCTGAGAGGAGAGCTGAAGGCACGCGTGCAAATATTGTAAATAAAAAGAGAGGAAAACGTACTGCAAGGCACTTTTTAAAATGCCTGCCTGGTGGGCAGAGTTTAGTGCCACAGAAATTAAAAGTTGCTGGCGAGCCAGTTTTAAAACGGGGCGCGAGGGGGGGGAGGGTATATTTAACAGGTATTAAACCACGGCCCTGGGGGTTGGGGGAGGCAGCGATTGTTCAACAACATGAAGACAGGCAGCTTTAAAATTCGCGTTACGAGCGCGCGACACGCTGTCTGATGGGAGCTGCCCAAACACACTCCAGCTTTACGGCCGCCACGACTCTTATCCTCGCTGCAAAGCCCCGGGGGAGCAGCTTTTAAAAAAAAAATTTTGAAGCGCTTGCTTCCCAAAAATCTGTGTTTCAGGGACCTGTGCGTCCTTCTTCCGAGGCGCATCCAGCTACCAAACCGGCTGCCCCGGGGCAGGATCAAGCAAGGATATTCCACCATGGCCTGGATCCCGTTCCGCTTGAAGATGACGATGCGCAGGACGCTGCCGATGGGGTTACACACCGTGTACAGAACGTCCTGCAAGAGAGAATGAGGATGAGGTCCCGTCAACCCCCCCCCCCTCCCCCACACCCACACACACCTTCGGAAAACAGCAACTGTTCGAAAACCACGGCCTGGTCAGAGTTGTGTAAAACACGTTTTACAAGATAAGCCTTGTTTACACTTGGTTTCGAAATGTGATCTGATTGCCCAAGACGCAAGCGGGCAGCAGAGACAAATTGCTGTCTATGCCTGTGTCCATCACGCGTCTCTAAGGTGTCCAGCTGGCCACTTATGTTCAGATTTCATTACTGACCCGCACACAGTTATTGTGACGTCCGTGTCGGGGACGCGTCAGGATACATTAGCGTTTACACTACAAAAGATATGTGGCTAAATGTGTCTCAGACCACCTCGGCAAGTGGTTAAAATGATCGGATCACACTGTGTCTTGTGTTAACCGCTGTCCACTTGCGGTCCAGTCGCCCTAGACGCACTTTAAAACCAAGTGTGAACAGGGCCGTAACGCCCAAGAAAAGCCAAGCAGTCCACAAGGTAGCCTGTACACTGTTTCAGCCATTTAACTGTGACACTCAGTGTTAAAGGGCTGCAGCCTTAAGAACTACGGGACCTTGGTGATGTGTCTCTCTGCCTAAGGGAAGGAAGCCAAGAGACGGAGGCTGAATTCCCTGGAATGTGTCGGAAGAGCAGATGGGAGGCTGGGATTGGTGCAGGAGGAGAAGAAGGGATTCGAATTGGAATTCCATCTGACCAGGGGGCCTGAAATGCATCTCCCCAGAGCTGGTGGGGACTCCGTACAAACGGGATGTGTGGATGGAGATTAACACCCCCCACTGATCCCCGAGCCGGGCTGTTTGGGGGGGGCGGGGTGGCTGGAGGGGCCTCGTTTGCAGTTTTTATAATTATCTCAGTGGAGCTCTCAGTCACACTGGAGCTTGGCAGGTTTTAAAGGAGAATTTAAGATGGTTCAAAAGCACCATACCACATACAGACATAAAGT
>JAODKL010000041.1:16599527-16611481 GCA_026780765.1 Petrocephalus schoutedeni
GCCCCCTCTCTGCCCCTCTCTTCCCCCTCTCTTCCCCTCACTGTCCCTCTCTCTGCCCCTCTCTGCCCCTCTCTCTGCCCCTTCCACTCTCTCTGCCCCGGCCCATTAAATGCCGATAGCCTGTAATTCGCCGAGCTGTCAGATCAGCCTCCTCCCACATTTCCCCCTCCACTCTCCACCCCAGCTTCTCCACCACACCTCTCAGAGAAACGCCCGCCGTCCCGCTGCTGCGGGGGGCCTCTGCGATTTGCCCCCGAGGAGCACGCCCTGGCTGTGTTGGGGAAATGACTCTCAGCATGGTGACAGGACACTCATGCACTCATCGCGTGTCCCGAGCCCGGCAGGAAGAGCATAGGTGCAGGGAGATGCTGTCCAGAAGCTACGACCCCCCCCACCACCCCCCCACGGCACTGGCAAGCCCGGCGTGTCGGGCTCATATTTGACCTCATGGGGGTAAAAAGGCACAGTGGCTCTCTGGAGGGGGTGATGATCCAGCCCGGGGAAGGAGTCACGTCTGGATTTCACTACATTAGCTGTAGGTTATTATCGGTGGCAAAGTAGGCTTCACATCAACCTCACATCACTGCCGTTTGTGTGTGTGTGTGTGTGCGGACTTTGCATGTCTCCATGTTGTGTGGGATTCCTCCTTTGCTACAAAGAGATGTTATATGCCAAAGGGGTATCTCCAGACTGCCCATGGTAGTGAGGCTGGCACAGACATTTTCAGGGTGATTTCAGTGATGTTTTGTGGGTGGCCACACCGCACCGTATCTATTCTGTGGTTCCACTTATAAAAGAAATTAATCGACATTTCCTTTTCATTATTTTAATGTGGGATGGCAACAGGGGTGGCTGTGTATTTACCTGGAGTGCCTGCTGAGGTTAATTGGAGTTGCCAAATTGCCCGTAGGTGTGTGTGTGTTAGAAAATGCCGTGTGAGTCTGCCCTGCGACGGGCGGGCGCCCCATCCTGGGTCGTTTCCTGCCTCGCGCCCGTAGCCTATGGGATTAGCTCCAGACCCCCTGCGACTCTGAATAGGTCGAGGGGTTACAGAAAATGGATGGGTGGCCATGCACCCCCGCCCCCCCCCGGACCCCCCTTAGCACCACCCCTGGATCGGCCCTGCCGCTCTACTGCATAAGAAGGCAGAAGATGAGTGGAGCTGTACGCTCTCGTCCCGTCTGTGAAGGTCAATCTAAACTAATAAATTCATAGAACCCAGCAGTGTATCTATGTTACATCAAACATATTTATACAGCATCTAATCTATGATGCACAGAGGAGTCGTGTGTGGCTCTGCAGTCGTGTGGCTGCAGCTCAATGAGCCACAAAGCCAGCGGAGAACACAAGACCTCCATGACAATAAAGGCAGGTGAGGAGAAGCCGCAAAATTAAGCGTATTAATCAGGGGAACGCACGGCAAACAGAAGCCGCGTGGCCAGGAGCTGGAGGTCTGCTGCGGTCGTTCTCTCCAGCCGCTAAATCTATATTTTTACAATTTCCAGTCATCCTGCTAAAACTCCAGCCAGATGGGGCAGAATTTCAGACGCGAGCATCGAAATGAATGCAGCCTGACCTCTGCAGCTACGCACAGCTGAACAGGAATGGCCCAGGTGCGCTGGAGCCCGGAAGAAGGACCTTTACATGGCGGTTCACCGGGAGCTGTTTCTCACGGCCTTCGGGGACGCCTCAGCCGCGGGGGCCACGCGGGCGGAGAGGCTCACAGGTGCTGCTGCTGATTAGCGGCCGCTGCAGTTTTCACGCTGCGGCGAGCTGTGCTGACTGTCGCTGCATCTCGCGCTGCAGATTCGTGCTCAGCGAATCTGTGGCTGGGTGACGTCGCAGGGTCGGTTCTTTACTTACGTGCTCGTTTTTCCCCCCGCACGTTACCAACCCGGCCATTTCCCGGGGAATTATATCCGCCAGGTTTCGTCAAGTGATGCCAGTTGCCTGACCGGGTCTCCAAAAGTACCAAACCCTTGAGAGGGTTCGCTGTTGTACCTTTCACGGGTTAACAGGGTCAATGCCAGAACAAAAGGGGGCGGGGGTCAAAGGTAATGGAGGAGGTAGTGAAGCAGCTCTGATTAAGCAGGCAATCCGTAGCCATGCCCCTGGGAGAGACCTTATTTGTTTTAGGATGAACGCCTTTATTAAAAAAATAAAATTAAACAAAAGCCAGTGTCCTTAATGGGTGGCATTTAGGGCACAGTGGCCCATTTTTTGGGGCAGGGCCTTGATATACCCCCCATAACACCCATTCTGGAGACTCACTTGATATTGAAATGGTTTGCTGAACTACCTATAAAGAAAAAGCTATTAAGCTATAAAAATGGGTGAGATTGTAATGTTATGTGACCCGTATTATCACATGCAGACTGGTCTAGCATTCAGACTGTGCTCTTTTGCTGTATTTCTGGATTACAGAAACATCACAGTGTAGCACAATGGGCAGGAAACATTTAAGGACATGCACTTAAAACATGATGTGTGATGCTATTAATTGTACCGCTGTTAGTTTTTTGCATTTGTTAATAATTGCCTACTAATTAAGAGTGCAGGTGGGATTCTGGAAGATAACGAACCCATACAAACAAGTGTTTTCTGACATCCAGTTTCTCGGTGAGTGACTGCGATTGTGTGACAATCAAGGCCATATCACCTCAGACTCCTCTTAGTACCTTAGCAACCACTTCTCAAACTCTCCATCCCTAGCAACCATTAAAGGCCTTTCACCCAAAGAGCACAAGCTAAATTTTGTACTTGGTGCGATAATGCAAAATTTGGCTGCCTAGCAACGAACAGGGAGGACGCTCTACACTGATCGATGTGATGCAGCTTGAAGCTGGAGCATTTCCGCGGACACGGCGATGTTCCTCGCGGTGCTGAGGACCGCCCACGCAATTCCGCGGCGCGATCGCCAGCGCAGGCTGCATCTCTAGCAGCGCCAGCCTCCGCGCTCAGCCAGAACACAGACAAAGTGGCACCGAAGTGCCGCAGAAGGCATCATGGAGGGATGAGCCTGTCAAACTCTATCACTCTTGGGGTGGTGTGTAGTTCAGCAGGTTGCCAATCTGTGCCTATGCCTGGATGGACATGGGTTCAAATCCTGTGGCTGGTGGAGAAATTTTATCACCATCAGGCTCTTGGGCAAGGCCTATAGCCCTAACTGCTCTTGGGATGCTGACCCCAGAACTGTTTCTCAAGGAGCTCAAGATGTCCTTGAAAACCAAAGAATTCCTATGTGCCTTCTACAGTGATAAATAAAGTGTCTTTCTTTGTCTATTTAAGTCTAATTGCACTTATATGCTGAAATGTAGGTTACAAACAGCTTTTCACTCATCCTACAATTCCTTTTGAATTTGATAACAGCTGACAAGCTGCAATATCGTTTAATGTGCCACTCTGCAGCATAGGATGCAATACTCATAAAGTGGGATGTACTCCCAGGGAACATTACACAGGTGGGGAAATTTGCTTGGACCCAACCAGATAATCCAGGACAAAGCCAGTCACATGCATCCAGAGGACTATGGATGAACAGCCCATGAAGGAACGCGGGAGACCCAGGGAACAGGCCTCGTCTCCATGGCGCCACTTAGAGGCAGTGCTGATAAAGAAACAAGTGATTTATGAAGTTATTGGCAACTGCTACCCAGATCACAGGCTGCCAAATTATATATGAAGCTTCACATTGGTAGGAAAATTAACCAGCAGCATAATTAAAAGCAAGCTGATATGTAACGTGTCATACTGTCACAGGTTTATGTTTTTGTGTGTGTGGGGAGGGGGGGGGTACAGATAGATGAATAAGGGTTTGTATAGCATTAGCCTTCTAAAGGACAATCCACATTAAACGTTAACCAGATGCTGTTTGAACAACAACAGTACTCCCTGGGTGGCCCCCATCACCCCGTCCCCCCCAGTCTAATCCCAACTCCTCTCACACGCCCAACTCCCACAGCCCAACAGTATCTAGGCCCCCCAACCCTTTTCACCTCTCCAAAAAAATCATATTAGATCTGTGTGTGGCTGTCCATTCCCAAGCCAACACTAAGTGACAGTTTTTTGGTGCAATAGGTCTCAAAATGAAATCAGATGTAAATATTCATCCATCTTATGCTTTTGACAAAGTGGCAATTAGAGCCATCAAATACTTTTTGAGTTATCACATTTATGCCATGTCTTCTGCAGTCACCCTTCCCTGCCACTAGGCGACATTAGCTTCAATACTAACGTGATTTGGCTCAAAATAAAATTAGCTCCAGGCCTTCTACTATACAATGTTCCAATGGAAAATTTAAAAAGATCCAACAAATACGTTTTATCATGTTAATGGGTTAATAATCTGCAGCTACCCTTCTTTTTGCTACCATTACGCAGCAATTTTGCTTTCAATTTTAGTGTGATTTATCTGATAAGTTCCAGTTCTTTACCTATACAAAGTATCTGCAAGTTTGAAGATAAGCCAGATTCTTAAGTCATCACGCTAATGAAGTAAGCGTCTGCCAGACCGATCACAAAACCACACGTAATGTATCAACTTCGTCACTACTAAAATATCTACCGAAAAATGTGCAAGAGTTTCTGTTCCTGGTTTCTGTACTGCCTAGCCTTCCCCTTCTACTGAAACTGAAAAAGGCCACATATTACATAGTGGACTGGGGGAAAACTAATGAGTTTATAAGGAGAGATGCTTGGTAAAAACACCCTGTAGAGTGAGAAAAGAAGCGCAGGATCGCAGCAGTTTAACCTTGATTACCCATGATTCTTTGGAGCAGCAGTCTGCATGTCCAGGAGTAGTGTTTCCCAACCCGGTCCTTGGGGACCCCAGACAGTCCATGTGAACTGTCTAGCATGGAGCTGGGCAGAAGCAAAAACGTGGACTGTCCGAGGGTCCCCAAGGACCGGATTAGGAAACACTGCACTGCAAGATCCAACAAAAAGAATTAAATATGACTTTGAAGGATGAGAAAACACAGTGGCTATTTTGTCTAAGGAGACTTTATTTCATACTGCTAATCAGGGGACATCATGTAGCTCTTTGTAAATATAGCATATTGATTTATTTAACTTAAAATACAGCCCAACCCTATGACCCCTCCATACTTCAAATGCTAACAGCATAAAAAAGCAGGAAACTCTTCAGAAAGGAAATAATTCAGCAATTACATCACAACGATCAATAGAGCTGTAAGGATGATTAACCTGAAATGATCACAATTACTGCTGTGACAATAAGCTTCCCTGTCATGAGCTGCAATTGAAAGAGGTCCAGGCAGGAAAGTGTCAAAAGGGAAACTGGAAACCGAAAAAAAAAAAATTAGTTCACGATAAAGGGGGCATTTAGATTACTGACTGCATTGTACTTCAGTGATTCCTCTTCAGTTTGCTTGGGGGATTTCCACAGCCATGTCCCTGGGTAAAATTACCAAGTCTTTAAGCTATTTTTTTTGTATATCACCAGAGACATTAAAAAGGTACACAGTGCACTCTCGGATTACCCCAACCTGCCTAAATTCTACCACACTGGACAACTTTTTTTTCACTGATCTAAGACCTATAGTAAAACCTGCATATGCAGCTGGCTTTAGACAACAAAAGGACATTTTCTTCAACTTTCAAGTGCATTTTTTTAAATCAATATTCACAATAAAGAGGGTAGTTTTTCCAAGCAACAGCTCCCCCTACAGGTATCAACAAAACACACAAAAGCCACACAAAATTAATCAAGTCCCTAAAGATCTTGAAATTCAAAACGCACATACAAAAACCCAGCGTGCTTGTGTTTTCTATGGCACTAGAACCAAAAATGCACAGAATTCCCAACAAGCAAAACAGGGAGAAGTGAGCATTTATTCCTATTCTTACATTTTTCTTATGAATATCTGGGAAAAAAAAACATTGATTATGTGCCAAAAGGTACAGAGCAAAACTGCTAAATTAAATCTGTCAATAGGAAGCATTTCTGTTTGTGCAGACCTTCAGATTTATTTCTAAAAGAGGTGCCTCAATAAAAAATAAAGACCACGAAAGGAGTCAGCCGACTCTGTCTGGGCTTCCACTCCTGTGGGGGCTTCCTGAGGGAGAGCGGCTGAAACACAAGAGAAATGGCTCAGGACTCATCTGCCATTAAGCTTCATCTTCAGCCCCACTCCCAGTGTGTCTACATAAAGGGGCAAGAAGGAATCCAGCGTGGCTCCTGCATTTCACAGCCCTGTCAGCTGGCGAGGTGCTAATGGTGGAGTACCGCCTGCAGGACTGCATGCAGAAGCTCAGGGGCACCCATGACACTCCCCATCACACCCTACATGTCACACAGCCCACCCCCACTCTCCTTTAAAAGAAGCTCCCAGGCTGTGAGGCCTTCCATGTAAGTCAAATCGCCAAACAAATGCTTACCTTCGTTTTGCAGGTGATGACCTAGATTTTGAGCAGCTGCGAGGGAAACAAGTTCCAATAAGTCTCACTTTACAATGAGCAGAAAAGCACCACTATAGTTTTTAGTAGACAGGGGAAGAACCATATAACATAAAACAAGCAAATTATAAAGCAACTTTCATTTATTCCAAAGGGTTTATTTTTCACATCCTGTCGCAACATCCAATGATGCTCCACTGAAACCTTCTCAGGTCTGAATTAGGGCTGCATGATACTGAAAACACTGTCATATATTGTGACGGGAATTAATACTGCAATATTAACAGAAGTTGGTTACTTATAAATAAGGAATAAGAATAAATAAAGGAATAAACTATGGATAGAACTTATCACCCTCCAATAACTTGGCAGTGTTGCCGCAAGTTATGCTGGCAAATTATTTGCGTACTCAATATTGTCACTATGGAAACCAAAATATTTCCACACAAGCAAAGATGAATGCCTTTCGGTGACCAGTTCTTGTTCGCTTTTCTCCTTTACACTCTTTCACAAATGCCACACTGTTGATGAGTGAATCCGACAGCAAGGATGAAAATTATGACTGACTCAACATTGTTTTTTTTTTAACATATTGATTTAGATAAATTTTGGGGAAAAAACCCTTGTTGAATTGTTTTACCATAATTCAATAAAAACACCAGTACTGCATGGAAAAATAATGTGGCTTTTGAAAATACAGTACTGCGATATGTCCAGATCCCAAGCCTAACTTCACGCCAGCCAACTATTACAGCCCTTGAAATGTGACAATTTCATCTGCATAACTTGCCATGTCTATATTAATACTGCACATGGCTCAGCCCAAGACTGAAAACAGGAGAATTAAAAAAAAAATGTTCAAATACCAAACTTCCAAAATCATACTTTTAAGATGGGAAAGGAAAATTGACAGGAGCATGGATGTCATGATACCGTCTTAATCAACACAAGAGAAACAAAGCAGCAGAAAAAGGTAGAAATTAGAGAGGCGACAGACCTCCTTGCTGGGGAGCCCGACTTGGACCTGGCAACCGAGCCAGACCTGCGGAAGGGTAAGAGAATGGAATGTCGCACTGAATATTTCAATCATTAATATCAAATTATATACATGACCTGAATGACAGAGCCACTAGAGTTAAATACTCCAGCAAACAAAGTCATGTGTGTTTAACAGCACAGGGAAGCACTGAGAGGTGGCTTTAAGAGCGAGCAACCAACCTGCTCCTGGGATAAGAAGCTGATCTGGACCTTGATGGTGACCTTGAACGAGACCTTGACCTGGACCTTGATCGAGACCTAAGAAAAAAAATAATGAATTCAGCCTGGACTCTAGGGAGTTGTCTGCTCAGTTTGACATATGCTGCACTACCTTGATCTTTTGGGTGTTCCAGATCTGGATCTCCTTGGAGAAGCAGAGCGTGATCTGTTGGGAGAAAAGGATTTTGATCTGAAATGAGTTTGGGGGGAGTTGTGAGCAAAGCATGCATCTTGTCGTGAGCCTCTGCCCAGTACCCTGGCTCATCAAAACAGGAAGTGCCAGGAAGGGCAGCTCCCACATGGGAGGCTGCATCACCAACACGGCCCTCACCTGCGGCCACGACTCCGGCTACGTGAGCGAGAGTACCTCCTCCCACGGGACCTGGAGCGAGAACGGGACCTGGACCTGGACCTAGATCTGACCACATCCGAAGATACATAAATCAGCGGCCGCCAGCATTGGTGAGGAACACAGTACACTACCTCACACTGCTTCTGCTACTGGCTTACAATAACACACTAGCACACAGCTACACTTTCACTGAACAAGTCATCTGAAAAGTACATCACAATTAACAGTACATATACATAGGAAAATGTTAATTCATTACTCTAGTATAAATATACATATGCTTCACAAGAAGCAGAACTGTCATTCTCAAAAACTAAAAGGTAATAAATTACATTATTCTTAAATTTGTTCAAAGAAAAGAAAAACACATTAATTGGTACTTGAAATAAACCTTGCAAGTTTGCAGGGCGACCCTCTTTGGACCAAGGTCTAGGAGATCTAGGCGATCTAGAAGTATCTATCAGCCGATCTCTGCATCTAGTCGTGTTCTTCAATCTAACGATGACCGCACCGAGAGCCAAATCGCTTGATTGAGGCTTGATAGATGCGAGGGAGCTTTTTCTAGACGGGACCATGGTCAACCGGGTCGTTCCTCTTTATAAACCGTGGCCCAATTGATAGCCAAATTTATTGGAATGGCGATCGTCTGGTGTCAAGCGAATTTTCTGCCCTCAACAAAATCTTAAGTTGCAGCTAGGAGTGGCAGGCGCTCGAGGGGGTCTGGCCTCTTATGCTGATCACCTCAGCGTCTAGGAGGATCGTAAGTGTTGAATTTGCTAGATGCCTCATGAAATCGTAAAGGCTTGCGACACTCTGAATCAAACGGAGAAACCTGAAAGGTTTTGACCAGGTGGATTGTTAATATTGCAACAACATTTCAGAAAAAAAATACTTTTCAAATAGATATGAATATATTAAGTCAAACAGTAAATCCAAAACAGTAACACCAGTACATTATTCATACACATACAGTGATTACAGTTTCATATGGAATTCGTTACAGTTACTTTCATCAAGAATGAGCAGAAAGACTGACAGGTTATTCCGTTGGCTAGGCTTACCTGCTCCGCCGCCGCCGGCTGTAGCGATGGCAGTCATAGGCATAGTGCCCCTTCTCACCACACTCGTAGCATCTGTCGTTGGGGTCAAATGGCCGGCGGGTCGGGGGCCGGTCATACCGCGAGCGCCTCGGCATTCCTGTAGACAGCTCGACTCGAACCCGAGACCCGCAGAGCACCCTGAAACAAGTGACGTTGGGCAATTGACACTACAACTACTGGAAAGGTGGTGACCCATCTTTCCTCCTTGCCACCCTATAATGCTAGAGGAAACCACGGCTCTCATTGTGGGGAGTTTGCAGATGATTGTTAGTAGCACCTGACATCTGCTGCAGCCTGTCTTAACCAGTGCATAGAGCTGAGAAAATCTGATCCATACAAAACTATTCAGCACTGTCTGGTCTACCTGTACCCTTAGCAATAAGCAGAAAAAAACAACATACAAATTAAACATTTCAATAACAGGGAGCTTACATTTTACTGAACAAATATGCATCATAAAATTAAGAACATTTTCAAATTTAGAACATAAGCGTAACAAAAGTGGTTAACTTTTCAATAGGGACACTGTGATCAGGGTTTTTTGTGCCAGTCACCAGCTGCCCAACACTGGAGTCAGTTTCTACTGATACCGATCCCAGATTGCCGATCACAGTTCAAACAACATTTAAGCGTGTAGTAGCTTTTCTAAAGTGTTCTATTAATTGTGCAGCATTATTTATTTACATTTGTAGTAATTAAAATTAACTATTAACTAGTGCTATAGAAATATGAGGAAAATTGATGAACATGAGACGTGAGAAAATTTCATTATAGGCTATATCAGGCAAAACTTCCAACAGACCGCAAAGTACAGGGCCTTTCTAAATATAAAATTACTACAAATTTAACAGTAAAATGCAGACAAAAACATATTGTTTACAGCTAACATATGTAAAGCATTCCTCAATATTTACACGTTAAAAATCGACGGGAGTTTTTCATATATGAATATGAGCATCTCCACGTGTTTGGAGGTCAACCTGTTCCTCTTCTCGTCTACAATATTCACCGCAGTGCTGAAAATTCAGTCATTATTCACATTCACATGCTTGTGAAGCTTCCATGAGCGTAACTTTTAGAGATGTTTCGGGTATATCATGTCATCTGATTGGCGCTTCTGATTGGCTTTTATAGCGATCGCCCATCAAATTATTTAGAAAGAACTTTGGCAGATAATGATCAGTGGCCGATCGACTGGAGCATCCTTACTTTTCAGGTTTTTTATAATCCACATGCTAGTCTCAGCATTGTTTACCTGGGTCTTCAAAATCCTAGAAAAAAACTGCCTGGAGGTAAAACCTAAAGCCCTTGGCTGGCAGTACTTGGGACTGCTAGGCTACTCGGTCTGACCTTAAAAGACATGGCTACACACATAACCCCATCTCCGAGTAACCTCATTATCAGTTCCAACACAGTGTATTTCTTCACGTCTCCTGGTGAATTCAGGAACTGACTGGTGCCTACACCACAGATACAACAGCCGGCCTGCTAAGCATTGCTGGCTGTCATGACACAGGGGAGAAAAGAAACGCCCCCCGATCCAGCTCCAAGAACACTTATACGACTATTTCTGCCTTGCAAAGGTCAAGAAACCAGGAGGGAGTTGTGTGCCCTAATTACAATAAAAATTTGGTTCCTTACTTAAGTTGCTTTTGACTTTTATTCCCAGCTCAAACAGTGAATAAAACTAAACGTTGTTTACACTGCTTGCAATGTTACTAAATCTTCGTTAAGCACTTTGGGATAACGACGACAGGAAAGGTGCTACATAATTACACGAATATTTTTCAGTCTTAAGAGCGTGTGATGACTATTAGGGGGGAAGCTTGTAAAACACCAGACACACTGGAGTAGACTACCCACATAGCACACATACATCTGGCCAACGCCTGCCCGACATACACGAGTTACATCTGAAGGATAGCCAGCATGTCTATGGAAGGGCAGCTTTTGATCTGTTTGTGATCTCCCCACAATGCACTTACACGTGACGTAGAGATGTCGTACTCAGCTTGTTTACTAATCGGCCTTGCATTTTTTTTGCGCACGTGTGCATTTAGGGTACATGATATCACAACAGGAACAGCATGCCAACAAACTGGAAACAAAAAGCACATTAAGATAGCATCAAAAAAAACACATTAAATTCATGCATGCATAAAGAAAGGGATTAAAACCTTCAAGTTAAATGAAAAGAACAAGAGATGAAAGCACATCTCTGTTCACATGATGTCTTCCCCTTGACAGCAGTAATGCAGCGGCACACACTTACTTGCCATCCAGTCCACGGACGGCGTCTTCAGCGTCCCTGGGATCTTCAAACTCAACAAAGGCAAACCCTGGAGGATTCCTGGCGATCCATACAGTCCTCAGTGGTCCATAATAGCCAAAAGCGCGCTCCAATTCTCCTTTCCCTGCACCTGTGCCAAGGTTCCCCACGTACACCTTTGTCTCTGAAATAGGCAAAATGTGTAAGTGATGCATCGCAGCTGTGAGATCTCAGGCACACTTTCTGCTGAAATTCTCACGACACATGACCAAACATGCCCATTTCCTTTTTCAGCACACATATCCATCCATTTTCCAACCCGCTTTTCCTATCAGGGTCGCGGGGGGTCTGGAGCCTATCCCAGAAGCTACGGGCACGAGGCAGGGAACAACCCAGGATGGGGGGCCATCACACTCACACACCACTCACCTACGGGCAATTTTTTAGGAACTCCAATTAACTTCAGCATGTTTTTGGACTACGGGGGGAAACTGGAGTACCCGGAGGAAACCCCACAACGGTACGGGGAGAACATGCAAACTCCACACACATGGAACTG
>JAODKL010000041.1:16627031-16637827 GCA_026780765.1 Petrocephalus schoutedeni
CCAAAGGTACTGTGTCCTCGCGTGGGACAAGAGACATTCTGGTAAAATTTGGGAAGTACATAAAGCATAAAGAGTCACAGTCACAGAGTACGCAACTGGTTGGTTGAAGCAAAATCTTGGTCTGGATTTTTACTTTCTGGACCAGGACTGTCCACCCCTGGACAGCAGTGGTTATGGTACATGTTAAATCCCGGATTAGTGGCGTAATGTGCAGAGACCTGGGATGGACCTGAAGATGTTGTGTCCTTCTAATACAACGACACTGTTAGGAGTGGAATGGCTAGACCAAGTTTCCGTGAGGACAATGGCATTGCAGTCCATAAGTGTAGAAGTCCCTATTTGTCACTCTTATTTGATAGGGACCGCACACAACAGCATAACAGCATAGCATAGCATGTACTGGGTGTCACCTGTATAAGAATAACAGATCCCATCATGCCTGAGGAACCAGAAAAATGTGCCCACAGCAGCCTTTGAATTGTGTGACCACCCAGATCTGCAGTGTAAAAAAAATCACATGCTGCCCTTCAGCAATGACCAGCCGAGCTTAAAAATGTATGCTGTTTGGTTGATTCTCTTTACTCTGTTTGAAGGCCATAGTTGTGCCCAACAGATGCCTTTGAGTCAGGTCACGGTTGAGTTCGTTTGATGTTATTCTGTGTTCTGTCACAAACCATGCAAGGTTAGAACTATGTTAGCGGATGTTTTGGTTGATGAGATGAATGTGCAAACGGATTCTTTCTGCATATCAGTGTTCCACTCTGATAGAACACTGTTATGCAGAACTCATGAGGGAAAAGGAAGAATCACTCATAATAACTGATAAGAATATTTATTAATAATAATTGTCATTCGTGGTAATGTAGAACAGAGATTCATCGAATTGAATTGAATTGAATTGAACTTTATTGTTATCCCCTAGGGAGGCAATTTGTTTTACAGCCAGCAACACTTAATAAACAGACAACAGAGAACATTTTTACAGTAAAAACAATTAAAGGTCACATTGATTTAATAAACCAATGGCACTTAGAATAAAAGAATTTTTAAACCTATTTGTTAAGGTAAGCCATGAAGCTGCTTCCACCATCCGTAGGTTTAAAACAATAATGATCTCATGAAAAAGAAAATATAAGCAAGTTACAAACGCTGCACAATTCTGCTGCTGCATGTCGCCATTACAGCACCATCAGATGTCAGATGTTGCCGGTGGTGGATCTTGAGTAGATCCTGCAGGCCGCTGTACTCCAGGGCCAGCCATCCTGTCTGTACCGTCTGAAACACAATAGTCTATCGCTGGACACCACTCGTCATGAGTCCATGCCTCCCGGTCACGGCAGCACTCCAAAGGCAGCAGTCTCTGTGCTGGTGTTAACGGCAGCCTGTGCATGGGATGGTGAACCCGTAGTCCAGCTGATGTCAGTCCTCGAGACACGGTGCGGATGACACAGGGTGCTGTAGGGAGCCCAATACCTGTGTCGGAATGGCAGGCGCAGATGTCATGGGGTTCCGTAACGCTTGCCGCACAATACGATGACCCTCCCTTGGTGTGGTCTGTCTTGGGCGACTGGAACCTTCACGATGTGTGTGGGTCCCCTCACATTCCCATTGGTTCCAACATCGGGTGACTGTGATTTCTGCATGCCCCACACACCGGGCAATTGCACGATACGACCACCCAGCCTCATGCGAACCCACAATGCGACCCCTATCTAACTCCGTCAAGTGCTGGTAATGTTGTCTAATGAGTCTACAAGGCATTCTCTGCGTCTGGTGACTAGACGTACCAGTCCTTGCAAAACAAATCATTTGCATACCCATCACTGGTCTGCACGTGTACCAAATTACATTCAAATCAGACCATTACTTCTGGGTGCTTAAATGGAATTCACTGAGTATAAATCCACGGTCGAATAATACTTATTATGTTCAAGCACTGAGGTCCCAAGCAAATGACATTCAGATATGCAAAGCTTGGTCTAGCCAATCATGCATTCAAGTCCAAAATCCCACAAACCCCTGCTTCTCATTTGCATATTGTTCAGTGTATGGGGAACTATTTGCAACAGTATGTTTCTTTTGTTTCAATTATATAAATAAAAGCTGTCAGTCTCAAAACTGCACATAAACCAAAATAATTTAAAAATAGCTTTATATTTATTACATTATTGTAAATGCTTCCTTCATGTCTCCAACAGCTGTTCCATTGCCTTGTCAAGCTTCGCATGTTACCACCATGGGGATTATGGACATCACCCCTGCAGTGTAGGTCAGAGTAAGCCTCTCAACCAAGTCCATGGGACCTTTGAAGAAGTTTTGCAGACTCGTCGTTGCCCCCTGCAGACCACTCAGTGCAAAAACATGACCTTGGATGGCCTGGGGCTGGACATCAAAGATCTGCAGAAGCATCGGGTCTCATGGCTCTCAGCATGCTAAGCTGCAACACAAGCACAACACAGAATCCCCAAGCCACAGCGCAGTGAGGAATACCAGCAGAGCAGAGCAGTTAGAGGATGCCAATGGTACAGCTAAAGCAGAGGTCTGGAAGGCCAGAACTATGACACTATGATGCTTTTCCACTCCGTCTATCCATCCTTCAACTGCTTATTGAGTGCAGGGCTACTGGGTTAAACCTTCAAACCATTTGGGTTTTCAGCAAATATGTAGAATAGCCCTTTTATTTTCCTTCTGCCCTCAGAACCCATGGCCTCAGAATCTGTCCAAGCCCTCAGCAATGACAGAAGGACCATGACTCCGCCAGCTTTATCTGCAGGGCGCAGAGGACATTGCAGCCTTAGAAAGGGTTCAACGCAGGGCTACAAAAACGATTCCTAAAAGAAATGCCTTATGAGGAAAGCTTAGTTGAGCTCAATATGTTCAGCCTTGAGCAAAGGAGACTAAGGGGGGAGATGATCCAGGTATATAAGATTTGAACCCAAATGAAAATCTGTGTTCTCAATTGAAGAGGGCAGTTCCCAAGAGAATACCCAAGAATCTCTATGAGTTGGAAATGTTCTGCATGGAAGAGTGATCCTAGATCCGTCCACAAGTGTTCTCTGGACTTGTTAAACACTTCAGAAAGTGGCCATGTGCAGTCATTCTCTCCTGGTGAGGCTCCACCAAATACTGATATTTGGGATGCCAATATTCATGGATTCTGACGTATTATGAAAATGTGTTACTAAAGGAAAATTTTGTTGCAAAAGTCTGTTTGACAATAAAAGCACGAGGCTTAGCCAGTTATTTAAGCACAAAATATCAATCATTGCATACTGTATGTGGTCCCTGTTATATATTAATTTCCATGAAGGGTGCCAATGTTTCCGGAGTTGACTGTAACAGATGCCACTATTCTGGAAAGGCTTTCCATGAGATTTTGCCCATTCATCCAGAAGAGCATTAGTGCGGTCAGCAAGTGATGTTGGACCTGAAGGTTGGACGTGTAATCTCTGTTCTAACTCATCCCAAAGGTGTTTGACTGAGTTGAGGTCAAGGCTCTGTGCAGGGCAGTCAAGCTCTTCCACATCAACCATGTCTTTATGTAGTTTGCTTTGTGCACTGGGGCACAGTCATGCTGGAACATGACTTCCTTCCCCAAACTGTTAGAAGCATAGAATTGTCCAAAATGTCTTTGTATGCTGAAGCATTAAGAGTTTCCTTCACTAGACTAAGGGGCCTAACCCAACCCCTGAAAAACAACCCCATACTATTACCTCTCCTCCACCTAACTTTATAGTTGGCACAATGTAATCAGGCAGGTAACGTTCTCCTGACATCCACCAAACCCAAAGACGTCCATCAGACTGCCAGACAGAGAAGCATGATTGGTCACTCCACAGAACACATTTCCACTGCTCCAGGATACAGTGGCAGCATGCTTTACACACCATCCAACACTTGGCACTGCGATTGGTGATGTGAGGCTTGCATGTAGCTGCTCGGCCATGGACGTCCAATCCATGAAGCTCATGGTACACAGTTTTTGTGCTGGTGTTAATGCCAGAGGAAGTTTGGAGCTCTGCTGTTAACAGAGTGACTTCCACACATTATGTACCTCAGCACTCGGCGACCCCACTCTGTTACTTTACGTAGTCTGCCACTTCATGGCTGAGTTTCTGTTGTTCCTAAATGCTTCCACCTTGCAAAAATACCACTTACAGTTGACCCTGGAACATCTAGCAGGGAATTAATTCCTCAAATGGATTTATTGCAAAGGTGACATCCTATAACAGTGCCATGCTTGGATTCACTGAGCTCTTTGGAACGACCCATTCTTTCAGAAATGTTTGTAAACTTGACTGCATGGCTGGGTGCTTGATTTTATACATTTGCGGCAATGGGTCTGAATGTATCACCAGAGTTCAATGATTATGAGGTGTGTCCCAGAACCTTTGTCCATATAGTGTATAATACAAACCTAATCCTTCTGCCAATGACGACAGCTACAAGGCCATGTTTTCTTGGTGAAGGATTCCATTTGCTACTCTATACCAAACCTCAGAATATCAAAGCTCAGTGAGCACACTGTACCAAATTTCTGAACATCAAAGCTCTGCAAGAACACTGTACCAAACCTCAGAATATCAAAGCTCTGCAAGCTAGTGGCTGATTTCCAGTTAGATTTATCACATTCGGAAGACTGAGTATTAAGGAAAAAACAAGCCTTTAAGCAGCTGTGTACCAAGCAAGGCTCTTAGAACAATGGGTCTAATATCATATTTCATATTTATGAAAGGGGGGAAAAAAAATAAATCCACGCGCAGTCAAACTTCACGTTGCACTAAAACATTTTAATTTTAGATTTAAAAGCCTGAAAATACAATCAGGGATTTGTTGGTTTTGCACAGTTCAAGTAGGTCACAGTTCAGCCAGCTGAGTACATCTTTGAATTCTGGTTTCACTGGTTTCCATGGTTACCAGTCAGTCTGACATCTAGACACAAAAAAAAAAAGACAGCGACGGCTTCTCTCACCAACATGAAGGGGCTATGGGGCTATTTTCTAATACTGATACTACTGTGAATGTATGTGGTGGCAGGAGGGCGGGGGGGGTTAGGGTCAGAAGTAAGATGACAAGCAAGAACTCATTTTTTCCCCCCACGTCACGTTCAATTAATGCAAATTATGGCAACACTGGCGCAAATATAATCTCTTGGGCTGGTGGGGGGGGGGTGGGGGTTAAAAAGTTATATTCTGTAGATTCTATTTGGCTACACGACCTTACAACCTGTGGGAAAATAAACTCTGATCACCTTTCGCTGTCCACCAGCACTCAGCTCCCAGTCGGACATAACCAGAAAAGAGTACAGCGCTAAATTAGAGGTGTAATTACAGGCACTTTCTGGTAGCAAATTAATTAGATGTACAAAGAGGCGCCAACACAGAGGAAAAGGCCACCGTGAGACACAGTACAGCGTCTGGACTCCGGGATCTTACTCCGACCCGTTCTGACATCACAGGACACCTGGGAATCTTGTGCTTTAAAGATGAGAAGAGGACACAACCTCAAAAGGTAACTGGGAATCTGGTTAGGGAATTATTCCCAAAAGACATGCAGCTCTGACGACTGATTATTCATGATTAAATGTGTAAAGCACTATTTGCATTGGGAGGCATCATAAACAAAAACAATTTACTGTAACAGGTTTATTTAAAATGTTATTGTTCCAAAAAGTTGGAGACTGGATTTCCCCCCCATAATTTTACATTTTCCCTTTCATGAAAATAAAAGACCTTTCTCGAGTCTGATGGCTATGACATCATTTGCACATGACGGCTGGCTACTCCACGGTACGGCCGTGACCGGCCACACAGGGACCCTGGGTTTTCTCTAACGGCAGGGCACATTCAGCTATTAAAATATGCAGCAAGGCACCTGGTCATCTTTTCAAGGTGGCTCATTTACACACCTTTTGGGTGTTCACTAGAGGCAGAGCCAGAAAGCCTGCTTGAACCAGGCCAGGGGTATACAGCCCCATTTCGTCAGGACTTTCAATGCTTTTACAAGCCTTTTAGAAAAAGGAATTGTGGGTAATTCTGTAAGTCCCCCGCTCACCAAAACAAATAAAAAAAACCTTTAAGTTCTCTTCAGGAAGCATCTCTCTGATCTGCGTGATACAGCACAAGCAGCTGGGAAACTGAACACTAGGGCAGTCTGGCCTTTCAAGGCACTGACACCCCATGAAACTGGATTCCCCCCCCCCCCCACCGTGGGGCCCGATTCCCAAGTGCTGAATTCTGCTTGCCGCAGGGCGGCCAGGGCAGGCTTTAGAGGCACTTGCTGTGGTGAGACTCGAAGGACAGCGACCAGCTTGGCTCAGACTGGGAGACTGCAGAGCATCGCAGCCTGTCCTCTTTCAGATTTACAGTCCACTTTAGAATTCCATTTACAGAGACATTCCACCAATTTCTTTTTACCTTGCTGTCAAATTGGGCTACTGAGGAAAGGACATTATAGCACAGCACTGAAGGGCGACTCCTGGGGGAGGGGGGTGGCAGATGTAAACCCGCGAAGGCGTGCAAGATCCTGAGAGACTGCTGACCGCGTTATGGAAAGGAAACCTCTGGAAGACCGCGTCTACCTCGGCAGCCTGCTCCAACACGCTGGCCTCTCCTCACGAGTCACATGCAGATAACTACCCCAGAATGCTAAGCATTCCCTGAAGAAAAAAGAAAAATGACTGCTGATTGCTGGGGCTGGGCACGAAACAAGGCATGTGGTGAAGCAGTGAGGGCCGGCGACAGTTTCAGAGACCTGTGTGGGCAGATCAACAGGAGCGCCTCCTGCAGGGAGGGCGAGGTACCCTGCTAAACAAAACTGCCAAACACGTCAAGCTTTAAGGCAGAGAGACAAGGCCCGGAAACCAACACTGTGTAAAATTAACGGGACTGGATGCCAGAGTTTAAATATGTGACTGTTCACAGACCCCCGCACCCCATCCATTTAAAAATAAAAAATAATTACACTTATAATGGCATCCACTGACATACCCCAACACATACCCCAGAACACAGAGGTAGGCCCACCACACTGGATCAGAAATACTGTAACAGACCGTCAGGAAGCTGACTGCACTTGGGAACACTGACAGCTGCTGGGAACCTGGAGCTTTGTTAATTCGGTTAATTAAGTTCAGGCTTTCACAACTTTTTTTTTCCATTTTTTTTTTCAGCCTCACTGCGTAATTTGCAACAGTAAAAACAATTTTATTCCCTTGTTTAAAGAAGGCAAAATTTTTACATACTTCAATCAAAAGAAAAAAAAAAAAAAACACACTAACAAAAAACGAATTTATAATTTGTGTTTCACAATGGTTGAAAGTACCTCTTTGGTGTGGAAGGTACCTTACTGTTGGTACTGTTGGACTAATAGCAGAAGCCGCGCGCCTGCGACTCGAACGTGAGCATCTAGCTGTCCCAAAGCCCCCTTTCTCAAGTCCCTTTGGGCGTGGCAGAGGGAGCAGGGCGTGGCCAATTGGTGGGGTGGGTGGGGCCTCACCTCTCACCATCAGCCTGAAACGCGGTCGGGTTTCACACTGTGATTTTGCTCTTTCATCCAGTCCGGTCTCTTTAAAGCAGTATCTCAGTGTGCGAATAAAATACCCATTTATTGACGCTTTTCTTTGTTTAAACAAGTGTGTGTGTGTGCGTGTGTGTGTGGGGGGGGGGAGTCCCGAAGATGGCGGCTTTTAATCAAGTCCATTTGGCCAGATGCAGATCGCAGACTCATTTACTGAAATGAGTTTGCCTAAAAAAATAAAAATGCACAATGAACAGGAAGGGGGGGGGGCAAGGGGGCGGAGACAACCAAAGAAAGAAACACAGCCGAACGCGCCACTCGGGAGCGGGGGGCGGCCCCCCTGGGGGCGTGCTGCGGGGGGCGTCTCTGACGCACTCGGGGCACTGCCACTCTGCCCTCCTTTCCCATCACTCCGTCTGCTTTGTAGAAGTTCCGTACTTTAGTGTTAAAAGACGGGGCCCACAGCGCCCCCCGCAGGCTCTCGGCACAGTCAGGAGGGGTTGGCGTTCTCCAGGAGGGGGAGTCCGTCCCGATGCAGGGACGGGTGCCCGGACTCCCTCTTGTAGGTCTTGGGGGGCAGCTTGGGAATTGCCTGGGAGGTGCTCTGCCTGGGGGGCACGGGGGGGCCGGCGGCTCCGCCTGAGGGCTCGCCGTCCTGCAGGATGAGGGGCGGGGAGGGCAGGTGCTTGCGGGGCCCCAGAGGGGAGGGAGTCTGCGGCGGGCCGGCGCAGAACGGCGACGACGGGAAGAAAGTCTGGCTCAGTTCGCTCTTGCGGCCCTGCGGGGGCGGCTGCAGGTTGAGAGGGGAGTTGGAGAAGACGTCCGGCGTTTTCACGGGCTCCCGGGGCGGCAGGCTGGGCGGACTGTCGGGGTCCTCGGACAGGGAGTAGCGCGGCGAGTACACCTTGGTGGTGGGTTGGCGGGGCGGGATGGCGGGGGGGCTGTCCAAGTGCTTTGACATCATCTGAGAAATGGAGAGGGGCGGGGGTGTTTGAATAATCATTAATCCTTGGGCTGGCTAGGTCAGGTGTTTCTCAGCCCAGTCCTCAGGGATTTTCTACAGACGGAAAGGGACGGCCATAAAGGCCCCGTGGCCTGTGCGGCGCGATAGGGGATCACGCCCCATGTAAAGGCCTCTGTCGGTCACAGGGCTACATTCATATATGAGCTAGCTTTACCTTCGAGGGGGACGACTCTGCAGGGGCCGACTCAGGCCGCCTTCGGGGGGGCACAGGGGGAGGCACGGGGGCTTCCTCCACGCTCTTGTTGAAGCTGGCCATCGACGACACCGAAGAGCATCCTGGGGAGAGGAAAGAGGAGGGGGGCGACCCCGTCACTTCCAGGGGAGGCACACGGCAGGGAAGCCTCACGACACAGGGCAGAGGGGGCCCCGGGGTTCCGGACCCAAGAAAGCCAACACAGAACGACCTCCGCCCCTAGCAAACGATAAAATAACCAAGCGGGTCCCGGCCGACTTAAGGAGCTCGGCCGAGCCTTTGCCGGCGTTAACGCTCGGGCAGGTCTGCCGCCGACGCTCGGGGTAGGGGGCCGTGCGGAGAGTGGGCGGGGCTTACGGGAGTGCAGGGGGCTGGAAGGGCCCTGTGGCGAGTCGAAGACGCTGCAGATGTCATTGGAGCTGGAGGCCCCTGAGGCGGGCGGCGGCGGAGTCAGCGGCGTGCGTGGCGAGTTGGGCGCCGAAGCGGCGCTCTCCATCTCACTGTCGGGGATGCGGCTGTAGCTTATCTTGCGGAGCTCGTTCTGCAGCGGCGTGGGGTGGCGCATGGCACCGGGCCGCACCGCCGACGGACGTACCCCCGGCGACTTCAGGGTGTAGTGGTACCGCTTGGCCTGTGGGGGGAGCAGCAGATCAGGGATGGGCGCCGCGGTCAGCAAGGAGCCACGTGACACACACACTCCGCGGGGGGCTGGGACCACTCACGAATCGGGGCAGGGTCCGGACGCTGCGAGGCTCTATCTCCAGCGATTTATTAAACAGGTAGTCGGCAAACTCCTTCTCCATCTTGTCTTCCATGGGGTTCAGATTCTCAAAGAATTTCTGTTTATTTTTTTTTTTAAAAGGGTTGGGGGGGGGGGGTCAAATACGGTGAAAATGCAAACTAGTTACAGTGGTAACTGAACAGCCATGAAATATACATACAGGAGACTGATAAAAAATGAACAGCAGACTGCACACTTAACACCGTAGTGTTTCCGACTGATTCTAATCATTAGCGTCACGCTTCCTGATCTTAATTATAAATGAGCCAAACCCCGGTACTGACTGACAGCCACTCACCCGGATGTCACTCTCGACCCGCAGGCAGTACGGCTGGTTCTGGTACTGCTGGATCTCCCCGGTGATCTCGGCCACTTTCCTCCGCTTGCTGAAGTTGATCAGCTCCTTCCCGTGCCGCTTTAGGAAGTCGGGATTGCCCTCCTCAGTCTTCAGGATATTAGTCAAGTAAATTCCTGACAGGAAGCCGGGGAGATCCATGATGTCATTGGCTTCTGACATTTACACAGCTTATGGACGAAATTCACATTCAGGACCACAGTAAGCAGCACTGCGACTGATCTCAATCCCACCCCTTTGCTCTGTGGCCGTGGGGTATGCATGGTCTCTTGGGTGGAATTGCCTTGTGCAGTCCAAAGGGAAAACTGGTGTTAACTCTTAAATTGCCCATAGCATGTGTGTAGTGTGTGTATGTGTGTGTCTCCAGAACCCCCATGCTGAGTGCTATGCTGCCTGGGATAGACTCCAGGTAAGCCCAGATTCCAAATGTCGGGACCTACCAAAAAAAGGCACGCATGGGGGGTTGATGGACCTGAGCTTGGCCAGATACTTCTTGTAGTGGTCTTCACTGAGTTCATGGGCCTCTTCCAGAATCTTCCGCTGTCGACTTGGAATTTGCTGGAGAGGACAATTGACAGAGCGAGACAGGAACAGATCATGGACTGATCTACCATGTACGCTGTGTAAAACAAACCCATCAGATTTTCATTCACCACCACCAATGGGAATGATGGACCAATGGGATTCCTCTACACTTTTCCATGTGGGGAGGGATCTCATACCTCGAACGTATGGTCCAGCCTGTAGACTGGGGACGAGTTCATGGCGCTGACCACCTCCAGCACGCCGTTGAAGTTGTTGAGCTCCTGAAAGACCTGCAGGATCTCGATGATGCGCATCACCACTGCCACCCTCTCCTCCAGATTCTCTGTCTCCACGATGCACCTGGCAGGAGAGAGCAGACCCTGCTGCTACAAATGATGGA
>JAODKL010000041.1:16671096-16681595 GCA_026780765.1 Petrocephalus schoutedeni
GGGGGGGGGGGGGGGGGGGGGGGGGGAGACGGGACGGGACCAGCGGCCTTGGGAGCTTGGCGGAGCGTCCGAACGGGCGGGAACCGGAGGCCGGCCGAGCCGAGCCGCAGACGGCAGCCGACGAGAGGCCGAGCCCTGCTCGCACGGGAGTAACCCTGCTAGCAGCTAACCAGCTTAGCAGCCAGTTAGCTAGCGAATGCCCCCAGCATCGGGGCGGCGCTCACGACGCGGGCGACTCGGTTAAAAAGGCCGCGCTGCCTCGCAGGCGCCTACTGCGGCTTAGCCGTCACTGGCTCGGGGAGAGAAGCGCCCGTTTCCCCGTCGCTGCGGTACGCGAGAGCCCATTTTCGCCGAACCTTCTGCCGAAGAGGAAGGGAGGGAGGCTCACCTCGTTATCCTCCATGGACTTAACATTATCAGCCCGTGCGGGGAGAAGAGCGGCGCCGGCCGAACACTCGGGCGAAACGGAGAAGTGGCCCGGCTCGGCCCGGGACGGCCCGAAACGCGCTCGAGCTGCCGATCTGGCCCGATATAATTAACTCGGCCGATTGTTATGGCTCGGCTGCAGTTGTTGCTGGAACGAGGGCGGCGCATGCGCGGTGCGCGTCTTCACCGTACGTCGTCCGATGGTGCCCGTACCCTCCCCCCACAGGGCGCGAGGAGGGTCACAGGCTTAAGCAATGGATCCCGGAAAAGCGACAAAACATCCGAACAGCGCCGCCGGTGTCCAGGAGGCCTATTTTTAATACTCCATAGCTGCATGTTATTTCTGTGCGGTTAAGGTGCTTTATTTGTCGAAGTACGAATGCAGGTACACAAAAGCTCTTTGACTTTGGCATACCCCTTCTTGGTCTAGTATGAGACACACAGGCATACACATACAGAAGAGAGTGGAGTTTGAGGTCAGCCCTCTAGTCAGCTTCCCTGGAGCAGTTTTTGTGTGATGAGCCTCACTCAATGGTCTAACAGTGAATACTATTCCGGCCAAAAGATTCAACCCGACGACCTTCTGCTCACAGGCACACATTCCTAACAAGCAGAGCCACACACCAGTCTATGATAATTATAACACACCAGTTATAATTATCCTGAGTTATTTGAGGCACACATTTAACGGGCATCTGGATCGAGACGCAGGGTATATTTATTTACATACTGCTAAACACTGTATGTGTATGATTTAATTTAAATAGAACTTCCATAGACACCAAACCAATGGATATATTCTTGAAAATTGCACATACTCAAGTGCTACACATACATGGTACTGTATAGTGGGCTGCAATGTCACTTAAGTTAAGGGCAAATTACTCGCTTTCTGTAGTTTTATTTTTCATTAGAAGGGACATACATAGTCCCAAAATACATAGTTCAAACAACGCAACAAGAATATCCCGGGAAATTCAGACAACTTCTCAAATAATTCTACAAATAGGCACCACACTATTAATTTTAGGGTGTTGCCTGAATGTCATCTATAATATTTTCTATAACTGTGATAACTAACAACCACCCAGAAAAAAACAATATGCTATTTATATACATTTTTTTCTCTTTCAATAAATGTCTTTCAATATAATAATAATAATAATAATAATAATAATAATAATAATAAAGTTCCTTTAATTGACAAGGTAAAAATATTGTTTAAATGATTTCACAATGTATATAAAAACAATGATCACTTAGTCACAAAGTATGTGAAATCCCCTGTTATTTAGAGGAATTGCCTCATTGAGCCACACCCTTTGCTGACACAGTTGTATATATATAAGCATACGTTTACACCATCTCTTGCAACAAACAATAGCAGCTGAATGGGTGGTTGTACAGAAGAGGTTAGTGACTTTCCCCGTGGCGCCATCATAGGATGCCATCTTTCTAACAAGTCAGTTTGCCCAGTTTCTGTCCTGTTAGAGCTGCCCTAGTCAGCCGCAAGTGAGGTGATTGTGAAACTCAAAACTGAGAGCAAGTTCACAAGGCCACACAAACTCACAGAATGGGACCTGGGGCTTGTTTCACAAAGCCAAATGTTTTACTTACCTGGAAAACTCATCAGATTTAAGGTAGTGTGGGCTACATGTAAGTGAATGAAATCAGTTTCAACTGGGTACCTTAAATCCTACAAGTGATTTGGCTAAATAAAAATGCTTGCTTTGTGATACAGGACCCTGATCAGCTAACAACATCAATACTGAACCTGAATAGCAACAAATCCCACCAGCAATGTTCCAATGTCAAATGAGAAGCCTTCCTAGTAGCATAGAGACTCTACACAATATCATACCCTTGGTATCAGAGTGAGATGCTGGACCATATGGCATGTGTGCTATCAATGAGTTTACTAAGCAAAAGTGCAGCTCGATTGGACTTCCAAAGAATCCCCAGGTATAGGTGTAAGCAATACTGGAGCACGAGCCACACAACATCTTCCAACAAAGCAATAATCTAATTATGAATTAATTTTTCTGTGTGGTCTCACGATACTTTATTTTCCTCAACATCCTTGTACATGTACATAATGAGACGTTCAGCAGCGTTGAACAATGATCAGTATTGCAAGTGCCATCCTGCACAGTATACACCCTGCCTTGCAGTCTATACATTCTAAGCTACATTCTCTATCACCTCAGCTAAAATTATAGATATGGTTTTCCAATGTAGAACAGGTTTTCTTCAAGCGCCTGAAAAGCCAGCGCAATAAATTTGGAAAATTAAACCCAGATTTCATATTGTTTCAGGACTTACATTTGCTGGTTTCAAACATTAATTCTGAACATTTGTAGTCAAGGTGTAGCTGTAATATCTAAGTCTGAGATTCCAAAGCATAAAACACCCCAGCATCATAAATCACACTGTGATTTTTTTTTTAAAACAAGTTATTAAAATATATCATTTTATTTGTTGTATCGACAACGCAGATGAGAGCCATACAGAAGAAGCTATCTTTTTCCCCCAGTTTTTGATTGGCTGGTGTGTGGATCGTTTCCTGTATTCGCGAGCCAATCAGCTCCGTTCATGTTACAACTGGGCAGTATCAGCATTTGATTTGACCTACGCTTCCACCTAAGTGTCTCTCCGCTTTATTACTGTATCCCAATAGAGCATGAATAGATATATTTTACCTGTTTCGGTAGTTGGAACTGTTATCGGTGTCAGCGTATTGTTGAGGTATGGATCATTTCTAACGCTGAAAAGCGACATTTCAGTGACCTGTAGTACTGTACAGTTTCTGATATACATATATGCAAGAATAATTTAGTTAATCTAAGCGAATCGTTAAGTTTCAGTGTCCGTAGATATCCAGCTGCGGTGCATTTTGCGTCTAGATATTTTTGTAATCTGTCGTAAATAAAATACATTCAAGGAGAAAACTTGACTTGTCACTCCAGTATTGCTGTAAAATGTATTCACTACTTTCACTTTATAAACCCACGTGTAACTTACGCAGAATAAAAGTTGCGATTGGCCTCGTAAATTATGAATCTGAACTTTTCCGCGAACTGTTTGATGTTACATGAGTATGGCATTTGTGACTATTTGGAAAAAATGCACGGCTGGAAGATTAAGTGTTTTTTATTGCTTGTTTTTCCAACCAGAGATCATGTTACCGGGGGTGCTTGTCCCAGTAAAGCGAAGATCAAAGGCAAGACTGTGGTCATTACGGGAGCTAATACTGGCATAGGGAAGGAGACGGCCCGTGAGCTTGCTAAGAGAGGTAAAGGGACCGTACGTGCAGCTTTGTCTTGCTAGAAAAATCACAATGGATTCCGAATAATCAGCAGTAATCTAAATGGCATATAAAAGGCTTTACTAGATTACCAGGAGATTTTTGGTAATGATGTATTTGTAGACTTTGTAGACTTCTGAGCAGTGCTTCAGAAATGCCACCTTTAAGAGTGCATCACCTAACATGAAACGGAGCACTCCCAAAGTGAGAGGATGAGCTCTAGTAGCTGCTAGAGATGATTGTTTAAGATGTAGGACGCGATAGACTAGTGCACTCTAAGGTGAAGTGGTAGCCTACTGTGTTTTTAATGCAAAAATATGAGTATGTGGAAAAATTGAATAAACATCAACGTTAAAAGAAAGCACATTTCTGTAATGAAAAGAAAAATATCTTTGATATGCAATGAGGTCCCAGAGACACAAAATGATTCATTTTACAGCAAAGTCGGATGCGGCTATTCTCTTGAAGGTCTCAGTCTTTTATAGTGATCAGAGGGAATGCGGTTTTTCTGTTAATATTAACACGTTTAGGTTAATACTAATGGGACTTAGCATTATTTTATGCCATGACTGTTATGTGAAGTTAGGAAACTTCATACAGGGATAATATATATTTAAAAACAAAAGTCATGTTCAAGCATCTGAATCACATACTGATGTAATCTATTTATATATACATATTATTTTAGTTATTTTTAATATCAAACCTGGACTGCACTCTTGGTATGTCATTAAGTGTGGCTTTTGATACATCCCCCAGCCAAAGTGTCTTCCATTATGGTGTCAATCCTAAATTGTGCCAATCCCACAATTCCCTGCTCCCTGCATTCCTCATCCCACTCAGCAAGCCAGTCTTGTGTACACCACCGGCACTCAAGCCAAGAAATGCATATCGTTTAACTGGAAAGATTAACCCTTTTCCCGTGATAATTTCCCCATGTGAAATTTGCCTACCATTTAATGATGCTCTGGGGTCAGATTGACCCCAAACACGGGATAGGGGTTAAGATAGGGATTCCATTAAACAATGGCTCCACCTTCTTATATTCGCCTGGATGGAATAGTGGGCAATAGCAAGTGTTTGACAGATGTGAATCTATCTCAAAATCCTGCTGTGAGTGAGTTTAACATCAATCAGTCCTCTGTTAAAGATGATGAATTCTGGCAAGACTCACACCCCTTATCTGCTCTGACTAACTACACTTGCAGGTGGTCGAATAAGACCTTTGTTTCTGGGTAATCTGTATTGTGATCTTACAGGACCCAGACCGTCCCCTCCTCTGCCAAGATTTAAAAAAAATCCTCGACCATAACGCTCTCTAGATAAGTGCTTTTGGAGATCCTGTTTTCAATGAGCCCCCTTCGGTATCTGGTCACTGGTCTAGTTCCTTGTTCATCTGGTTATTTTGTTACTTTGTTGCAATTGACCAATGACAGCGAAAAACAGCATGATTGCAGCACAAGTGTTGCAAGTGTTTGATCTAGGGATCACCATAACTACAATATATGGACAAAAGTTCTGGGACACAGGGCTTAATCATTGTATTCTGGTGTTACATTCAGACCCATTGCCACAGCTGTATAAAGTCAAGCACCTAGCCATGCAGTTAGGTTTACAAACATCTGTGAAAGTATGAGTTGTTCTCAAGAACTCAGTGAATTCAAGTGTGGTGCTATCATTGGATGCCCCCTTTGCAATAAGTCAGTTTGTGAAACTCCGGCATGAAGTGACAGACCATGTAAAGTAACAGAGTGGGGTCACCGAGTGCTAAAGCACATAAGTCGCCAACGCTCTGTGGCTAGTATAACTGCATCCAGAGTTCCTCTGTCATTAACCACCGCACAAAAACTATGCTCCGGGAGCTTCATGGAATGGGCTTCCATGTCTGAGTAGCTGCATGCAAGCCTCATGTCACCACGTGCATTGCCAAGCTTCTGATGGAGTGCTTTAAAGCACACCACCGCGGAAACATGTTCTGTAGAGTGAGGAATTCTCTGTCTGGCAGTCTGATGGACGAGTCTGGGTTTGGCAGATGCCAGGAGGGTATTACCTGCTTGACAGCATTGTGCCAACTGTAGAGTTTGGTGGAAGAGGCATAACGGGTTTATTTTTCCAGGGTTGGGCTAGGCCCCTTAGTTCCAGTGAAGGGATGCTTCAGCAGATGTAGACAACTTCCAGCTTTGTGGGAACAGTTTGGGGAAGGCCCTTTCCTGTTCCAGCATGAGTGTGGCCCAGTGCAGAAAGCAAGGTCCATAAAAATATGGTTGGGTGAGTTTGTTATGGAGGAACTTGACTGCTCTGCACAGAGCCCTGACCTCAACCCCACTGAACACCTTTGGGATGAATTAGAGTGGAGATTGAGAGGCCTTCTTGTCCAATATCAGTGCCTGACCTCACAAATACTCTTCTGGATAAATGGGCAATAATTCTCACAGACACACTTTGAAACCTTGTGGAAAGCCTTAGCAGAAGAGTGGCAGCTGTTATAGCTGCAAAGGGGGACCAGCTCCATATTGATGCCTATGGATTTAGAATGGGATGTCATAAAAGTTCCTGTAGGCAGGTAAAAATTTGCCCATGTTAGATTCCATAAGTAAGAATGTTTTATTTGGATATCAAAAAAGGACACAAAAATGTCAAGTCATTATCTTTAGCGGTTTTCTGTGATATATCTGTTCGGTTTTCCTCTGACCTGAAGTGAGAGGTTCATTTCCACAACGATTGTGGGATTTCAGTTCAAATCTCGATGTCAACAGACAGATGAATAAATGAGACACCAAGACCGCCTACCGCCAGCAAAAAAAACAAACATTGCTTATCATCTCTATTTTAGCGCCTAGTGTAGTGGGGTTATTTTTAGGCTTCTCTGGGAACACTGAGTGTGAAATTTACCAATATTTTTGGTCGAGCTGTTGAAAATTCATTGTACTTCAGTGAATGATTTCAGAGTGTGGTTTCCAAAAGACATTATGAAAAGGCATAGGGTGTCACAAAGAGAAAATAAATATCTTTTAATGAAACAATTCTTTAAATGTGACGGAGAAATGATAGGCTGAATGTGAAGTGTTTTGAGACAGTTTTTATCCTACATTAGCGACGTGTGAATCTGACGCAGGGTTGCACGTACGCTTCACCGGGATGTTACTCTTTGTGTAAAAGCTGAGAATGAGGTGGGGGGGACCCAAAGCACGTTTGGACGGCAGAGCCTGCCTAAACTCCGTAAGGAGCCACCTCCCTGCTGGTCTCTCTGTAATGATTCCCAGAATTCTCTGTGGCAAAGGGGGCCGGGTCATCATGGGCTGCCGTGACGAGGAGAAGTGCGAGGCGGCGGCTCGTGAGATCCGAGGGGACACCTGCAACCATCACGTGTACGCACGGCGGCTGGACCTGGCCTCCATGGCATCCATCCGGGAGTTCGCCAGTCGGGTGAACCAGGGTGAGGATCCTGGGGTCTGGGGGGGGCGACCGTCTCTCAGTCAGACTCTACAGCTGCCTCTCCTCACAGCATCTGTCTGGAGGGCTGAACCACTTCCCGTCTTGGGGTCCAAACAAAAGTGGTTAAATTTAATTTTAGGGGTATTTATTCATTAATATTTGAATTACCCTTCTCAATAGTGTGATACCTTTTTCATGTTTTACCACAGCGACCATGTACATCACTCTGGGTCAAAGCATCACTTTTCAAAGTGAATAAAATGCTCAGAATTTCTGAACAGATTTACATGGTTCAGTTTTCAAAAAACACATAATTTTTCTCATACTGCACATCTTTATTCACCTTGTCGATAAATCTGTCTATTAGTACTTTAAGCCCCACCCCCTAATGAGCCCAGTGTGCTCTGATTGGTCAGCCGGTGCAGTCTGCAGTCAGATCCTCCCACGAGTGACCTCACCATGTCACGGAAGTAAGGGCTGGAATTTCAATGAGGTGTTCCAGGCAGATTAGAGAAGAGTGGCGAGAGTTACCCCCTTTGGCGTGTGCATTATGCCTTGAGGCTTTGCCTATGGTTTACATGCATATAAAGCTATATAACACACTAAAGGAAAGGGAGAAAAGGAGAAAAGCCCCTCTGCACAAACGAATGGCGCTGTTTGGATGTGTGTTACGATTACTTCAGCAGGTTGGGTGGTAAGCTGACCTGCTCGTGTCCCGTTTCAGAGGAGGAGCGAGTGGACATACTGATAAACAATGCGGGGGTGATGAGGTGTCCAGCCTGGAGGACGGAGGATGGCTTCGACATGCAGTTCGGTGTTAACCATTTGGGTAAGCTGCCGGATGGCGGCATGCTGGTTCCCGCCAGGCGGACTCTCAGACAGACACTCATAAGTTTGCCTTTAAGTGCTTAAATTGATGTTTAAAGCTCTTAATAGCAAAATTTATACTGTTTTTCCTATTCTGTTCGAAACAACAACTTATGTAATGTTCAGATGAAATAGGTGAGAATTATATAAAAGCATCTTTTTAAGATTTCCAGTCATGCATAAGACCTGCCATAAATATGAAATATCAGCAGGAAGTAACCCGCCATGTGACCTAGTGAGGTCATACAGGCCCTTTCCCCGATTTCCCCTTTGTCTCTGGGTGCGTTCGACCTCATGCAGCCGCTTACAGCAATGGCTTAAAGCGATACATTCTGGTCATTTCTGATTGGCCAAAAACTGACCATCATGCATTGCGTCAAGACCTGAATGCATCGCTTTAAGCCAGCGCTGTAAGCGGCTGCATGAAGTCGAACGCACCTTCCGGCTGCTTTCATAGGTCACTTCCTGCTGACCAATCTCCTGCTGGACAAGCTGAAGAGCTCAGCCCCGAGCCGCATCATTAACCTGTCCTCGCTGGCCCACGTCGTGGGAGAACTGGACTTCGACGACCTCAACTGGGAGACGAAGAAGTATGACACCAAGAAAGCCTACTGCCAAAGCAAGCTGGCTAACGTGCTGTTCACCAAGGAACTGGCTGGGAGGCTGCGAGGCATGTCAGGCTTTCTCAGGGAGGAGACGGGTCACAAGACACCGCTGTGCTGGAGGGTTTGCTGCTATGTAAATGTTGCCTTTTTCTGTTGTGTGTGTGTGTGTGTGTGTTACGTGGCACAGGCACCGGGGTCACCGTGAACGCGCTGCACCCGGGGGTGGTGGCTACAGACCTGGGGCGGCACACGGGCATGCATCAGTCCCCGTTCTCCAGCACGATCCTCGGTGAGCTTCCTTCAGGGGCCATAATTCATTCAGAGGGGCCAGCCCTATTATTGATATTATAATCTGTGAATGACAAAGGAGGTGGCCAATCAGGTTCCAGCTGGGGCCAGTGGCCCCGCCCCTGGATACACCTTGTTGTGTAGCCCAGATTCAAAGGAAAGTCTTCCAACAGAGGAGAGAGAGACAGAGAAACACCTTCCATTCTGCACTATTTTGTAATAGATTTGTTGCTATAGTAACATCTTTCCCAATTGAATTCCAACTGGAATCCCATCATTACACACTCACAAAGCATTCTTATACCGGTCAAATGTGGGATGTGCTGTCCTGCATTTACTTTTACCCCAACAGAGTTACAGTAATCATTAAAACTTTTCCAAACCAAAAACCGTAGCTTAATGACCTCAGGAGGCCTCTCACATCACATGGTGCAGCTTTCAGATCCAGTGACACACAAACGTACACAGTGGCTAGAAAAAAAAACCTGATGTAAGGCATCAAGATGGCAAAACACAGCCACAAACAGCATGTTGGAAAGCAGTGCCGTGCGTGGAAAGGAGTATAATCACGGATTACAGGAGCTCTCCTACACCTCCGTCCACAAGTCGCGCTTCACTGCCTGACAGTCAACTTCTACGTCTGCTTTGACAGAGGACAAAGCAACCCTGCCATCAGGGTGACAGTGTCAGAGATCGGAGGGGCTCATGCTCCACATCAACCAGGTTCGGTGCACGTTTCTGATCACAGACACGGAGCCTTAGGCCGATGGGGCCACATGCCCCCCCTGCCTATTACTGTATTATTATTGTAATATACTGTATTATTGTTGTTTCGACTTAAAGCCTGACTTAAGGAATGGATCTCGTTCGTAAGCTGGGGACTGCCTGTAATACCATATTTCAGGAAATCAAGCAGGACAGAACACACACCACTTTCTTCAACGCTGGAGAGGTGGAAAAGGTGGGCCAGTGCTGGTTCTTAGGGGGTTTTGTGACGGAGGATTTTTCCTGGTGCCTCAACACTAGCCAGATTGGGGGAAAAGGCCCAACAATGCAACAACACCTGATTAATACCTACGGCGGTACGGTAGAGAGCATGCTCACCTGCTGCGGAACAGTATGGCGTACGAGCTGCACTGCTGCTCGTTGGAGGAATTTGCAGCGCGTGGGGAAGTCGGCACTGCATGACAGAGGGACGTGACTTCCTGACCTGGACCAGCCACTGCCACAGCAAAGCTCTCAGCATCACAGAAGAAACATGGACACGACCTGTTCGAACTCCTGCTATCTGGGAAATGTTACTGGTCTATTCGTGCTCACACAACCTGACTGAAAAACTGATTTTCCCCATGGCTGTAAGAGCTTTTATCCCATGATTCAATGTGCACTGACTAGGAGCAATTTAAACTTAAGTGAATTGCAGAACATTGCCAAAAGATGTCACCATTTGAATTTAAATCAGCAAGAACTTAACAGCCAATGATTGGATCATTATTACAGCAGCAATAAAGTGAAGTCAGCTGAGTACCAGAATCTACTGAATGGCCAGGTTATCCCATCGATGGATTATTTCT
>JAODKL010000041.1:16686794-16697636 GCA_026780765.1 Petrocephalus schoutedeni
CGGAGTACCCGGAGGAAACCCCACAACGGCACGGGGAGAACATGCAAACTCCACACACATGGAACTGGGCCAGATTCAAACCCTGGTCCCAGAGGTGTGAGGCGACAGTGCTACCCACTGCACCACCGTGCCACCCCTAGTAAATTATTTGCCACGTAGAAATATAAATTCTACCAAAAACTGATTGATCAGGTTAGTGATGTCAGACTGCTATTATTTTGAACATAACTGTACATGTCCCTCCTTTCCAGGTGGGAGAGGGAGGTGTGCAGAGGCAGGGCTACTGCGGATGGACCAGTGGACCAGTTCTGACGATAGGTAGATAGTCAGATAGTCATGGGCCCAGTGTGGCAGGCAAGGTGGGGCAGATGAAGTCCCTGACCAGCCTCTCGAAGCACAAGACAAGCGGGTCAGAGCCACAGAGCACTGTCATTTAAACAGGTTATCCTGGGAGTCTTTGGTACAGGGACAATAGTGGACATCTTGAAGTAGGCAGGGACAGCAGACAGGGTGAGGGAGTGGTTGAAGATGTCCGTGAAGACATTACACTAAGAATGAAAAAAACATTGTTATTGGCAGTTATTAAAATATTGCCTGCTATAAATGTGTGAACATTTTTGAGTTGTCTTTAAATGACTGCTGTGTTTAACTATAAGTGTGGCATATTAGCCATATGTAAGCACACACAATCTGCACAGTGCCAAAGTTGCAGGCCTGTTTTAAAAAAGGAACCATTGATACATTTTATTGATCCCTGTGGAGAGATTCTCTTCTCACCTCCCCCAAACCTTGCGCTCCCTGAGAGTGAGCTTGACCATGAAGGGCAGCCAGCTTAAGGGCCTCACTTAAGGGCCCACAGACGTGCCAGGGGTGAGATTTTGTGACAGTGAAACCAATTATATGTTTAATGACAAGCCGATTATTCATTTTTATTTTTACTTTATTTAAATTTTTTACTTCATGTGTTCAACCGTGTGATAACTATCCACTTAGGAAATGGCTTGGCAGGCTCACATCCCATAATCTTCCAGTAATCAGATTCCTAGCAACTTCACTCGTGTTAGGAGAGGATAATAGAGGTACCAGAGGCAGAAAGTGGGTTAGAAGCCATCATAAACATCACTTCAGGGAATTGCTTTGAAAATGCTTCACTGTAAGGCGTGAGTTTAAGTGATACTGACACTCAGTGGTCAGTTTGTCAGGTACACCTGCGTATTTAGTGCGGGCGGCCTGCTCCTGCGAACAGCCGTTCATGTGAATGCAAGTTAGACATAAAGCATGGCTTATGGCAGGGTAAAGAGCTTCAGTTACTGCCCAGTTCGCTGTAGGATGGCCGATGCTCCCGATCTCTGCGGGTTTACTGTTATTAGAATATTTACTTTTTCTTTTTAATCTGTATTTGCAAAGCTGAAACATGGCACACATGACACACGCACACAAGTAAAACTGAACAATTTTATTTTACATTATATACAGAATGCATTGAAATTGGAAAACATTACTGCTGCAGAACAGGATCACAAGCTGTTTTGATGGCAACCAACAGATTGGATACAGACGGGTGGAGAACTCCCACAATGTACCTTCTATATTATCTACTTGGTAGCACTTAAGTTCCATTCACCGCTGGCCAGGCCAGCAGGGTCTGGTTAGTCTCTGACAGCTCTGTGTGAGGTAGACTCACCCAGCACTTCATCGCTGAAATGTGAAAGATACGCACGTTTTGGCAAACCATCGTAAGTGAAAAATGATGACGAGGAAAACCGATCGGAATAGCTTCGCCTCCGAGCTAGGCGGGAAGATGGAATGTTAGTCTTTATTCGGACAGCTTAAGAACACCGACGTGAAGGACAACGCTTTGAGAAAAGTGCAACGATGATTAAGACGTAAGAGTACAATCGGACAAAGTCTCTACGATTTTGCCTAAGCCTGAATAGTACAGTTTTTATATCATTCTTTCAGTTATCTAAGTAACAACAGGATTGCTGTTTTAGTAAACTAGAGTGAACGAAAAGGCGGGGACCACAGCTTTTGTGTAGATATAGCTTGTATACAGATGTGTATATTTGTATATTATACATATTGAATGTACACATACGTATCAATATGTGCATGTATATGTTACACACATATATATATATACATCAATATCACCATTTCTAAACACCCTCTGTGCAAATTTTAGTTCAGTTTTATACCGCGGCATAAAAAAAATAATAATAAAAAATCAAGACTGCAAATGGCTTACAAAGAAAAAAAAAAAGTTTAAAAGCATATGGATTCATATTTATAAGACCGAGACGTCATATAAAATATATTAGTGTTGTTAAGATGGGCACTTCCCTGCTTCTGTGTCTCCGAATGGCTCTGCAATGCTACTCCAAAGTGTCCTAGCAGGACAAGCCCTTAAGTGCCCAGTTTGAGCAGTGTGGACACCTGGACAAAGTTTTTTCACTGATATCTACATAACGGGGCGCTTAGTGCACAACCTTACATCAAGTCCCTTGCTTTAAAAATACTACATTTTTATTTACAACAATTAAATATGTCTAATAAGCACTTGTGTGGTAGCATAAAATGTATCATGGGTGGCAACACTTTATAAAAGACATTATAAATTAAAAGAACAATGTACTTTGTGCCTTTGTAACATGCCACAATAAATTAAAGACGGTATAAATCAGTCCCATTTGACCCTACGTCACACTGAATAGTTTCAGGGGAAGCAGCAGACCCACAGAGCACATTTCCTTTCCTGATTGGCTGCAATCCCATGATGCACTTTGCTCAGTAACTGTTCTCATGGCCTGCTAGGATGTACAGGTTGCTGTGTGCTGTAGGGTTATCTGTTGGTCTGCTCTCCAAAACCACCACCCTGGAAGAAGAAAAAAACAAGTTAGTGTAGATGGTGTCACACCTCCAGGGACGGAGGTCTGATTCCTGCCTTTTCAGGAATCCAGTGTGTGTGTGTGTGTGGTTGTTATAGTTACTGTTTCATAGAGACAAAACGGACAGAAACAGCTAATTTCACTTACAAAAAAGGTTCAAATTAATATTCATATTTACAAAACAAGAAATCATCATTATAATTTTGCAAAGATGACAAAAGGTGCAGAGTGATCATTTTTACACAAATAAAATTGTTACATGGGTTTGGGCCCAGTTATCATGAGGCCACAGGGGGTCAGAAGTGAGCACAAAACGCAGCACAAAAATAGTGGATGACCATTTTTTCCTACCATACTAGCATCAATTTTTGTAATACTCTTAATGTTTTAATAAAAGACATGCTGCCAAATTAGCCTAGTAGAGAGCAGGTCATGCCATAAATAAGCATTCAGAGGTACTGCGATAAATCAATTTAATAAAATGATGTATTTATGCCATATAATAATTTTCTGATTGATACAATGATTTATTTATATGACATATCACCTTTGATACAGTAATTTAATAATATGATGTATCACCCATGATACGGTGATTTAATCATACAATGCATCACCTCTGACTATGATTTCATGATATGATGTACCACCTTTGATACAATGATTTAATTATATGATGTATCACCTTTGACACAATGATTTAAATATACAATGCACCACCTTTGATGCGGTGATTCAATAATATGATGTTTCACCTTTGATACGGTGATTTAAATATATGATGTATCACCTTTAACACAGTGATTTAATGATACGATGTATCACCTTTGATACAATTATTTAATGATATGATGTACCGCCTTTGAGACAGTGATTTAATGATATGATGTACCGCCTTTGAGACAGTGATTTAATGATATGATGTACCGCCCTTGACACAGTGATTTAATATGATGCATCACCTTTGACACAGTGATTTAATATGATGTATCACCTTTGACACAGTGATTTAATGGTATGATGTATCACCTTTGATGCGGTGATTTATGATGTATGACCCTTGTCTGATATCATGCTACATACCTGACCAAATGCTACTACGGAAGGCGGGAGGAAAGAGAAAAAAACTCACCTGTCCGACCCCAAGAGCCGGAAGATCCTTGTATTATCGGAAATCTCTTGAGTAATCTGTTGTGAAAGGAGAGGATGCAATATTGGGGTTTTGTGTGCATAAAAGCACATACGAAATACGAATACATTAAAGTTATATCAGGAACATTTTAGGCTCTTCCTTGCAGTTGGGTATCACTGTAGTACATACATAAATGTTCTTAACCCATGGCGTTTTGAATTCTCAAATCTTATTGGTGTTGATTAAAGTAAAAGAAGTAACCTTAATATTTGTATTTTTGGCTTGTAAATGAGAAAATAACGTCTTTAGGTACAAAGTCAAATGTGTCATAACCTTGACATAAGCTAGTTACTGCACTCCAAGCCATTATTTTTATATGCACTGCACTGCACCCTGTGTACAATGTATGGCTCATTGTGCATTATATTTTTTAATTTTCTCATGTTGCTCCCCAACCCAATCCATGGGGACTGCTGGACAGTCCACATTTTTGCTCCCTCCCAGCAAAATGTAGACTGTCTGGCAGGGAGCTGGGAGGGAGCAAAAATGTGGACTGTCTTGTGGTCCCTGAGAACCAGATTGGGGAAACCCTTTGGAATATTCTTATACATATATTTACAGTTTTTTGTTTAAAAAGAACTGTGGAGGCGGTTCCTATGAACCAGGAGAATAAATAGCAGCGAGACTTGCTGGTTTCCCCCACCATCACCTACTTCGTTGGACTTGAAGCTGCGACCTTGCATGCCGTGTCTCCAAAAAGCCAGCACGCTGTCCTGGAGGCACACTGCAGGAGAACCAGCCAATCATTAACTGGGTGGCATAACATGACATATGTAAAATCTGATATTTTGGAATATGATACCGGGACAGAAGTTCCCGGAAAATGTCAGCCGAATACGTCAGACGTCTATTTCATTTGTTTATATAAGTCAAGGTGTGGCTTTCGGAAACCCGGGGTCACCAACTGCCTGCTAAATCAGCCTGGGCATATGATGAATAATGCAATTAACTGTGATTTTGTAATAAGGTGTCTGCCTGAAACGGTCTGGGGTCTGCAGACACACCGAACGACATGTGTTCTAAATGTCAAGATGAATTTGCATGGACGGCAGACTGGACGGGAACGTCTTCGGTTCACCGGTGAGGAAATCATCTTCCTATACTCTGGGCCACGTGAATATGATCACAGAAACTGAGACAGATGATAATCTGATGCAGCTGCTGTCAGTCAGAAAGCTTCTGAGGAAGCAGCAGAAGGCTGCACACCTTAATTAACGACTAGGCGCTCGCTCTGCCGTTCTCTGCGACAGAGAAGCTAGCTCGCGACGGCCTACGTTTCCCTTGAAGCCTAGAGGACGCGCACCCAGAATCATGTTGACCTGACCCTGCCAGTGTTACCGTGAGGGTGTACAAGTGCCGCTTATCCCATCACTGACATGCACACCGACGGAATAAAAGAACGAATCAAAAGGCGGCATCTGTTGCCATGGCAACTGCAGCACACTTCCGACAGAAGGGGGCGATCTGAGAGTCATTCTAGCTGACAGTGTGTATAATCCATCATAAACAATGATCACACACGTCTTGCCAGAATCAAATCGGTCGTTTCCTCCACTCCATCAAGAAGCTTTGATGCTAACTGTTTCAGCTTGTGTTTTCTCCATATGGATCATGGCTAAAGTTTATCAAATTACAGCAGGACATGAAGAGATTTAACGACACAAAGACCTCGCTGTCTGTGTTCATGTAGGCTTAACGGATTATCTGAGAAATGGCTGTAATTAACAGATTGAAATGACGATCAGATCTGACTGATCGTTATATCAGAAGCTTCAGGGATGAGAAACGGAAATGATATTAGCGAAGAAAATCAAGCTTAAAATTTAAGAGAGACTTACCTATCGACTCAATCTGGAAGTTGAAGGTCAGCTCAGCAGACAGCTTTTTGTTGGATTTTAACCTCCCTTGCAAATTCACAATTTTAATACACCCTAAAAAAGAGCAAAGTAGGACCCCACAATGTACGACAAACCAACACTGAATTATCGCAAACTGGCCGGGAATAAAGGCAAAGGAACTCACGATCGAGGCACACCAGGATGGTGTCCCTCTCCAGCTGAGTCACGTGGATCACGCACGTCTGTGGCATATCTGCTGTGTAAAAAGTGATAAGACTAAACGTGTGCCTACAGGAAGTATAGTGACATCACAGTGCTGTCCCCAGTTACATCTGAGCCACAGACACATCTGCAAATAAGGCACAGCCGTACCTCACATAAAGGTCTGAGGGAGGCACCATCGCATGGGGGAAGTGCAGGTCTACACGGGTAACGGCTGACAGCGGTTTCTGCATCGCTGTCCACTGCCCGCAGCTTTGTTAGCATGTCATGGCCGATACATTATACCAGTTGCACTTTTTAAGGGTCATTAAGCCCTTTAATTAACAATATCTGATCCCAGATAATCTGCTTCCACGAGCCATCAAAGGAGAAGCACACAGCTCATCTTATTGCACAGAAACTGGCATTTATGTCACGCCTAGTTACTCCGTAGTCCCCTTGGTTACCATGGATATTTCACGCAGGTCACATGACCATAACACTGTATCTACAGCCATCTGGCCTCACAGCCTGCCCATCTCAGCTATTGTTATGTATAGTACACACCAAATACACAATACTACAAATCAATGTCAATTTCATTTCTTATACTACAGCAAACAACAACAACAATAAATAATATTAACAACAGCAATAATAATAATACAGTCATGTGCCACATAATGATACGCTGGTGTACCACATATATGACGGTGGTCCCATTGTACTAGAAGCACTTTTCCACTGCACCAGGTATCGTCCTTTTGGTACGGTAGTTTTGGTACTTTCCCTTCTTCATTGGCTTATGGTCGAGTACCAGTGCCAGAAGTTCCAGCACTGAAGGTACCAAACCAGCTGGGGTAGTTTTTAGGTAGTTCAGTGTGGGGCTTGCAAATGATTTGTCAATCGGCTATGCTGTTATAGCCTGATCGGTTATAGCCTGCCTCTAAACACAATATAACCCCCATCGTGGAGAAAAAAAAAAAAAAAAGTTATGAACTCAAAAAACAATAAGGTAAAAAAAAAAAAAGAAAGAAAAAAAAAACAGTATGGTTGGACAAATGAGATCCAAACTTTATCTGCGATTTGGTCAGAAGAATAAATACAACAAGATGGCATCATTTTGCATAATACGCAAGGATAGCACAGAATTGGAAAATTCTAATATTGCAATGTGATTTTGTTGTGATAAATACTGGGATAAATACTAGGATATTTAGAAAGCAAAGAAGAAGTTCAACATAGATGTTTCACAAACCCGTCTAGGAGTGATTTAAGCAGCAAGGATGAAAAGGATTATCACTGCCTCTGAGCAGGCATGCAGCGCTCATGCAAATGGTGGTGAACTTTAAAATTATAAACACATACTAGATGATCTTGAAAAGGAATAATCATTACAACTGCAAAACTTGTTAAGCTTTTTCCCTATGACAGAGTAAAACAAACTCCCTGCACTATAATGTCCGTACAGTATGAAGCTATGGAAAAGCCTGATCTCAATAGCTGACTAGTGATGTAAGAATTGCATGTGCATAACATGTGATGTTGGTATTAATAGCGCATATTGTCCAGCCCAATAATACACAATAGCCAATTTTTTAATTCAGTACAAAATACCCCACCTTGCGTAGCGCTGTCACTCAGAGCCGGTTCCAGTTTTTACTCCAGGGGAAAACCTACACCTTGATGTTATATTGTCGAATTATCAAAAGTACGGTATCTGGTGCAGTGGAAAAGAGCCCAATAATGGAGCTAATGACATTGTAAGCGTCGTAGGGTCAGAGCCCAATGCATTACTCATGAGTGATGCTGGTGTAAACAACCCAACTGTGCTGCCAGCAGTGTAAAGTACACAGTATTGTACACAATTATGTACAGTACACAGTATTTGACAGTGATAAATATGTTATTAGCTTATGTGTTGAATATACTGTCCATTTTATGTATAAAAAATATATATGACTGTAGCCTAGGTAAGAGCCTATACCATCTAGAGTCATGTAAGCACGCTCAATGACATTCTCACAATGGTGGGACTGCCGCACGATGCATTTCTCAGATGGCTGTTGTTAAATGACTGTAACAGTTAGTTCCGTGGCGAGAAAGGGAGCAGAGCTTCAGGCTGGTGCACCTACCTGACTCAATGAACCAGGAGGAGGTAGAGCTGGGGTTGACGGTCTCGAAGCGCACCACCTGGTTCTCCTCGATGCCCTTGCTGACGGCCATGCAGATGAGAGGGTACTGCTGCTCGGGCACCACCAGCATCTCGAAGACCTCCAGCGGGCACGGCAGCGGGAAGTCGATGTTCTGGGTGGGAAGCACGCGGAGAATCACCAGGGTTACCATGCTGCCCAGCCAACAGAAGAGGGACCTTGAGGAACATGAGCTCACCTCGAGGAACATGAGCTCATCTTGAGGAACATGACATAACCTTGAGGAACATGACATAACCTTGAGGAACATGACATAACCTTGAGGAACATGACTTAACCTTGAGGAACATGACATAACCTTGAGGAACATGAGCTCACCTTGAGGAACATGAACTTCTGCATGGGTTCCACCCACTCCAGGAGCATGACGCTGGACTGGAAAGCCCCAGAAAGATATGTGTAGCCTGTGTAGGGGTTCCTCACTGCAGAACGAGAAACGGGTAAGACCTGGAGGTCCAGAAACCTGGAAGACCCACCGGATCAGCAAACACAGGCAGGGGCCGCGAAGCCATGCCTGACTGCGACGTGTCGATCAGCTCCAGACACCTGTCTTTGAGACGTAAAGTTCTGACAGCACGGTTGCAAAGGCAGAATAGTAGGACAGATATAGGAGACCTATAGGAGTTTCTTGGCCGTGGAACAGATGCACCTCAGAGAAGCGAGTGCCGGAAAGAAACTGAAGGAACAATATGTGCTGGATTCACTTTGGGGAGGTGGGGGTGGAGGTTTGTAAGCCCTCCCCTGATGCTTCCTGACTTCCTCCACACTGTAGGGCTTTCCTTAGCTTTCAGGTTGATGGTGAGCATCACTCATGCAGAGCCTCTGTTATTCTGCATTAGGCGTTACTGGGCAGCACAGGGATGGTTTGATAAGCTATATGACATTGGGAAGGGTTTTAGGAAGCAGAATGTTAACCAGAGGTGAGCTTTATCATCCAGTAAGTAGCAACCAACCCCCCCCCCCCCCCCCAACGGCAATGCAGTCACTCACCTACACAGCACTTCTGGCACCCCTTAGTGTCTGGAATCTTATTGGATACTGCAAACTTCCTGTAGGAGATTAAGCAATATCAGCTGTTCCTCCGTTTACATTCTGCTGGACGGTTTTGCTGGAGTGGGTTAAGCACCTCGTCCAAGTACTACAGTGACCCCCCCCAAGGCTAAAATACATAGCCGGAAAGCCAGGTCGGGAGTGTCTGGGAGACAAGCGTACCTGGGAATGATTTTGTCGGGAAGTTTGTGAGCAGGAATGGCGACGGGCAGCTTCTGCATGTGTCGTGAATATTCGAAGAGACCCACCAGGCTATGGGAGTACAGCTGGGAGGCTTTGCCTGAGAGACAGGGGAACCGTGAAGATACTGAAACCCCTAACGTACCACAAAGCTGGACGGAACACACTTCACAATGCGATAAATCTGAGATTTTTGGCATTATATGGCAAAAAAAAACAAACTCAAAAATAAAACTTCAAGGATAGCGTCTTACCAGATATCGAGAGCAAAGAGTTATTCATCACGTACAGCCAGGTACACCTCCGGGGAAAGAGCTGAAATAAAGAAACAAAACCATCCGTTTCACCATGTCCCCGGAGGTGACATGTGTCACGTTAACGGATGTGGGGTAATACCTGTTCCATGGTCGTCTCATGCAGCTCGTTGAGATTTAGCGTGTAAATGCCCTCCTCCGCGCCGAATATCAGGTACTGGTCTGAAAAAGAGAGCCAGCCCATTTCCTGAACGACAGCTTCTCGGAGATGCAGGCAACCTACAATGAGCTCATTTTAGCTATCCAATTTTGACTAGATAAGTTAGATTCAAGAGAAATTAAGTATTTTATAATATAATTTGTACTTGCTACACAGCATCTGATCACTCAGTAGAAACATATGGCTTATGGATTATTCATTAGAGTTGCCTCCTTCAGCCAGTCGATTATTGTTATCATCAAGCAGAAAACGATCTAAATGAGGGCTACTCCTGGCCTTCACCATTCTTTGGTAAAAGCATCATGATTTAGGTTAAAGAAATACATAGTATACAGCAGGGTTTCACAATCTGACCCTTGGGGACCCACAGACAGTCCACATTTTTGCTCCCTCCCAGCTACCTGACAGACAGTCCACATTTTTGCTCCCTCCCAGCTACCTGACAGACAGTCCACATTTTGCTCCCTCCCAGCTCCCTGCCAGACAGTCCACACATTTTTACTGGGAGGGAGCGAAAATGTGGACTGTCTGAGAAACACCGGTATACATTATAATAGTATAGTTACACTGGCTCTGCTCTTACCAACAGTGATTATTGTATGTAATATCAGCTTGTCCCAAACTGAAACAGCAGCTATGTGTTAGGAAACCTTCCCCAAACCGTATCAGGGGAGATGGTGACCCTGTGTGATCCCTACCTCTGGTATCGGGGTTGATCCATGAGGTGGCACAGTGGATTTTAAGCGGACATCCGTTGAAGACCTTGGAGAAGCATGCGCCCATCTGTGCGGGCCAGGGTGGTCGGG
>JAODKL010000041.1:16712319-16723748 GCA_026780765.1 Petrocephalus schoutedeni
CGTGTGTGGGGGGGGAGGGGGGCAGCTGTATAAAGGCTGGTGCTGTGATGACGGAGGCTTGGGGGGGTAAGCAGAGGAAAGTGAGGCGATCTCACCGGCTCGTGATGAGGCTCCGTCTCTTTCCTCAGAGGGGGGTCGAACTTCACTTTGCCAACTGCGGGCAAGAACGGACACAATCACTCCAGACGCAAGTCATTAAACAACAAGGGCGGGCCGGCAGGGATGGGCGGGGGGGCTCTGTACAAATGGCATTCGTATAACGGGATCTACACCAGTTACCAAGCTAGCCAGAAGATACCATTCAGGAGCCTACATCTCCACTTCATCTCTGTGGGTTAATGCCTCAAAACAATTAAACGGTCATAAAAACTGGTCAGGATTTTTGCCAGCAACCTTTTGGGTCCCAGGTGATTGTTCCTGTGCGGCCCATAAACATCAGTCCGGGGGTCTATTAGTGACTTAAGCCCTGAATTCACAGACCTACCATGCAGCTGGCATTTTGGGAATTAGACTGGGGCTTTTCTGCACAGGCGGCACTCGCAGAGAATGATAAAGGTGTCGGGTTTCAGGTACTCAGTCTGGCAGGAAGATAGGAAGATGTGAGGAAGACTGATACCAGGGGCGGCTTATCGGCACTATGGAAACGGCGGGGGGGTGCTCGGGTTTTGCAGACTGATACGAGTCCCGGGGGGAACGGAGCTGAGGCGCCCACAGGAGGCGGGCAGCGAGAGGCAACAAGAGGCTCGTCCCTCAGGCCTTTGCGTGTGGGAGGGTGTGAGAGAGCACCCCCGTGTGGTAGCGACGGCACAGGGCAGGGCGGGGGAGTACTCACAGTTGATCTCGGAGAGCGTTTTGCCTTCCCGGGAACTGCGGCTGGTGGAACGGATCCGAGGCGGCACGGGCTCCAGGGGCTGCAGACGGCAGGACAGGCTGGTGAAACCATCTCCCCATAGCACCCTCTAATGGCTGGAGGCCAAAATCTGTGCACAGAGCTTAAGTGATGGTGGTGGGGGGATCATTAGCTGCTGCTTGATGCCTGGGAGACCTCCCACGCAGCCTGGCGGGGGCTGCTTTTATTTATGTACTGGATTTCACCCGCCCCCGCCCCCCCACCCAAGCTGGAACAAGGGGGTGAGGGTTCATTGCTATCGCGGGGGAGGGTGGCCATCAGGGAGGAGAGAAATGCAGCACCGCGGACTCTGCGTCAGCCAGCCATGTGCAGCGCTCCCCCACTGGTGGACTTTGGTAAGTGTCCAATACTGATGTTTACCTTAAATCTGAGCCTTGAATACCAGGCTGGATATAATATTATGAGTGAGATGAAATGATTCCCCACAGTTCCAGGAGCCGCAAGTGACGCTCATTTGGACCATGTGGGGCATGAAAGAGGAGAGGAGCAGGTATCACAGAGAGCTCACCTTCCTCACCAAGCACACAGTACATACCCTGCTGAATGAAACACGCCAAAGTGCAACGACCCCCCCCCCCCCCCCCCCCCCCCCCCCCACCACACACACAGCCCATTCCCTTCTGTACAGACATATTGGAGAAACGGACCCCGGAGCTTAATCTACGGCAGGGGAACGTCCCAATCCGGAGGGGCCTCGAGCACCCAACCCCCCTCCCGCCCCCTCACCCCATTTTACCTCAGGCTCGGGGTCGTCGTCGTCAAAGTCGGGGTACGAGCTGCTGTCAGGGTTGCTGGCCTTGTCTAGCAGCTCGATGGCCAGCGTCCGACTCAGGGGCTGAGTGACAAAGGCGTGCTGGAGCATCGAAAGGGGCGGAGTCAGGAAGGGGCGGGGTCAAGCCAGTCCTCAGTAGGTATCACAGAGAGCTCACCTTCCTCACCAAGCACATTGTACATACCCTGCTGAATGAAACACGCCTAACTGCAACAACCACATACTCACACAGACAGACCTGTGTACCTATCTAATTGGGGACCATCCATTCATTTCTATGGGAAAAACCCTAATCCATTTCATGACAACCTTAACCCCAACCCAGCCCTGACTTAAACCATAAGTAACCAACCAAAATACTGACTTCTGGCATTTTTACTTTTTTGATTACATTCACAGATTTTTATAAATTTGTGATTATCCAAAAGGGGTCCTGTAAAAAAAGTCCCCAAAAGTAAGGATATTTCAGATTTAACAACACTCTGAGGACATTTTGGTCCCCAAATGTGATCTATGCAAACCCACACACACACAAATACACACGATCAGGCCGGCCCACAGTCACAAAGTGGTGCTGTTGTACTGAAAGGGGTGGGGTCAGGAAGGGGCAGGGGCAGAACCGGCCCCGCCCAGCGGACCCACGGTCACAAAAGGGTGCTGCAGCACTGAAAGGGGCGGGGTCAGGAAGGGGCAGGGACAGACGAGGCCCCGCCCAGTGCGCCCACATGATTAAGGTGGCCCACGGTCACACACCTGCAGCAGCTTTTCGGCCGTCGGCCGCTTCTTCGGGTTCTTTGTCAGCGCCATCTTGATAAAGTGGTGGAAGTTGTTGGTCCTTGGAAACAAGTAGGGAGGGCGTTGCCATGGCGCCTGCTTAAATTTCACTTTTCACACTAATGCACCGAGACCCTGCTAGCACTACTCCACCATAGAGAGACAAATATAGACTATTCATTTGCTCAGTCAATTAATATCACAATGTCGCAAGAATCCATAACATGCCATAAAAAAAAAGAAAAAAAAACACATACTGACTTTACGCAGCAAGGATATGAGTGACAGCTGGGGTATAATTTAATAAGAAATGTAATAAAGTCTCCCTCTTACCACTTCACTTTATCTTTCAACTTTGGCGGCTGGAAATTACTTTTGGTCATCAAGAAAAGGGCCCTAGGGGACATCAAAGGTCAGGATGAATGCAGCCATATTACACCAACCCTCCCACCCACCCACCCATACATACATCCATCCATCCATCCATCCATCCATCCATCCACTCATCCATCCATCCATAGATCCCTGGCCCCGTGGCCTGCAGACTGACCTCATGGGGTGCAGGTCGAACATGGGCGGCTGCAGCTCCGCCAGCTCGATGCCAGTGATGCCCACCGCCCAGATGTCACACAGTTGGTTGTAACCACCCTTCCGCTCCACAGCAGCCACTTCGGGGGCCATCCTGGGGTGGGGGGGGGTCTCACATTACTGCAGGGACTCGCTGGTGACCTTTGATATGAAAATGACACCAGGCTAGACCCCCCCCCGCCCCCTCCCTCGTCAATAAGCCTGGTGTCCATCCCCATAAAATCCCATGACTGCATTTCGTCGGCAAAGCAGAATGAGATGAAAGAACAAGCAAACTGAAGCAATGCAACTAGAGAGTTAGGGGGCTCACAGACAGGAAGCAGCCATCTCCGTGTAAGTGAGAGGAGGCTCACAGACACCGAGCGGCCATCGCTGTATAAGAGTGAGGAGGCTCACAGATAGCGAGCGGCCATCACTGCGTAAGAGAAATGAGCCTCACAGACACCGAGCGGCCATCACTGCGTAAGAGAAATGAGCCTCACAGACACCGAGCGGCCATCGCTGTATAAGAGAGAGGGGGCTCACAGACAGCAAGCAGCCATCTCCGTGTAAGTGAGAGGAGGCTCACAGACACTGAGCGGCCATCGCTGTATAAGAGAGAGGAGGCTCACAGACAGGAAGCAGCCATCTCCGTGTAAGTGAGAGGAGGCTCACAGACACTGAGCGGCCATCACTGCGTAAGAGTGAGGAGGCTCACAGATAGCGAGCGGCCATCACTGCGTAAGAGAAATGAGCCTCACAGATACCGAGCGGCCATCGCTGTATAAGAGAGAGGAGGCTCACAGACACCGAGCGGCCATCGCTGTATAAGAGTGAGGAGGCTCACAGATAGCGAGCGGCCATCACTGCGTAAGAGAAATGAGCCTCACAGACACTGAGCGGCCATCACTGCGTAAGAGAAATTAGCCTCACAGACACCGAACGGCCATCGTTGTATAAGAGAGAGGGGGCTCACAGACAGGAAGCAGCCATAGTTGTGTAAGTGAGAGGAGGTTCACAGACACCGAGCGGTCATCGCTGTGTAAGAGAGAGGAGGCTCACAGACACCGAGCGGTCATCGCTGTGTAAGAGAGAGGAGGCTCACAGACACCGAGCGACTACTGCTGCGTAAGAGAGAGGAGGCTCACAGATACAGAGCGGCCATCTCTACATACAAGAGTGAAGCTCACAGACACGAAGAGGCCATCGCTGTATAAGATACAGAGGCCCACAGACACCAAGCGGCTATTGATGTGTAAGAGAGTGAGGCTCACAGACACCAAGAGACCATCTCTGCACAAGAGAATCAAGCTCACAGACACTGAGGGACTATTTCTCTGTAAGAGAGTGAAGCTCACAGATACCAAGCGGCCACCTCTGCATGAGAGGAGGCTCAGAGACGCTGAGAGACCATTGCTGTGTAAGAGAGAGGAGGCTCACAGACACAGAGTGACCATCGCTGTATAAGAGAGAGGAGGGTCAGAGAGAGAGAGACCATTGCTCTGTACTCACCAGTATGGAGTCCCGATGAAAGACTTCCTTTTGGCCAGTGTGGCTGTGATTTGCGCAGAGACACCGAAGTCGGCTGAAAAAGAGAAGAAGAGTGCACTAAAGTTGTGGGGGCACACTCACACACGCATGGGGACGTGCAGGACAAATATCATTACAACGATGATGACAAAACCCGAGGACCCCTTCATTTAAAGGCTAAACTAAATGTTTGAGAAGCATATACACATTGAAGCTAAACACAGAGTATTTGCACAAAGTAGAACTGTGCTTGATGTGGACCACTGACACACACACACACATTCATATCATTCATTTGTATTCATATCTTTGTGGGGACTCGTGGGGATTCACTTCTATGGGCATAACCTATGACACCCTTGACCCATACGCAGCCCTAACCTTAACCATAAGGAACCAAACTAAATACAAGACTTTTGGTCCTCACAAGTACAGCAAGATCTGTACACACACGCACACGCGCGCACACACACACACACACAGCAGACTAAATGCTGACACACACACAACAAACGCTCACACACACGATTTCATTACGGGCGGCTGTGCAGCGGCAGGGGAGTATAATGTGGGTCAGCTAAGACGTTGCGGGGTGGTGGGGGGTGTTTGCAGCATATCTGCTCCAGCTAAGCCTCCACTGCAGGGGTGAGAGCGCCGCGCGGCACATCGGCGCTCGCAAAGCGCAGCCGGGCTGACGGCAGCCGCGGGCCCCCGGGCCACTCACCCAGCTTCACGTAGCCGTTATCCGTTAGCAGGATGTTCGCTCCCTGCGTGAAACGGAGCGGCTCGGTGTCAGAGAAACGCACGGCAGCCACAATCGAATGCATCATAAATTCACAAAGCAATCAGAGCCGGTATGCGGACGTTAAATACTGCAGCTGGCATTCAGATAAGATTTAACACTATCAGAGTGAAGCCGCTCATTGCACATACTGGGAATCTGTAAGCGCGTCAACAGAGACCGCAATACAGCATGAATTCAAATTATATTCATATATTCAAAGTTTATGCAACACTTAACTGTACCATACAGTTACTGCTCAGGAACAAGTCTTTTTTTCTAATCAGAATTGAAGGTGCATCACATACAGTCTATACGGTAAACTTACCTTAATATCCCGATGCATCTTTCCTTTGTGGTGTAGGTAATGCAGGCCCTGGGGAAACATCATAAATATTCACAAACTATTTCGATTCCAAGTGCTTAAGCACCTAATTTCCCGCCCTTGAAAAGCTGCATAATTAACCTTGAAACTGTACAGAGGCGATGTTAGCTAACAGGATTGGCTACAAGGGGTGGGGTTAAAGATGGCTGACAGGACCACCGGCCCACTGCTGGGCCGCACGCTGGATAAACCCCCCCCTAAATGTCCCTTAAAAGTCATTAAACACCCCCATCCCGGGTGACCGCGGGCAGGGAGGGGCCGGCCCTCTGCCCCAGTTAAGCAGTAGTTGCCAAGTGACGCCGATGTTAATGCAGTAGCGGGTGGTGAGCGGTACCTGGAGTGTTTCCCGCGATACGTAGGCGATCTGGGACTCCGACAGGGGGCCCGTCACTGCGGGGAGAAGGACAGAGGGTGAGGGGCACAGATCCGCCTTCGGGGATAATGGCATCTCAGCGGGGGGGGGGGGGGGGGGGGGGGGGGGGGGGGGGGGGGGGGGGGCGTGATGTGAGCTGGGCGCGGGGCGACTTCAATATAAGAATTGCAAGTCAAATTAAAATTAAAAGGTTAACTAAACAATTATGGCCGGATTTCGGAGAGGCTGTTTGATGCAGGGCTTCTAGCCGTTTAAATGCCAGACTGTTAAGCGTTACACTTGGGTACGGAGACCACCACTGCTGCCCCACCTGCTGGGGGGGTGGGGGGGGCAGTGGGGATGGGGAAAGGTGGTAGACTGGGGAGGGGTGTGGTGTAAGTGCAAACACAGCCAGCCCACTGCGAGGACTAAACAAATAGCCCCAAATACCTGCCTTCCGGGCTCCCTTTCATTCAGTTAGACTAACTGAGACCAGAGTTGATCTGGCCCTGCCTGACACCCCGGGGCGCCTGTCGGCATGCGCCCATCCGCCCCCCAGGCCCGCCTGCCGCCCAGAGGCCCAGCCGCCTGGCTCCCAACGGGCCACACGCCGCCATCTTACCATGATATATATCTTGTAGTGATCCTCCTCCGCAGTATTCCATGCATATCCATAATTTATCTCTCCTGGAAGTATGAAGAGACAAACTTCAGTTACAATCGATACGACTCAGAATAGCTCACACATCACAGCCTGCAGGGCCGGTGGGGGGGTTCTTGGGGTTTAGCGTGCGAGCCGGCCGCCCCACATCATGCCGGGCCCCTCAGCCGGGTCCCCCGAGTGGCTCGTGTTCGGAGGCAGAAACATCTCTGCGTCGGGAGCTTCTCCCGAGCCCCTGAGCACGGCCCGGGGTGGGGTCACGACCCGCTGATGGCGGGGGTCGCAGTGGGGGCTTACCTGAGATAGCTGCCGAAGTACGCCACGATGTTGGAGTGCTTGCAGTCCTTCATCATGATGATCTCCTGCTGCACCACCGCAAAGTCCTCCCCTGCAGAGGAGCAGAAGCACAGGCGTGATGGAGGGAGAGCCGCCACGGCACGGGGGGCAGCGCGCCCCTCACCTCACACACACAGACTAACACCGCATACAGGAAACAAACTGCGTCCTGTGCCTGGCCGAGGCTAGCTTCCGCCTATCTGCGGCTAGCCTGTGCTTAGCCTGTGCTAGCCTGTGCTTAGCCTGTGCTTAGCCTGTGCTAGCCTGTGCTTAGCCTGTGCTTAGCCTGTGCTTAGCCTGTGGGGCTAGCTAAGGCTTGGTTGTGGCTAGCAGAAGCCAGCCTGTGGCCATTATCTGGGCCTAGCTAGCAAAGAGCTGAACCATTTTCACTGCCATAGGACAGCCGCAAACGGCTGCAGCACGTCAGGGCGCATTAAATGCATTATATGGGTTTAACGCTCGTGAAGTCACGGCGGATGTCACTCTGAAAGCGCTTCATCGGTGAGGACACCTAGAGCTCAGGTGGGCAGGGCTGGGGGGGGCTATGTATGTCTAGTGAGGCTGCAAATCTCAAGGAGACTAAAAACGGCATCTTACAGCTTATTGGCCAGGTTCCTGGCCGTGGGGGGGGGGGGTGAATTCTGATGACGCGTTAGTGGCTAAGCTACACGGCTAAACTCAGAATGCAGCGGAAATCCACAGTGCCGGCATCAGTGCGGCACTGGCTGTAAAACAAGGCATTAGCATGCGATTCAAAACTAACTGGACGCCCCGCACTAACCTGGGGCCCCATCACCTTCCCGCCCCCCCGCCCCCTAGCGTGGACGCCAAGAGCGCGTAGCATCAGCCACACAAACGAATGCAGACACCCCCCCCCAACATTAAAGCCATGTCCTGCCTGCTGACATCACAGATTTTTAATTAGCATGCCATGGCAAATGGATTACCTTTCATCTTTCCCCGCGCGTCGGCTTCCAAGAAAGACCGCGATGAAACATTAAACCAAAAACTCGACCCCCCCACCAATTTCTGCTCCCCCTGATTAAAATGATCACAACAGAAATTGATCTAACAGGATTTAGCGGCATGTTTGCAGCCAGCTCCTGCACGCCGCATATAAATATTTTGCCCAAGATGCTGCATGTGAATCAGCGGATTTCTTAACACTGAGGCGAACTGACAAGCTGTCTCCTTAATACAAATATAAATTTAAAAATAGTACCTGCAGGGCAGCAGCGTAAACAAGGAGACCACAAGGCGGGCCAATAGAAACCACCTGTCCGCGGGACGCTCTGCCCTCCCTCTGGGATGCGCGTCAAATCAAAAGCGTGCATTTAGCTGGGGGTGGGCCTTCAATCAGGAAATAGACAGGAAATGACACGCCAGCCGGCACGCGTGACATGAGTACGTCCACCTGCGCCGCACCCCCGCGGAGTCACCACGGCAACCTGTGACCCACACGCCCCTAGGCGCCATAAACACCTGCACGCGGCGCTGGAGAGTCCAGCCGCGGTGACTTGAATCATTACTGGATGGACAGCGGTCCGGCAGCTCAGTGGTCCCGTTCCCAGCTCCTGGTCTGCCCACGTGGATTCTGCACCTTCTCTCTCTCTCGTCAGCGGCATTATCTGCCAGCGGCTTCCTCCCCTCAGGCTCTGCGCTTCTCAGTGAGGAGAAACTGGGCGGCTGGGTATTTTGACAGCTGCTACAGTCACCACAGAATATTCCAGCTACTACATTAAGGTAATGAGCACTGATCTCACAAAAATAAGCGGATCCATCAGAGGCAATGTCTCCCCATCCCCCACCTGAGAAACCAGGGCTCTCCCGTTATACCCTTCAGACAGTTTTTACTGAATTAGGCAGTGAATGTTAAAGTATAGTGCTGCACAGTGCTGTAGGAGCAGTACTCCAGTTGAGGGGGGATGAGGAGGGATGTCATCACCCCTGAAATAAAAAACAGTCAAAATCATCCCCCTTCTAAAATGAACATCCCCCCGTTCCATCCCTTAAATGATAAAATTCACCATCTCCCCTGATTTGTTTTTACAACTCAACTACTGTGTAGGAGTTTTGTTAAAACTCCATGGAAATGGATTATATTAATATATTACTGTGTGTATATATATATATATATATATATATATATATATATATATGGGGAAAAGGCCCTAAGCATGAAACCTAAAGAGTTCCCCTCGACTGTCTATGCGCCCTCCATATGTAACCCCACCGCGACCTGTCAGTACAGCAGCCTGAGTACTGCCTCCCACCTTATGTGCCATGCACGCCACGGGCAACTCGCTACACGCGAGCGCTTTTCCAGATACGCGGTGACGCACCCGCACAAATCTGACAGCCGCGCATACCCGCATCTCAAAGCGACTTTCCCTCCTTATTAAAGCCGTCTTGCAGGTTTCCCCGCGAACCAGGCCACCAACAGCTCGGCGTGAACGTCTTTCAAGAAAATTAAATTAAAAAAAAAGATATATATATATATTATATAGTATTATTTTTTTTAAATAAAAAATTAGACACACTTCATGACACCAATACGAATGAATTAGTAACTACTATTAGTGTTGTTATTATTATTCAATCAGCATTACTAATAAATAGTAGCAATTTGTGCGTAGCAAATAATTTAACGTAGTAGTATCACTATTGCTAACACGATAATTTCAGCAAACTGATTTCATGTGATTGCAGTATAATCCCCGATAAACTAGCAAACCTAATGTTCTTGCAGTCCTATTATGATGTTCAGGACACCACTCGGCATTTCTAGAAACAAATAAATAAATAATCTATTGATGACATCTAGTTTTTTAGTGAGATTGTACGTTTTCATTAACGCAAAGGTGCCAGGATCTTAATCCTGCTACGAGATATTATTGGCTCGCGCCATTAAAAGGCACAGCTGCATATTCCTACATACGAACTTTATGTTAGCGACATTCATAAACCTCCAGCAGTGATCTTCCTCAGGCTTCATTAGCGAGTAAACGCCGTCTCCCGCCATCAGCTGGCCAGCTACCCCCAGAGCGTGCCGGCCACCCCGCTGAGAGCAGGGCCTGCTGGGATATGACTCAATGTGACATTGTGAGACTCCATTGATCCTACCTGACTGGCACTATAAAGACCCCGCCGAGGCGAAGCAAAGAATAAAGTTAATATAATTTAATATCAAAGCAGTATTCCAACCAGCTCCCATTGCCATGCCTGTCAAATTTAAATAAATCTTTCATAACTGCTTACCCAAAGGCAGCAGTATAGAGCTTATCCAAGGAAGACACGCCCACATGTGGCGGAAACACCCCAAACCACAGCCCAGTCTCTCTCGCTTGTGAGTTTACCTTACACAAAAAAAATGTTCCGAGGGCAGAACAAAGAAAAACTGATTGGTTCAGGGATAACCAATCAGATCGTAGAGGAGGTGGGACCAAGACATCTGATTGGTGGGTCTGACATCTGACACGAGATCTGATTGGTTCTCTCGGCTTGCCCTCAGAACATTTTTGCGTAAGTAAAACTCCCATGAACATCCATCTCAGGGAACGCTCACGTGCTATGGACAAATCAGAGGCACTCGTTCACCAGAAGGGAAGCCAGAAAAAACCCACGTGTGACCAGACAACACGAGGAAACCACACACTCACACAGGAGCCGCCACAACAGAACCCATAACCCTGAGGCGCCAGACCATGGCACTGCATCGCATTCGCTCTTTTTAAGCTATTAGTATTTTTAATAATAATTTAAATCTTAATTCGCATGACAATAATTTGCAGACCTGTAAAAGCTGAAGGCTCGCGGCCAAATGGCAGCACTAAGAGGAAGAGTGAAAACTGTGCGATGATTATGCGGCTTTTTAACAGTATCATTAGGGAGCCGACAGCCCTGGGCTTCTTGATATATCAGATAGCATCTCCACGAAATGCATTTGCACAAGGAGGTTATTTTAACATGCTCATTTTCTGTTAATTTCCACCTTGTCATGTCTAATTAGGCCTTTGGCAGAGTGCAGCATCACAAGGCAGCCTATGACAGACGCAATCTCCCACCCCCCCACACCCCGTAGCCCCCAGCACTTGGGCCTGAGGTTCCTGTATCCTCCTCGGATTTCCTCTCTGACCTTACAATGGCATGGATGGGGGGAACAAGCCGGGTTATGGGGAGGGCAGGCTGTCCAGCCAGTGCTGAATGGAGGCTAAGAAGATGGGGGGGGGGGGGCACAACAGGGGCCATATTTCATCCATCCATCCATTTTCCAACCCGCTTATCCTGTTCAGGGTCGTGGGGGGTCCGGAGCCTATCCCAGAAGCTACGGGCACGAGGCAGGGAACAACCCAGGATGGGGG
>JAODKL010000041.1:16803800-16822724 GCA_026780765.1 Petrocephalus schoutedeni
ACTTCCGGGCAGGTGGTTCTCCAGGAGCAGGATTTAGAGTTGGATCTATTACATAACAGTATAAGGCGATATAGGGCAGCATAAAATTGTCGGTGGGTGTTTCACATTTGGACCTATTACGTAGTTGATTGGCTGCACATGTGCAATCCCTGCAGACAGCATGTTCTGATTCATGACAGAACCATAAGCCAGTGTGCTGACCATAAGCATGAGTGGAGGCAGAATGTGAACATCTAACCATCATGATGGTCAGGAGGCTGCCCTGAGCAGAGTGACTCCAGGCAAAGGGGGCTTCTCACCAGGAACGGAGGTCCCCAGGGCCACGAAGACCACGGCGGTGACGGAGTCCTTCAGGCCGATGGTGCAGCCGAAGTGGGAGGCCAGGTCGCCGATGAAGGCCGTCAGCAGGCCGATCATGAGGATGGACACCACGAAGCAGGCCCAGCCGTTCCAGTAGTCCGTGGGCGGCACGAAGGCGAACAGGACCTTCCAGAAGACGGTCAGGAAGTGCGCGACGTAGTCGAAGCAGGAGGGCAGCTTCTCCTCGCCACACTCGTCGTCGTCGTCGTCCTCCCCTGGCGGCCAGAGGACGGAAGGAGCGCGTCAGCACGGCTCAATGTCTGTGCGATATAGCCCCGCCCCAATATGGATGCCCCAAAGCATTCAACCCTGGGTCTCCACTGCAGCACTGCAGGTATTTCTGAAAAGAAAATAATTAATGAATCAATATAACAATTTTGCTGTGCATTTAGGTCCAGAAAAGTCAGATCAGGTGGGGAGGAAGTAAAACCCTGGATAAGCTGCCATTGGACCTGCTGGGGTCGTCACTGAAGCTACCTGATTGAAGGTGCCTGCTGCCCTGGAGAAGGTATTTCTGCGGAGACCTTCATTAAACTAAATCAAAAGCGTGACTCGTTTTCATTATTTTTCATAGCCACCTGACTGGGCCTGACGTACCGAACTGTCTGTGCTTATTATGGTCATGTGACCCCTGTCATAGCGCTTCTACAGCAGGGTTGTAACTTTGGTCAGCTGGCTGGCTGGAGTCGAAAGTCTGCACACACACATTTACATGCATGTCCAAAATAAACTCGTGAAGTTTAAGGCTGCAACTCGATTATTTTGGTAGCCTAAACTTCATTATTTACAAATATTTCCTTGGGAACTTAGTTTCACATTATTAATGGAATACAAAAAAGGTAGACTCTCAGAACATTAATTTTTATTAGGGCCGTCAATAAATCCTCTTAATCGCAATTCATTGCATAAAGGGAGTGATTAATTGCACAATTGACCGCATATTGAATCAGGTTACAATTAGCTGCACACTGCAACCCCTGTTCAATGCAACAGAACAGGGTATGTGAGCGGCTTGTTGCAGAGGGCTCATACTGCCTCTGTCCACCATCGAAAGCACATAGATTTGGCAGGCAAGCCTTCGCACTACACTGTATCCCAAACACCTGCCACGACTGCTTGGTCCAATGATACCCACTTTTCTGTTGCATCATGTGGACCGCCAGTTAGGTCTGAGCCTCTGTGGGATGCGCTGGACCGACAGGTCCAGCCCACGGCTATGGAACCCCATACTCAGCAGGACTCGACACACTGTGTGCAATGACACATCACTCCCGCGATGATGTTCTGGCTCATAAAACATCAAAACATGACCACCTGCCTAATATGCCGCTGGTCCTCCGCGTGCTGCCAAAACAGAAAACAGCGGTGACCAGCCAAGACATGGATTCAGCGAAACCCCCAAAGGTGTGCTGTGGTATTTGGCACCAACGGGCGGCAGATCCTTTACAGTAAGTCCCCGAAGTAGGTGGAGCCCCCTGCAGGTCAGAGGGGCTGCTCCAGCACGTCGGAGAGATGCTCAGTAGGATTCAGATCTGGGGAATATAGTGGCCAGGGCGACTCTCCATCGTGTTCCGAAAACCGTTTCCGGAACAGCTGGCGCAGTGTGGCAGGCTGCATTACCCTGCCGGAAGAGGCCACTGTCAGATTACCCTCTGCATCAATGGGCGGCGCCAGGGTGTCCCAGCAAAACAGCGCCCAGAACATCACCCTCTCTGCCAGCTTGTGTTCTTCACATAATGCATCCTGGTGCCACCTCTTCTCCTGGGAAACAGTGCATGCGAAACATGCAAAAGAAATCGGGGCTCATCGCACCAGCGACCTTCATCCACCGGTGCAGGGTCCAGTCCCCATGATCGCCTGCCCATTGTGGAGAAGGGTCTGCGGCTGCGCAGCCGCCTGCGCAGTGGGATGCCACGCTCTTTGTGTTGTGACACAATCATCTCATGTGCAGCGATAACATTTTCCGCCAGGTGTGGCACTGTAGCCTTCCGTTTGATTACTGCAGTTGTGCTGAAATAATCATTGTTATTTACACCATGCGTGTGTGGGGGGCATAATGTTTTGACTCTTTGGTGTGTGTGTGTGTGTAAATGTAATTATGATACGTTCTCATAAGTACATTAAGGTGATTACCAAAATGATTACCAAAACCAAGACTAACACGAACACGCTTCATCAAAGGTGTGTGCAGCCCTGTCCGTGTGAGGAGAGCAGACGCTGCGGAGCCCTTAGCTGGAGTCCGCGCCCCGTGCCGGGGTGTGCGGTGACACTCTGGGTGTGGCTATCTGCGTGTGCACACTCAAAGCACACGCCCGAACTCTGCCCCCGCTTCACGCACAGGGTAACTGTGGCTTTGCGATGGCTGCCTTCCCGGGGTTTTTGCCGTCTGCCAAAGGCTAGCTACTGTCACAATTTACGGAAAGTCCATTTAGGACGCGCCGAAACGGCCACTGAAATCTCCCTTTATATTCTGATATTATGACTATGTACACCCTATGTACTTAAGATCCCTTTATGTGCTATCACCCTGCTCATTTGCACCTCCATCAATGGCTCGTCACACTTAGTGCAGGAGGGGGGCTGTCAGCCATATAAATCACAGTTAGTTTGCTCTGGGTCTCTGCAGTGAGTTGTACTGGAGTCTCACTGCAACATACTTATAAAGACCATCACAGGAGTATGGGGAAGCCAGGGGGGCGATTGCTAAGATAGCCCAACTGTATTTATCCCCAAGTGCGGGTACACTGCCTTCTCAATATCTAATAGACATTTTAAAACAACGTGGCAGCATTTTATTATGCTTGGCTGCAGTGCACATGATTATGAGCACATTGGATTGCTTTCTGCTTCACGTATCCCAACTCACTCTCCTTGGAGACGTAGAGCAAAGTAAAGATTGGGGGCATATTTTAGATGATAAGGGCTTTGGTCATAGGCTCAGAGGAGACGTCCCAAGTTTGCCACGGGATTCGAACCAACAACCTATCCGATCGCAGGATGAGAGGCCTGATTTGCTGAGTCACAAACCACTCACAAAGATCATGACCTGTCCAAAGCAGGACTTGAAGCCACGCCTCCAGGGAAGCATGGGACTCGAAAGCAGCAGCTTAAACAGTTGGCGATTCCACCCCCAGGGAAACACAGTTTCCTTTCTGAGAGAGGTGGCGTGTTCACTATGACTAACCTGGGCTCACCTCCATCACACTGACTTACATCCTCCATCCAGTAGCCTGTTTGTCAGCTCCATACAATGTATATACTGAAGGAGACACAGCAGAGGAGCTTGACATTGGCCATGCAATCTGCACTCACTACAGAGGAAGGCAGATGGCTCGCCCTGCCCATTGGAGAAACCCCTGTGCACCTAGATTAAATCAGCAGGTCACTACAGAAACACATCAGGACACAAGCTCATTTGTGGTGGGGCTGTAATAAGCTCTCTGGCCTCAGGCCCTCACAAACGCAGAGCGTACAACTTGCAGACCATCCTGGCGGAAGTATTTACTGTGTGGTATTTTTGGACTGAAGAATTTAATGGGCTTGCAGTTTTTGGAGGGAAAAATCTAATAGCCATTTGTTTCATGATATATTTTGATTTGATTTGTCACTGCTACTGCTGGTGGCAATGAACCAAATCCAGCCAGTGGGAGTCGGGGAATCAAAAACAGGGCCATGTGAAAGTAATGGGTCATTAGAAGGGTGTGACTCGAAAAAAATAATTTTTGGAGGTGAACAAACCTCAGCCTTTTAGGGAACACCGGCTCTAGAAAACACATTAAGAATATTTACCAACTGTAGCTGAGAAATTATGAAGCTGTTTATTTATTATTCATCTCTGACTATGGCAGGGAAGGGTCTCTGCTTGTTTTTTTTACTTCTGGTTGGATTCGGACAGAGCATCTAGAGGTTGTGATTAAATATACTGGTGGGAATCTCCATCCAGCGCACCCAGTCAAACAGGAAACACATCTGATTTATTGTGAGCGCAGAACTCCTTCATTCGCCCGGCTCAACCTCGATAACTCTGCTACTGTACTGAGGAGTCAACTCCCATGCAGCAGTGATCATGTCTCCTCTCGCCCGGCCGTCCTTCTGTGTCGGCAGTTATGGCAGGAAGCGTTGGGTCTGCCCGCCTCCTTGGCCTTCGGCGTGGGCCGGCCGACCGATGAAGATCGAAATGAGAGAAAAGCGGCCCTTATCACATGACAGGGAGCAATGTCTCAGCTAATCGGCGCTGCTGTAACGCTCAGCACTTTGAAAACAGCCGACTGACAAATCCGTTTTCAGGCAGGGATGATTCATGGGGGCCGAGGTCTGGCCCTCATGAACGCGAGCGGGTGCCAGAGGCCCCCGGTTTGGAGCCAAGCTCTCGGGCCGGCATCGAGGGCGGGGAGGAATTCTCAGTCTGGTTCGTGCCAGCGGGACGGGCAGGCCGGCAGCGGGAGAGCCGGCAGAGGAAAGAGCCGCAGCGGTAACTTCTGACCGAACTTTCCGGAAGAGGCCTTGAGTGGCAGCTGCGGGGCCGCGTCGCAGACGCGATCTTACCGCGGGTAATGAGGAGTGGGCGTCGGGCGCGAATAACACATTCAGCAATTCCCAGAGTGCTAATGAGGCCTGCCGCCCCGTGTCGAACAGGCCGGCCAAACAGACCGTGTTTCAATCAGCACGGCACTGGCTGCCTCTCACTGACTTCCCTGAAACCCCTCCATTTAATTATATTAGCTTTATTATTTTGTTATTCCAGGTGCAGCACTAGGGGGATTCTGGGATTGTTTTGTGCCGCACACTGAAACATCAACCTGTAAGCTGATTGGCCGCTAATGAGTTTGTTCCCCTTCAAGCGTAAACATCTATTATCAGACATCTGCAACCTCTCTACCCATTTTAATGATGTCTAATCCTATACGTGATTCCTTAAATTTTCATGAATACTTGATGAAAATGGCAACAGTTAAGGACACATATCACATAAACCAGGGTAGGCTTGATGAAAAGATCACAACTGCTGCCAAGGACAGAGGTACAGGCCGGAATGAAAAAGGAGGAGCATTACGTGGTAGAATAGGATTCAGTGGGTTTCAAACCAGCAAGCTTCTGTTCATAAACACAGCCTCCTAACCTTCCGGGCCACATGTTGCCCCCTGTCTGCCTCCTGAGGTATGACAGTATGAGAAAGTGCCTTGATAGATGTCAGACTCTTGGGTGTCTGGCATGACATTTTACTGTCTGAAAAACTGATGCTGTGTGACAGACGTCGATAATCTCTATCGTGTCACGGGTCCACGGCATCCGCTCATTAGATCGCGGCCGGCGGTTTGGAAGCAGAGAGCAGGATAAATGGAGGAAGATGAAAGACTGAATGACAGCAAAAAGAAAGGAGGAAGAGTACAGAATGTCAGATGGTGACTTGGATTGCGAGTGTTCATATCTGCTAGCAGTGGTGGGCGGCACAGTGGTTGAGTGGGGAGCATTATTACACACACACCACCAGGGGTTGGGTTTAAGTCCCATCTGTCCTCATGACGTTTGCATGCCCCTCATGTGTTATGCCAATTTCTCTGGATTCCACAGTCAAAAGATACGCAGTTAAGAAATCTGGGTGCCTGGAAATTGCCCGTGATGTGTGCGTGGGGGGGGGGGGGGGTGTTCAGCCCCTAAGCTCTGCACCTTAAATCTGCTTCTTAAAATTTGAAGAGTTCAGGTGACATAAAAGACACCCAAGAAGTTGGGAAATAGGGTGAATTTAAATTATTACGCAACATTGTTTCTTGTTATTTCTTTGTATTTCCAGCCTGCCGTATGCAGATGAGTCCGGTCTGGTATAGTCAGAGAGAGAACCCGCCTGTACCACAGTCCAAACCCCGCAGCAGTACCCTGGCTTCCCCCCTCCCGGCCAGCACCTCAGACTCTGCTGCTCTTCAGCGGTCTTTAAACGTGGGCTGATTTCCTCTCACCTATAATCAGCGTCCTCCGCATCGCTTTGCAGACCTTACCTGTAATAATCAGAATTTTCTATGCTTTAAGCTGTTAATGGAGCTTTTCCAAGTACAGAATTCTGCTTCAGATTCTGGGTCATGTGGCAGTTTTTTTTTTAATATCACAGGAAGGTTGTACAAGTGACACATTCCTCTCCTTGGCACTTTGAATCACTTAACTGCAGTTTGAGAGAATGGCCATTTAAAATCTGCCCTTTACCGTTACGTGCAGCAGGATATGCCTGCAGGACTGACTAAGATCGACTGCTGAAAAGCTGGATATATGCTGAGATCCATCAGCAACTTATGAAACACTTATGAAGCACAGCACCCTTAATGTATTTAACGGAGGACACAAATAAAATGAGGCTAAACAAAAAACCCCGCCCCTTTAAATGAGCAGGTGCCACACAGACTGATCACATGGCCCCAGACCTGCACCTTCAGCCCTGCGATCCTCTCTTCCCCTTTGTTAAATCCCACCTCCTCAGTGATGGTTACCTTCAACAGGAAAAAGGAAACTCTGCCACTTACAGCCCATCGAGTACCTAGGAGTTCTGTAAGAAAACGCAGCGTGCGGCCTGAGTACATACATCAGGCAAAATGAAGAAACATGCGCGCAGTGTCAGAAAACTAAGGGAGCAGAGATACTCTGTCAGATTCTCCCTGAGATGATGTGCTGAATTACAGCAGCCTTACAGGTTACACGGTGATGTCATCGTTCCAAATGAAACAGGCCACTTCATATGCAATATAACAGCTGGCAGGGTCATGTTTCCCTTTACATTTCTGTCAACCACACACACACACACACACACGCGCATACTCAGACATGCACACACTCACAGACATGCACACACACACACAGACAGACAGACACATACATGTTTGCACACACACAGATAGACAGACACATACACACATGTGCACACACACAGACAGACACATGCACACACACACACACGCGCACACTCACACGCAGGCTTTGACTCAGGACAACAGTTTATTTTCCCAGCTGACATCACCGTGCACTTTAACGTTAGAAAATAAGCATGAGATATACTGGGACTGAGCATTTCTCACGTTGGAAAAAACTGTTTCCATAAAGTAGATGAATTGCCTTCTAAGGCACCTCTAATATTAGCATTCTGTATCCTGTGAAGAAAATTCAAAGCGACAATTTATAAACGAGCATAAAATAGCATAGTGCCAGTAAAATGAGGAGAGAGCTTGAGTTCTTGCCATTAAATAAAGGCTGGTCAGTTCAGCTGTACATCCAACATTTAAGGTCCCAGCAGTATAACACCTCCCCCCCCCAAAAAAAACCCAATATCCATTTCATGTGCCTGGTAACCCGTGACCATGCGCCCTTTCTTTTGGCCAGTGCTTCCCTACTCACTCCCTGCTCCTTACCAGCACTGACGGTGATGGCTTCTACAAACTGGTCTCTCCAGCTGTTCGTTCCCACCAGCAGGGCCAAGTTCGTCTTCTTTATCAGCTTGTCCACCGTGTTCTTTGGAGAGAGAATGAACAAAAAGCTACTTTCTCATGTGAATTATACAGAGAACTACTGCAGTCATGTGTCTCCAGCAGTACATGAAGTAGCATTAGCATCAACAAGCAGCGGTACAGATGTCAGAGAACATAACACATGGCCGATGCTGTGCACTTCGCTGAATCAGTCGCTCCGCTGAGCTGGAAGGTCAGTCTCTGAAAATAGAGTCAGCACCGGTAACATTCAAGATCGATCTCCTTAAACACATAATCAATTGAGAAAATGGCCATAAAACACGTGATCGACAGCCTGGGGGGCAGGAAAGAGGACGCAAATTGTTATTGACAAAATCTCTATGCCTTAATTATTTCTTTGTGTCGACTTCCCGGTGGCATCGTGAAACACCGACAGAGAATAATAAAAATCCATCAAATCCAATCCAAAAGTACTTAAAATCTTCAATCTATTAGTTGCCTTGCAGCAGTTACTTCTTTTATAGAGTCATCGGGATCTATGGATTGCGAGCATCAAGGTGCCGTATGGATCGAGGAGAACCTTATATTCCTTTCTCAGTGGCAGGTAATTTGCCACGGTTCATTGCGGGGGGATTCGGATCCCGGGCGCTGGCTCTGCGGCCCGAGGCCGACAGCTGCGAGCCGGACACTGTGAAGGCAAACTGAGGCTTCAGCAGAACTCGGCGGCGTCTCTCCTAAGGGAGAGCAGCCGGGCTTCCGGCCAGGCTCCTGGTGAAGACAGCTGGAGGAGACCGGGCCCGTCAGCCAGCCGTTCTGGTGCGGGCGTCCAGGAACACCTGCCGCGCTTTTAATTTAACGGCCGGAGAGGCTTCTATGAGGGAAGAAGTTTCCGGGAAGAAAGGCGGAAGGGCGAGAAGGGGAGAGAAACGGTACCTTAAACTCGTAGGACTCCTCGATGACGACCTCCAGCTTGGCGTGCTCCCCCAGCACGGGCCGGCCCATCTCCGCCACTCGCCTCTCCTCCTCCTCCTTCCCGCTGGGACAGTCCTCGGTCTCCCCTTCCCCTGCAAAAGAGGCTCTCCTCAGCGGCGCCCCGAGCCGTCTCCACGCCGACGCCAGCTTCCCGCGCGTTCGCAGAGCTCGCAAAGCAGTGACCAGTGGGTGGCGTGATCCGGAACAGAGCAGAGCGGGCGCTCATCGGGCCCGGATCTTTCACTGCAATTTCCAGTAGATGAAACAAGAGAAGTGGGAGGCCTGAGCAGTTCAGCCTTGACTTTCCCATAACTTCCGTGCAGGATGCGAGGTGTTTTCGCAGTAATGTGCGGCTCTGCTGTTAAGCTCCTTAGAGCAGCTGTGAGCCTGAGCCCTTAGAATAATGCACAGCAAATCCGAATATAAGCTCGAAACAAACACTTTTAGGAGTAACATATGTTCGCTTTGTTTATATTTACTGTCCTGACAATAGTTGGTGGTCCGTGGATCATTGCGAGAAGCGAATATGTGCTTTGTTTTCCGCGGTGCGTTTTGGTAGAAAATGTTTCAAATACATGCCTCATTACACACAAGATTACTCGGGAACACTTTAGTGCACAACGTTGCAACTTTGACAACCGGGTCGAGTAATTTCACGTGGTTCTGTCTGTGCATTATACCTATCCAAAGTTACGGGCCTGAGATTAATGGCTGCGAAAATCAATGCATTTTGCATTTGTCGGGTTCTAGGGGTTATAAGTCACTCAAACCCCATATATTCGTCTGAACTCCGAGGCTCTTTCAAAGCCAGATATTCTAAGAGGCAAGTGCCTCCTTGGAAGCACATCTTTGAAATTCACCTACCAAGCTCCACAGAGTTTTTATTTATGCTGCTAGACCGCAATAATAATACTTGGTATGTAGGCCTTATCCCCATGTTTGTGTGAAAGAATACAAAAAAAGTCTTACATTTTTGACCTGGCTTTATCACCATTTGTGTGTTTTTTTCAAGCCGTAAATTCCTTGAAATTGAATAAATAACTCTGGCCTTCCCTGTCCAGGGCATTGTGGGAAATTAACTATTTACAGCAGCTGAGTAATACCTTCTGGTTCCTATTCGAATCAAAGGGAAAAATCTATTAATCCCTTGTAATATTTCTGAGCTCGCTAGCGTGAGTGAATACTATAAAGTCTTCATGAGCCTTTGTTAGCAGGAATTTCTCCCAGCTAATCAGATAATTAATTCAATTATCTGAAGGTGTGCTTGGGGATCGTGCAGAGCAGAAATATTTCCACTCCATTTCAGGGCTGCTGGATCATTTGCTTTTGAAGGTAGAGGCCTACAGGAAGAGCTGCATCCTGGCTGGGCTTTCACCCTCGTTTTCACCCTGCAGGTTTCCGAGTGCCCCCTTACACCAATCTCACCATTCATCTACCAGGCAGCTTCACACAGGGCTCTCAGTACCAGTTTGTGCTTGAATAGAAGGAGTCTTTGAAAGTGTTTCTTCACATATTTCTGAGCTTTGTTCGCTTTTCTGTCGCTAAAATATATTTGCGTCGATTGATTCCGTGATCAATGCCAGGGATGGTTTTACGCAAATAAAAGTCTGAATTCTGTGCAACCTTTAACTAGTGAAGCTGCTTTCATATTTTCTAATGCCTTGGGCCCTTGCTCATGAAAGAAAAATTGTACCAAAAACTGGTACCTTCTAGAAATAAAAAACAATCAATATTTTGATTGCTAGAAGAAACTCCATTTCTAGAATATGCAATTAGTGCGAGGTAGGTAGGTTTTAAATAAAAACACCTTCAAACCTGTCCGCAGAGCGTTCTCTATCCATAATATTTATGTGATAGAGGCTCAGGTTAACAGCAGCTGGGAAACATTTACCTTGAGGATGACACGCCACAGAGCTCAGCCCCTTAACACACGTAAGCACGCCCAAGGCCGACGTCGCACCTCCCTCTACCTGCTTTTTCTGTGAAGTCATGGGATTCAGTTGCCCTTCTGGGAAACAGCACTTCGTTCAAAGAGAGCAAAGCATTCTGGGTAAAGCGATGTACTGGGGTGTGGGGGGGGGGGCGGGGGATGGTGGGGGCAGCAGTGCAGGTGACTCGGGGAAGGACAGAAGGAAATGACAGAAATGAACCCAGACCAGGGGCCGTGCAGGTGGACGCCAGGTGAAATCGGCGCATGGAAATGTGACCTGATGGCAGGCATGCCGTCACCTTGCGATTAGCAGCTGACAGGAAGTGGTCCCAAAGCATACGACCGTGAGTAAACAGACACACCCACCGCCATTTGCAGACCACTCCATTCCACGTGAGTTGACTCACGGTGGCATGTTAATGACCATGCAGATAATCCGTGTGACAGGAAGAGAAAGCGGTACCTGCAATGCGGACTACGCTGGACGGGATGGGATTGTCTCTACCCTGCACTTTCCTGTAGACGTCCCGGCCTAGCAGAGCGATAACCGTTAGGAGAAACTCATGGCACAGTTTGCAACTAGGTTAAGGTGGAAGGGAAGAGGACAGTCATTTATTTTTGGATGTTAGGGGTCGACTTTGAAAACAACTCAAGGATGCACTCAGTAATAACGTCACCCTTCAAAAAGCGTACAGAAAGCAGATGTAGGAAACACCTCTATCAGATCAGAGCTGTTAGTCACGCCAGCAACCCGTGAACAGCAACCAGCAACAGGCGGTGGGAACGGAGAGCTCAATGGAACGATAATTTAAATCCAGATGTAAGTCTCGATCAAAGCAAAAATCTCATGCGTCTTTAAAGATTAAATCTGGCATGCATGGCTCCCGGACAGGAGGTCCAAACATGGGTTTGCTATGATGTGTTGTGCTATAATGTGGCTTCCCTTGGGATGGGTACTTCATCTGGGTAACTTATTACTTAATTAAGGGGAAAAACAGAGCATCCATTTTTGCCGCCATGGATACGGAAGATTGGAGGAGGAACATTTAATGAGAAGCATAACTAAGTGTGGCACCCCCGATTCATGTAATACTATTTGGTGCCGCCAAGTTTTTATAGGATTGCGATTATATCTTGCTTTTGCGAGCTGCCTGAAGTCCGGACCTTACATGGCGCTTTCTAAATGCCAAGACGACGTCCCAAATGAGATAGAAATCACTTTATACAAATTGTGTGCAACACTAAAGTTTTAAATTAGCTCTGGCCTTGGCAGGGAAACATTTCCAAAAGAAATTAATTACAGAAACAAACACAAATAGCAGGAGAGTGTTAATAATGTGAAAGTAATTTTGGCCTCCTTAGGAAGAGAGCTGGGGACAGCACAGGAAAGCGGTTCTGTCGTGTAAGTGGAAATGGAGATGATTTCTGCTGTGGTGTGGGTCATTCATTAAGGAAACAGCAGCATCAGTAACACATCTCTGAGAAATATCCGGCTATTAGCATGCATTGTAATAATGAGTCTTACTTTGGCCATCCATCTACCACTTGCACAATGAGCTAAAATTCCATACATTTTTCAGAAATAAATCCCCAGTCCGGTAATATTCTGCAGCCCACGTTACCCAAACGAGCCAAAACAACTTATCGAGATTAGTGATAAGGTGCAGTGACTATTAGCTATATTTTGTGAGGTTAGTTTGTTTTTGCATCACAGACGTCAGTTTACGCTAACTACAAAAATGCTTTGCATTTGGTGTGTCTTACCATAGAGACGTTGTCCTATTGAAATAATCATAGGTTAATAAAAACGTATATATAAATATGAAAATGCATTTCACATTTGAATCAAAATGATCTTTTTCAGGAAGGGGATTCCATACCTGTCTTTACGAATCCACCTACAATCATAAACAAATAAAGATGTCTTATAAAGCTATTCTCTGGAAAATGCTGGTAATTACAGAAATATTCTTACAATGGACTTTATAATACATTTAAAGTAAACTCTTCTACCAGAAATAATATACTCGATGAAGCGTTAAGCTGAATATTTCTATGGCATTTCATTTTGGTAATTAATTTCGCATTTCATTAAATATTCATAAAACTGAAAACTTAAATACATATAAATATATACTACATATGACAGGCAATATTTGAAGATGCATTACTGTTCATTTCAAGCAACAAGAACAGGAACATTTATGTATATGCAAATATATCCAAGTCCTTGTTCATGTGGCCTGAATAAAAAGTCAATGCATCTTTTTTTAAAAAAAAAAACAAAAAAACAACAAAATCCAAAAGATGCATGAGAGATGCCAGAAAGGGTGTCGTAAAAAAAATAACACAACGGGGAAACTCAGGAAGAAATGACTAAGGGGGCTTACCATGCTCGTTCAGCAAGATGGCTGACAAAGAAAATGGGAGAGAGAGACAGAGGATGAAGAAACAGAGAAGATTAAAAAAACAGAAGAATGAGAAAATGAACAAAGACAAGACAGGAAGTCTGGCCGAGAGCCGCGGCTTCCGACCGCTCGGTCCTTAATGAAGGGTCGCTCCGCACCGTTAACAAAACAACCACAGTCAGTGTGGGAGACCGGACCTGCTTCCGAGAGCTAATTAAAGGCTATTGTCTAGCTTGTTGGGTAATGAGCCAGCGGTCTGTGTTCTCCTCATGTTTTACCTTTATCCTCACCTTTAACACTCAGCAAATCTGACACAGATATTGCTCACGGTCACATACTGATGCGTCTTTTTTCCCCCCGCTCTCCGTGCAGCCGTTGAACATTAATGGTTAGGTTTAATTGCAGGGAAGTAATTAAGCTTTGGGCTTAACTGGCAGAAATGCAGATGGTAAGGGCAGATCGCAGAGATCAGCAGCTACTGCCCACTTGCCTTTCAGATGTCAAACAAGCTGCTAGCCGTTTAAAAAAACCCGGGACAGGTGGGGACAGGCGCTCAGTGATCGCTGTGTTTGCTCTCCTCGACACCCCTCGCTCTTTACTCGACACCCCCGCGATTGTGGGCCAGGGGGGTGGCAGGGTGCCTCCGTCAGTTCCCCTCACTGAGTCAGGTACGCATATGATACATTACGGATCAATCCAGGGCTGTCAGTCCTTCGGAAGCCGGCTTGTAAAACATGGGGCCATGGTGTAAGGATGTGCCGGTGGTGCCTGAGCCAAAGATTAGGCTCAGCACCGTTTCCTCTGCCCTCTGCCTAGAGCTGTGTGAGTACCAGTACAATCCGGGCAGTTACAGAAATGCCTCTGGAATACAGGAGTGAGTACTGAACAGGTGGGGAGATATTACAGGTGGGGAGAAAGGGCTCAGATGGAGCTAGTGTGTTTCATTAACGAAAAATGATGCCTAGGTTTAAAGGAACAAATGTTACGGTCTATTTGTTTGCAGATGACAGAGGGGATGATCCAGGGATTCGTCCGGGACATTAAAGATTAATGGCACTACAGCTGCAGATCTGAGTCACAGCAGTAACAAGCACAAGAAAAGAGTTTGCTACATATAACAGATTATGATTAATGATTAATAGATTAATTAATACCTGTCATAATTATTGTTATTATATTTCAAAAAGCATGCTGAGGACTTTTTTGAGAAGTCATATCATCATAAATAAAAACCTTCATCTGATTTTGAACTTGAAAATGTTATATTCATTCAGATATCTTTAAAGGGGAAATCCTATTTTTGATAGACAAAAGTATGCAGGGCCATTATGATTACAAAGTATAATTAGTTTGTAAACAGTGAGTTTTGTGTTATAAACCTATAACTAAGTCATGAAATGGCTGATATCTGTCCTTAGTCACTGAAAATAATAACATAATTTGTTTTAAATTACTACACAGGAAACAACCATGTAATGTAACCATGGTAACCTTGATAACTGTGGTAACCCTGGCCCCAGCAGGCCACAGGGTTAAGCTGCCATTCTCTGACTCTTAACTCTCATTTCCTAACCCGATTTTCTGGCCTATAACTTGTATCTGGTTCTAAATAAAAAGTATTCACCAAGGCGCAAAGGGCCGGCAGTCCTGTGAGGGACAGAAGGGCGGCTGTCAGGGCAGCGGTTACTTAGGGAGAGACGGCAGGGCTACGGAAGGCGATAGAATGGCGGCGGACATTTTGGAGTCACAAGCGAGATACATGATGTCACACGGGCGTTACAGCTTAATGGGCCTCTGTCCTGGGTGTGTGGCCAATCAGAGGTTTGGGAGGCTGACCAGAGAGAGAGCAAGGAGGCAGTGTGAGAGTGAAGAGCGTGACAGAGACAGCGGGGAGGGGCTGGGGGAGGGGCTAAGGTCAGGGGAGGGGCTTGGGAGAGGGGCGGGGCCTGCTCTTGTGCACTCTCACACCTGTCCATCCTCGCCTTTTCCACACTGGCTCCAGCAGCTCTACGTAGAAGGAGGATTGCTTATCATACTCCTCACGGTCAACAATATTAATGGTTATGGTCTTCCTGTGGGGACACAAGACAGATTCAGCAGGGGGGCTGGAATCATGCATGTTAAAGGTATGCACACGCTCCCCCCCCGACACACACACACACACACATACAATTAGCTCCATTCGGTCGGGGAAGAATGGATGACACTTGACGCTTGTTTCGGGAGGGAGGCGAGGTTATGATGCCCCCCAGCTGAACCCGCAGCAGGTCACACCCAGCCCCCCTGCGTGCACTAGAAGGGGGCCACAGTCCCTTTCCCAAATAACTATCTTTGCGTCCCATGAACCTCTACAATGCATTTAAAAAAATCCTCTTTTCAAAGGCTGAAGGACAATTGCTCAGCAATGATTGAATTTTATGCCCCACTAGGGGGCAGTACTGGGGCGCCCCTCTTCGCGGCTTCCCTCTGGGGGGCCGGCGTGCCCAGAGCTGCTGCAGGTTCTTTGGGGGTGGAGCCAGTAGGCGGAGTCAGTGCCTCTGGGTCAGACGCCCCACCTTTCCTCTCACTCATCTCCACCAGGCGGGGCTCCCCGATCTCGAGGAAGAAGTTCTTGTTTTTCTCATACTCCTCGTCATCAATTACTCTGATCTTTATAGATTTGCTGAAACAGAAAGAGAAGAAGAATAGAGGTTGCAGGAGAGAGCGTAAGGAAGCGACAGGCGGCAAGAGAGCGGGGGAGGGATGAGGGAGGGAGAGCTCGTGGAGTCAGCGGGCGAGCGCACACAGAGAGACGGCCGGGCTGAGGACGGCCATGGTGTTTCCCGATAATTGCTTTATGCTCTCTGTTCATGACAGAGTCTTCTGCTGCATGATAGAGTCTTCTGACTAAGCGAGAAATTCCAATATCACACAGTATTTTGTGCATAAAACACCCTAGCAACATGTCCACAGGTAGTGGCTGGACAATATGGTGTGTACAACCGATTTAATGAGCCACAAAAGACGCGAGCGCTAATAAGTGGTATAAAATTACAGCAACTTCGGTTGATTAAAGGGCGCGGCCATCTTGAATTCTGAAGTCGGGGTTGGGTCGATTCCTCCGAGTTCACGACTTGTAATTTCGACTTTGGGGAGTGTTCCAGTTGCAACTTCCGGCTGGGAACTCGTAATTTACGAGTTACGAGTACAACTGGAATGCAGCATTAGTTCCATGTAGTTTGCTGTCTACTCCATAATTAAAGGACTACAATATCAAGCACAAGGCCTCAACAGTGGGCAGTGGTGGCTGAAAGGTTAGGGGTGTAGCCTTCTAATCAAAAGCTTGCTTGTCTGAATTCCCATCCTGCAAATACCCCGAGCACAGTACTGTCCCCAAGCCCTGCTCCCCAGGTGCTGAATTACAGTAGCTGCACACAGCTATGTCACATATTTCATTGCAACAACGACAATCCTTCACTTGACCAAGGACCGACCTGTTGATCATAACCTGAACCGCTCGTTTTGACAGGCTTCAAACTCAAATATCATGAGAGCTCGAAGCTTTCTTTATTGCTCTGAAATATCTGTCCAAGGAACGCCTACGGCAGCAGAATGACACGGAGACCCAGGACGAGTGCGGCGAAGGCAGTGCTGATGCCAGCGATTCTCGCAGAGGGGGCAGACTTTGTTATACTTAGTGTTTAGAATATGAAAAGGGGAGGCGATGAAGGTAGACCAGCCAAGGAGCCCTTTGGCTTAGGGAAGACCTTGGCTGCTCACATGCGCCTGATGCGACGTCCCCAGTAGGGCTGGAAGCAGGTGTGTCGAGGGTGTTTCTGCACACCCTCCGGCCGCTTACGCCCCAAGAAAAACAGCGTTACGCTAACTATCTCGAAATGCCTCAAAAGTTACTTCCTGGTCATTTCTCCAAAAAGATTAGCGCTGTTAGCTATCGGTAACTCCCGTTGATACGAAACAACTTCGGTAAAGTCGGCACCCCGAGCTCAAAGCGTTTTCCCACGCCGGTGGACCCCTGCTGTGTTTTCATCACCCTTCGCCTCCTACAGGTTCCCCAAACCTCGCCGTGGGACACGCATGCTCATTTTGAAGAACCGGACCTGGAGTGAGGCGATGACTTACTCACGGGTGACGCAGAGTCTGCACCCCTGATGTTTAACACAGAGCCTCTTCCCTGCCGTCATCCTACGGCTCAGACACCCCCTCCCTGGATTCCAGCCCCTCCATCTCCCAGACAGACGCTCTCTCGCCAGCGCTCCAGGGGAGCGGCATCAGTCAGTGCCCGCCTGCCGCCCCTGCCCGCCGTGCCTGCCAGGGGCCTCTTTACTATCTGATTATCTCAGCGGCGAGACACGGCCACTGGGAGCCTGCGACATAAAGTGCTAACGAGAAAACCACAGTGAGATTTGAGAGGCGCTGCGGTTCAGGGCGGGTAGAAACCCCATGCTCCTTTGCTTCTGTGGATATTTATACCAAACATGTTCTCTGTCACTAGTCACGGTTTAAGTGAGCCTCGGGAGAGGAGCGAGCCCCCGGTCTATGGCACAACCCCTCCCGAAAAGTGCATGACAGGCATGATGAAGAAGAGTCTGGTGGCTGGTGTCTGGCTTACAAACAGCTTAGTCCAGCAATAAAATGTGACAGCTTCAGTGGTTAGGCTTTCGACAGGAAGTGCCACTTGTCTTGTTTCATTAAAAATTCTATAAGCCTATCAAGAAAACAGGCTCCTAATGAAACTTTCATGGGTTATAATTGAATGAGGAGTGTGCTTATTACCCTGAATATTGGCCATATACTACATTTCTGATCTCACTACGAACATTTCCTTACATACCCTTGACTTTAAATATCGTTATGTCATGATAAGTAGGGATGCATCGATACCATTTTGTTTTCAGACTGAGTTGCGATGCTCGCTTTCTGGTAATCACTGGTACTAGTCAGGGCCGGGCGATGTTAACAAACATAATCAGAAATACAAGTTTTTATTAAAAAAAAAATATCAGAATAACCAATTATATCGAAAGTGGCAATTTGGTCACACCCTTCCTTATGTTCAGTTTTAGACGTTTGATTAGATTACTTGTGCTGTAAGTGATGCTGGAAATCTGTCAACAGGAAGTAGTAACTGGTTGAGCATCGCAAACCATAAAGTATGAATGTATGAATTATTTTAATATATAAAATAATAATATATGTACTATTCAATAGAGATTCCTACCAGAGCGAAAATACAGTGCAAACAATTAATTGAGACGAAAAACCTCAACCATGGTACTTGGAAAAGAGCTGTAAACACAAATTAGGTAATTCAGTGCTGTATATTTATTAACTGTTATTAGTATATTCTCTTTCTGTTTGGCTTTCACATGCAAAAACATCATTTATCAACTTTATTCTAATTTGAAAAGAACTGTTCTGAATAATTAAAACTTCCACTAAGAAAAACAAGAAAGAAAATACTGTGAGAAAAGAAGGCAGAAGGTAAAAGCAGCGTAATATTAACAAACTGGCTGAGTCTAATCGCATCATAGGGCTGATAGCACACTCTCTCTTGTGTTTTATGCAGTGTTTTAGATAGGGACAGGAGGATGTCACATGCCACCACATGGGGGCATGGTCACGTGAGGGCATGGTCACATTGGATGAGAATCCATCCATCCATCCATTTTCCAAACCGCTTATCCGTTCAGGGTCGCGGGGGGTCCGGAGCCTATCCCAGAAGCTACGGGCAGAAGGCAGGGAACAACCCAGGATGGGGGGCCAGCCCATCGCAGGGCACACTCACACACCATTCACTCACACATACACA
>JAODKL010000041.1:16837781-16848237 GCA_026780765.1 Petrocephalus schoutedeni
GAGAAAAGCACTCTGCTGTTTGTGGTGTTTTTACCTGTCAAAGCCGCTCCAAGCCGTTTGCACTGAGCACTGTTTTCAAGCTTATCAAATGTGAAATTTATTAATATGCTGGTGCGCTTTTCCCTACCTAAAGCCGACTGTGACTTCACAGACAGAACTGCATGGTTCATACACTTGAAACAAGTCAGTTCAACATGATCCAATCATGTGCAACTCTAATAAACACTGTCTAAAGGTATTACCTCTGATTAGATCCGTTTATCTCTTGCTGACATTTTTCTCTCATTTTTATCCGCTTATGAAAATGTCAGATCATTTCATCATAGTTTTTGGTATCATATATTAATTTGTATTTTACTATCTTTGAGTTTTCGTCAATGAGAAATCTTCGTCGACAAATTATTTTCATCATCATCTTTTTGTGAACAATATTAACACTGTTTCCCCCCCCAAGGTGGTAACGTTGTGTACCCCAGTTTGGGAACCTCTGCACTAGGCTGTGTATCACCAAGCACTGGCCCTGGATACCTGTGCTTCCTGGATGGCAGTCCTGTCATAAATTACTGCACATCATTTTGTTAGACTGGGCCACAGAAGTGCTGATTCTGTTCTGTGGTGATTTTCCAGGCTGTGCCTTAGTGGCATTTAGCAGCTATACCGTTAGGTTTCCCACGTACCCTATCTTGCTCTTCTTCGAGATACACAGCTGAAAATGAAGCTTGGTGTCTGATCAGAGGGTGGGTTACTAATCTGGCATCCCTGTAGCATTTCTGTGGGGTTAGAGGGCCTTACTCAGGGGCTCAGCAGAGATATAACTATTCTGAAGAACAAGGGATTTAAACCAGCGACCTTCCGATCACAGGCACAGAGGCCTAACTCACCGGATCACACACCAAAGAAAATGAAAAAAAAAATAATAATAATAAAACCTGAGGTTTTCTGAGCATCATCAGAGGCTCATCCTCTTCAGTGAGCATGTTTACCATTCCTACAGCTATCTCAGTGCTAAAACTTAAGAGTTAAGAGATTAAATGCCCTCCAGGGAGAGGGGGTTAGACCATGTAGGCTCATAAAAGGAATTTAAATTAAAATTAAAAGTACAGTTTAGTTACCAATATTTTGGCTGATTACAAATAAATCACAAAATAAATACAGTTCAAACTTTTGTCTTTCAACCGTGAGTTTAACATGAAGTAAGTCTCACTAAGGTAGGTAACATCCATCATTTCTGGCATATACAGTCCGCAGTCTGCTCACCCACCTTCCTGTAAGAAAGACTCTGCCTTCTTTTGTATTACTACAGTATGGGAGTGGTTGACTTCATGCAGCCGCTTACAGCACTGGCTTAAAGCGAGGCATTCTGGTCATTTCTGATTGGCCAAAACCTAACCATCATGCATTACGTCAAGACCAGAATGACCAGAATGCATCGCTTTAAGCCAGCGCTGAACGCAGCCTATAATATAATGCGCGGGTGCGTCCCATGACATATAGTGGATGTGTCACATGACAGGCGTATAACCATATCCCACCTGCACACTGACATATAACATTATCACATGGCAAAGTAGCTTGACTGATTTGCAAAAAGTGCAACCTATAGCAGCGACACTCAGAATTAACAAACGTGGCTTGTGAATTGTCCCCAGAACTCGTGTCACATTGCAGTCCCGTGATGGATGAGTCATTTACAGTACAGAGGAACCAGCTCCGTCCACCATGCTGCTAAACTGCAATGGCCTCGGGCCCTTGGTCTGGGGTCACAGGACTGACAATTCAGGCAGGCAGCGAGCTGGCAAGGAGCAAAAATGTGGACCCTCTGGGGATCCCCAAGGAACAGTTTGAGCATCGCTGCTTTAAATAAAACCCACAGCCGTGGAGCTATTAAACATCACAGGGCTGTTCAATGTCCCAAATGCCCAGGGCACTTCTTTCAATTAACCCCGAGAAGAATATGGGTGTCACTGTACGATGAACAACGGTAATCAAAGTAATTTGTTGATGTTCTGACCCATTACATTTTAAATGTGTGCAGAGAATATTATTATTGTTCCTATTAGTAATATTAGTAGTTGTAACCAGGCTGGACTGGTCACTAAAGGACTGGCACACACTATACTGCCACATACTTTTTATGACATGCATGCTTTCACATATACAGTATGTATTGGCTATTTTGTACATATTGTTTACATATTACTATGTCTTGTCTTCTGTTTTAGTAGTTTTACTAAACTTTTAAGTTTACTTACTTTTAAGTTTAATTTAAGTTTCAGAATGTAATTGTATTAGTAATAGTAGTACTACTGTTTTTCTGTTTTCATAATTTTGCAAACCTTCAGGCCCGAAATGTGTCCCAGTGACTCTCGGTTTTTCCTAGCGGCACTTTTCCCACAGCCTGTGCACAAACTCCGTCTGAGGCTTCCTGAAAGTATCTGACAGGCCAACCTTATCAATGGGGTCCCTGGCATAATATATCCACCGGCATCACATGTCTGAGACTGGCTGCACCCAGGTAGTCTCTTCTGCGTTTTAGCGGCCAGCCTTGTGCACTGCAGCACGGCAGGGTAAACTGTTATGTCTCCTGCCCGCTCAGTAAGTGAAGGGCCGTGAGTTCTTAACCTCACCTGCCACCTGTTACTCTCCTGGCCTCAGTGGCATCTCTGCCAATACTACATCTCTAAATGCTTCAGGCAGCCCTCACTGCCAGCCAAAGTTCGTGTGGATCTCTAGGCAAGCTCTGCCTGCACTGCAGAAAACCGGAGTACCTCTACGGGCACGAGGAGCATGTCGTGCCATCCGAGACAAAATGAAATCGACTTGCAAGTTGCCGTCGCCTCAGAAACTCCTGAAACTCTGCGATGCCGCAGAAGAACAGTGGCCTTGCACACAAATGGGCTATGGCAAACTGTGTCTTGTATTGCGCCCTATGCCATCCTTGGGGTTGCAGCTACCTCAGTGAAGCACTAACGGAAGGAGGCATGACATTTTGTGAACATTCTGTTCCGTTTCTTAGAACAATGCACTGCAAATTATTCTTATACTGTTCCAGTTAACATATTATACTGTACATTTCACATTAAATGGTCAAATGATCCATAGCTGCAGACTGTAATAAAATGAATTCATTTGAAGTGGCCCTATTATCCTATTCCAGTTTTCATGTGTTATATTGCTTTATGTGCATGTAAAGGGTCTGTAAAGGCCCAAAGAACATGTCAAACGGAGTAACTTTCACCACATAAATCATTCTTCTCTAATCTGCCTGAAACAAATAGTTGGAATTCCAGCCCTTACTTATGTGAAATGGTGAGGTCACCTCATAACACAATGTTTATTGGTCTCTTATCTGCAAAGATCTGACTACAGGCTGCAAGACAGGGGCGGAACGTGTTGGGCAAGCTGACCAGTCGTGCAAGCTGACCAATCAGAGCACACTAGGCTTATCTTGAGTGGGGCTTAAAGCTCTAACAAAGCATTTATGACAGAGTTATAGACTAAGTTGTGAACAGTAGAAATGAGCATAATCAGGCCCCATTAAGAATAACCATTTCAGATGCACAGATACACTTAGTCAAACTTTTAAGTTAAATGTGAAGTTAGCAACTTTTAAAGGGGGCAAAACAAAAGTGGAATGGTGGCGTCCAAATGCCCACCAGGAAAAGCTGCTGCACAATTCACCTTTCAGCCATGGAGGAGACACACATGCACTCCATTTATGCTCATTTGCCTCTTCATCAACAGGATGAGAAGCTCAGCATTCCTACACAAAACAACACGTATTCTTTCTCCAAAATGTGCTTAAATGCCCATAAGTCTGTGGATGTAAGAGTCCTAAGACTCAGTTCTGCCTGGGCCATTTACATGGATTTGGGAGGCAGGAACTGCCTGTTCTTTGCCCACAGGGTCCAGCCACGACAGCCCTGTAAATTCCCATTACAGAGTGGCTGCTGTTATTGAGTGTCCTTAGAAAATGAAGAACCTTCTGTTGTAGTTTATGAATGGGTAAGCCTTGGTCCAGGCAGGCTGGAGAATAGAGCCATGTGCCATGGGTATGAGGGGAAGCGACAGGTGCTTTTCAGGTACGAGGGAAGTTGAGTCTAATGAAATAATGGGGACTGCTTTGCAGAAAAGACTACAGCAGGGTGTGGGGTTGAGACCAAAACAGGACTCGACCGTATAGAACTGGGAATGGGGCACAGCTGAGATGAAAGAATGGACTCATCACCTGATTTCGCCCTGCCCTGGATCATCCACACTACCGGACAACATCTCCTCTATCACTAAGCCCAGATTTTCCCAGCCTCCCAGCCATGAATAAGTGTCTTTTTTTACTATGTAACCTTGAAAAGGCATCATTCAGTGGGTTAAGCAGCCACACAAGACCGGAAGGCCGAGCAGATGACTAAAGTGCCTCTTTGTTGCATGCGGTTGGCTGCAGACTCGCCTTATTCATACAACGCAGTCATGATCTTCACCGGAGCTTAATCACCACACTCCCATGAGCACGGATGGCTTTGAAAACAAAAACGCACAATGTCATACGACAGGCTGGATCTCAAACGATTGCTGATGGCCCGTCAATGAAGCTAACAGATCACGTCATTGCTTTGTCAGGCTGATGTTGGTCAGCCATGTTGACACATAAATCTGACAGCCAGCTGTTCAGGGTGATGATGTCACGCTGCCTTTTTTTTGTGTAAATTAACCTTTGAGGAGTGTATTTCATGTATGTAAAAATTATTTAGCTAATTTTGGAGTAATTATCTCTCACATAAACTGCTCCCCTCCCTCGGTGATATGGGGACCAGGTTTCTAACATTTATTTCGGTAATCAAAGACCCTGTACATTTTCAATATATCCACTAACATGTCGTTGCTGAAAAGCTGTTTTTGTTTGAAACTGCTGAGACACAGTGGTCAATACACCCTTAAAATTCTGGAGTACTGACCCATTAATTCAGTTGTACTGTATGACATTAAAGTACCAAACCAAAAGATTTATATCAACTCATAAACACTCTCCCATGATGCCCAGCTCATAATGTAAACCTTATTGAGTGTAACATAAGGCAAGCAGAGCCAGTCAACCAATTAGGCAACACTGTCAGCTACCTACTGTAGGACACAATCATCAGAGGGGGCACCAACTTAGCCAGCCAATTTCACTTGGTCTTGTTGGTTCTAACCGGTGGAAACGTGGGCTGGTTCTCAGGTCATGCTATTTGGCACCATCAGAGAACCAGCCCCTTGTCGGCACCAGAACCGGCACCGGAACGGCACCAATGGAAAAGGGGCATGTGAGTCCCAGGCCAGGATGGCCAACAGGGTGACAGGGTGAAGTGAATGCTACGTTTATCTAGGGACAGACTACCCTTCTCAGCGGAAATTGGGACAGGTAGCAATGCGGCCTTTTTGGCAGAAACGAGAAGCAGACTGGGTGCAGGTGTGATAGTCTGGAACCAGGATCACGTCATAGTTTGTTACTGGGGAGAGGTAAAAGCAGGCCACACTGATGTAAACAAATCGACTGCACCAGACTGAGAGTCGAGATTCTGCCCCTGTCCCCATAATCAGCACAGTTATTAATCAGCACAAATATTTATTTGCTGGATTATGTGGATTATGGAATGAAACGCCACACAGTGAAGCTCTCGATGAGAAATACACACAGCCAGTAAGTCCTGCACTCATAGTTAGTTCATTTACTTTTTGAGTCCTAAAGTGCAGCTCCAGGGAATTCAGTGTTGGTTGTGTTCAAGTCAGTAGAACCTTTAGCATGCAAATGTTCTCCTAAAATACTGGAATTCCAGCAATAATCAACAATCAAGTAACTTGCATGCAAGCAGCCAGAAGACAAAGGCCTTTACCCTAAACAAACAGTACGGTCAGAGTTTATAATGCCAGTGTCAAGAAATCAAGGTTCAGGCAGAACTACTTTACTCAACAGCGCTAAGCTAAAAGAACAGATCGAATAATATAAGGACAAAGGCAACAGATATTTTCAACATTTTACAGCTATAGGTATTTCCAGAAATACCTCTAAAAGATAATAGCAGTCTTCAGATGAAGAATATGGTGTGTCTCGTTGCTATTAATTCAATCCTCAACTCGGCTGAGCCGAATTAACAGTTATCTGAAGTGGAATGAAACACGGTGTACCCTGAGAGGACCAGAGCCACCAGCCACATGCGTATCGGATTAAACGATGAGGAGAAAAGCCCCGTCGTCTGGGTAGATCTCTGAATCCCAGCTGGCTAGAGATTCACTGTAACTTGCAGCAATAATGTAGCGTCAAATCCTAGGTGTCTGGCTGTCCTTACTTAGACACTGGCTGCAGATTGAAGATACCACAGCACAGTTTAAACCGAATGGACGCTTTTGGACAATTATGTTGTAAAGGTGCAGACCCCTCAGGATCACCCATGACTGATTGTCTCAACTGCTGTTCTACTCGTGATATTCAAAACCATGGCGTTAGAATTGAGGATTATGGGAAACATTTGTGGATCAGGGCCACTCCGGACTAAAATGGTCAGTCATCCAATGGATTTTAATGTGAATGTAAATATCAACAAGGGTAGTATTTGTAGTGAAAGCAATTCTTCCTTTTAAGCCACTTTTGAGAATGATTTTTATATATTTTTCTTTGCAGTATTTCAGTAACAGTGTTAAATGTCTTTTGTCTGGAACGAACTGGAAAGCGACATGATCCTGGGACACAGCAAACCCAGAGTGGCTCACGTAAGGTCCACCCTGAGGGCACCTCTCAGGCGACACCATTTTATGGATAAAAGAACAGCAGGGACTGTTGTGGTTAAGGACAGACACTCAGTCTAACCTCATAATTGCTGGAACAAGTCCAAAGTACTACGTGTTGTTAAAATGCCTGCTGCTGCGATTTTTTTAAAACAAAATTTCCTGAGTAAAATATCCCGCCGTATGCTGGTGAAGTAGCAAGATAATCTGGAGCGACATGCCAGCTAAGAGCCAAAATGCCGACAGACAGAGACTTAAATCAGAACGAAGGCAACATCTGCAGGAACGTGTAGGGATTTCGATTAAGCCCCGGGACAGCGCAGGCGTGGACATCACAAGCTCCCAAGTCAGCACTAGACAAATAACAAGAAGCCATAGCGAGCGGCCACTTCCTGTGTCCCGGTGTTCATTGTTCAAATAGCATGGCTTGTTTTAAAGTCTGCATTGTTTATCACACTAATGCAAAGGCACCATTAAGTAGGGTGCCTAGTAAGCCGTAAAATAAAAGGAATTTCCTGGGAGGCTTGATAAGCCGCTATTAAATATGAAAAAAATGAAGGCAAATCCTTAAGGACAACTTCAAGATCGCCCTAGCAATTAAATCACAAAAATTGCTTCAACCAGAAAAAAAATAAAATAAAGCAGACCTAGATAAGACCAGCCCAGTTTCACACTCGGCTACTTTCAGTACCCTGCTACCTTAGCATGCCTGCAGTCTCCTTTAGGTGAGCTTATCGCACCATAGCTGCTGTAAAAACATCTTGCATTTTCCCCATGAGCTGAACTTCCAACACAAACACTCATAACGAAATAGAATAAACCAGGAAATGGCCCAATGTTTACCACATCATCCATCCATCCATCCATCATCCATCCATCCATCCAACCATCCATCCATCCATCCATCTTCTAACTTATTATCTAGTACAGTGTGGCAGAAGGATATTCTTACATGCCATAATAATAACTCAATATTAAAAAAGACAATTAGTTTTATTATTAGAGTCTTGCCACTGTAATATGTTGGTAGTGAGCGGCTTTGCAGATTGACAGTAGCAATGGGCAGTCACACATTAGGCCTCTGACCTTTGTGTCTCTCACTCTGGCTAATTCCGATCAGAAATGAGCACTAACAAAAGCTATTCGGGCTAAATTACGGCGAGTGCGGCTGCGGTCGTCGATTCGGCAGACCTCTACGCGACTGAAATATTCATGAAGGTGGTTAGATGTTCTACAAGGGCCTCATGGTCATTGTGTAAATGTCAGGCGGAGCCACACGCAACGCACCCAAGGCATTTCAAGCAAATTCTGCTTTGTTCTCTGGGTCCTAAAAGACAGCGGCGGTTTGAAGGTTTCTGTCATTTCATTCGAGTGACTTCTCACTATACTCACTTATGCACTTAATTCACAGGAAAAGGGGCATCAGTGGGCTGGACGAGGGAAATTCAAACTTACCTAAAAATATTTACCAAAGACCCTTGAAAAGAGGATGAGTGGCGGCTCTGAAGCTCGGGATCTGTGCTGGTAATTGGAAGGCTGCTGGTTCGAATCCTGTGAATGCCGTGAGCGATTCTGCTATGTTAGGCCCTTGAACAAGGCCCTTAACCGGCATTACCGGGGTATAATGGTAGCCTCAATCCAACCTCACAAGCAGGTCAGCCAGATTACAGGGAAAGTTTGGGGGTTGGTGGCAGGATTGGCCCTCCAGCCAGTGGGAAAACTCCACTAGCACTCCATCTGAACAGTGTGGGGCATCACCCACTGCACTGGGATGGTCTGTCATGTGTTGGCTGCAGCAATGTACTGTATCAGTGCATGCCCCCATACCGCTCACTTTAAAAATCACTTTTATGACTTTGTCACTATATTTCACTCACATTACTGTGTTTTTTTGCCCAGCTTCTCTGGCTTTGCTGCTCCACTTTTTAGCGGAGCGTTCGCCTAAAATAAGTACCTTATCGTGCCGGCGTATTAAATAAAAACCGAGACAAATAAAGGAGAACAGTAAGAAAAAGAAGAATGCAAAACAGAAAATCAGTCAGAGAGCGAGGGGCATCGGCACCATGTCCGAATTTGGGTATGGAAGGAGCAGGTCCCGCGGAGAACTTCGAGGAGGAAACGCTGTTTGAAAAGAAGCAGACGCGATAAAGCGAAAGGAAGCTAAGCACGGCGCCTGCGGGTCCCACCGAGCCGGGCGCCGCCTCCCACTCACCTGCCCCCCAACGAAATAGCGCAATTAGACGCTAATGGAGCGACCGCTGCTAACAAATTACCGGGGGTCAGGAGTCGCTCGCTGCTAAATCGGCGGCGAAGCGAGAAAACATTCGCGGCGGCTCTGCGGAGACAGAGCGGGTGTCCGTAAGATGGAGGGAGCGGGCCGTTTCGGCAAGGGGGCGGCCGCCGGGCCACCTGTCGGCACGCCGCGGACGTGCGACACCCTCCCCCGGAGCAGACAAGGCGAGAGGCGGCTGCAGAGCGCCCCCTCCGCCGCAGCGAGTCGCGGAGCCTCCGTTACAGACCAGCCGTGATTACACACCGCCGCGGAGAATCGGAGCCGTTAAAGGAAGGCGAAGCGAGCGGAACTCGGCAGCAAATCGATGGCGTTTCAGACCCGCAAGCCTGTCATGAGCGAGGCAGACACGGCATCAGAGCGCTTTAAGCTCTCCTCTTCCAGAAGGGGGAGGCTCTGCGACGGACGCTTGACCTCTCCCGGCTAGCATAGGGACCTGAGGACATCATATGGGACATTAAAACACATCGTGTCACATTGTGTCACGGCTCAGAACAAATGTAACGCCACTCTGAGGTTTTTAATGAAGAATGAACATATAAACAGTAATTGTGGTAGCATCCATTTTACACCGTATCACAAGTATAAAAGACGTATCCGTGTTTACATGTATCTTTTAACTCAACTGAGTGCTGGTAAAAGATATTCTAATGTTTTATTGAGAATATATGTATTTAATGCATTCTGCTTACCAAACAATCTGTGATCCATAAAATCACAAAAATGTGTGATTGTCAGCGATTTATCACAGGGTGGTAGATAGAAACATCAAAAAGAAAGCTGTGTCTACGGTGCTATTGAAACTTGGTCAGAACAATGACAGGCCCGCAGGAGGCATTGTAGAGCTGACTGTCTCATGGTGGTACATGCACGCCCCGCCATCATCAAAGTATCTCAGAACAGCATTGTAATTATGTAGAAAAAGTGCCACGCGGACACTGCAAGCCCAGGACACGATCGCCGTGATCTATTCAGAAAGAAAAAACACTGAGATATGTGACTGTAACATACGGCAGGCTAGACAGCTCTGACTGAAATCCCATGCACTGTATCATATGCCAGCAGCAGAATCCGCTGCATCTCCACTGGCAGACTGACTATCAGAGAATAAACCTAGTCTGACAACTGAGGGGACAGACGGTAAAGTTCACTCATGGAGCAGATCATTGCCGGAGTTTCAGATTATAGGTGCATCAGCTTAATTTTAAAGGAGCATTTTCTTAAACCCATAGTGTGAGAGTGTGAGGGCCCCTTGGCATGTCACCCTCGATGGTCGCGTTCACACAACTGGGTGTCGATTTGCTGACCTTCTGCTGGGTTTTTGCAAAATAAAAAAAAGACAAAGAACAACAGCAGTTCCATAACTGGCTTCTGTAAGTAAAACAAGGCCAGGTTGCCAGCTCTCCT
>JAODKL010000041.1:16898446-16910922 GCA_026780765.1 Petrocephalus schoutedeni
GCTCTCTATATTAGCATGTACCCTGTCCCACTCCACATTAGCATGTACCAGCTAGCTCTCTATATTAGCATGTACCACATCCCACTCCACATTAGCATGTACCAGCTAGCTCTCTATATTAGCATATACCACATCTCACTCCACATTAGCATGTACCAGCTAGCTCTCTATATTAGCATAAACCACATCTCACTCTACATTAGCATGTACCAGCTAGCTCTCTACATTGGCATGTACCCTGTCCCATTCTACTCCACATTAGCATGTATCAGCTACCTGTCCAAGGTCGCATATGCCAGGTACTACCCTAAATCAGCGCAACCCTTTCTAAGTTAGCTTGTACTACTCTACATTTACCAGCTGCCAATATTAATGAATACCAGGTCCTGCTGTGTCACCACAAAGAGATCTGCAGATCTGCAGAAATGGAAACTAATTGCTCAGCTTAAGCACTGAATCGCCTTATTGGAGAACATGCAGAATGATCTGAGATTAGAATATGAGATTACATTTCTTCTCATGGCACAGTCACAGATGAAAAATTCACGGGTAAAAGCAAAGCCAGTAGGCAAAGCAGAAAGTAATGAAACGGAAAGCAAAGAAAGGGACAGAGAGTTGGCAGAAGTTGACAAAGAAGCCCTGTTTGAAGCACAGTGGTACCTGGGATCACTGTAAAATGGAAATACAATGTAAACAAGCAATGACAGGATCAAACAACTGCATTATTGAATGAGGGCAGAAGAGCACTTATGGCACATTTAGCAGCTCCTTCTAAACTAAAATCTAAACTAGAATCTAAACAAAATCCACAGAGTGGTGACGGTACATGTCTTACATATGCATCACTTTTAACCATAAACTTTCCCTAAAAATAAGCAGGGCCAAAAGGGGGAAAATGGCAAATGTAAACTTGTACTTACAAAATTTCATCATTCTGGAACTCCAGGACACCGTGAGTGTCTTCAAAATCTTCTCCTCCTCCTTTTGCCGAGCCTTCAATGGTCTTGTAGGGAACCACCACCACCCCGCGGGCCCCAGACGCACGGTGAACCTTCACCTCCATTATGCCAACGCTCTCGCTGATGTGCATCACGGGCTCCTCGAAAGTGAAAATGCCGGCGTGGTCGTCGTCAAAGATCGTCACAGTCGCACTGGACGGCAGACCCAAGCAGGCCAAGGTCTCCACGTGATTGGCCTCGGGGTTCAATTCTCCGGCTCCCACTGACAGCACCTTGACGTTGCTGAGGTGAATCAGGAAGTTCTCGTCCTCCTCGAAAATGTCGTCGTCGATGATGCCGACGCGAATCTCTTTCTGCGTCTCGCCGGGCTTGAAGGTCACGACGCCTTCGGTGAACTCGTAGTCGGAGCCGGCGTTGGCGGTGCCGTCCTCCGTGCGGAATTCGACGGACACGGTGTTTGTGAGGTCGCCGCCGCGTCGGACAATGTTGAGGGCCACGGTGCCGCAGTTCTCCAGGCACTGGTATGACCCGGGATCAAAGAAGATCTTTGACACTGGGTCATTTTCAGCAACTTCGGTGCGCACCTCGTGCATGCTCACGGCCTTCCGGGCCTGGTCGGCGGCATGCTTCTTCAAGATATTGCCCGCTCCAGTCATCAGTCTGGTGGCTTGACAGCGATAGAAAGCACGACTCTTCTGCTGCTGGCTCAGCACTTGGTAGTTAGCCAGTTCGATTATCTGCTCCATTTCTTTATCGGGATGCTTCTGTTTCAGTTCTTTTAAGATCTTGGCCATGTCTCTCCTGGCTTCCTCATCATCCAAGTCTTTATCCTCCATATCAAGGCTTCCATCCAGAAAGTCCACCGAGTTGGAGTTAAGCATCTTGCCATCCATCTCGATGTCGACTTTCGAGGGCAGAGGCCGGTCCCCTTCGGTCTCGATGATCACCCCCCTCTGCTTCCCGGCACGGTAGCGCTTATAGACGTACTTGTAGAATAAAAGCCTCCGGTCAGCAACCCAGGCAAAGACAACACAGAGAGGGAAGAAGAATAGGGTTAGGAGCCCTTCCCATACCTCCACCACCCCTGGGGAGATAATCGCCAGGATCAGGTAAAGCCAGGTATACGCAAATATGCTCCAGGTGGCCGTGACGAAAAACACCCGCAGATGCTTCACCTTGCGGTGCTCTCCATCCGGAACGACGTAGACGCAGAGGCCGATGATGACAAACATGTTGAACGCGGCGCTGCCCACGATGGTGTTCGGCCCGAGGTCGCCGGCGTTGAAGTTGTGCCCGCAGACCTCGACGACGGACAGCAGGATTTCTGGGGCGGAGGAGCCGAGGGCCATGAGAGTCAAGTTGGAAACCGTCTCGTTCCATATCCGCACCGTGGTCGTGGTGGTTTCACCGTTGGGCTTCTTGATCGTAATTTCCTTCTCTTGTGACGTGATGACCTCGATGGACGCCATGAAGCGATCGGCAATGATGGAAACTCCCAGAAACATATAAGCCATGGCAACAAAGTAGACCGTCGCCCTTGCTACTTTGTCCCCGAACGACGGATTTACAGGCTCCCACACTGGCAGAATCACTCCTTCCTTGCAAATATAACTTCCAGTGCATGATTTTGATTCATTATAAACTGGCGAATGGTCGTCTTTTTGGTCCAGCTCCGGACTCTCTGAAGTCACACATTGAATTCTGAACAGTAGCACTGCCAACACGATGCTGATTTGGAGGCTTAGGGAGAAGCAAGCCGAAATCCCAGATCTTTCCATTCTGCCAACAGGACAGCTTCCAGCTGTTACCGAGCCTGTGTGGAAGATTTAAACATGCCATTAAAAAAAAAAAAAAAACAACAGAGAAACCTTACTATTCTGCAAGTACTGAACTAGTACAGTGAAAATTGCACTACTAAGGTCTAATCCTCTTCTTGTAGGAATATGAAAGGCACGCTTAATACCTGGTATACAGCATTTATTATTATTATTATTATTATTATTATTATTACTGATTAGCTGTTATTTCTTTCCTCTTTTATACATGAGGAGAAAAAAGAATAAAAACATGTCTTGTCAAACACACTTGTGTATGGCATCCTATATTATATACCGATATATACATACACACACACACACACTGATACAGGGCGCTGCGGATGCCACCTGTTCACACAGCCCAGCCCCAGTCGATCTCCAAGCATAGCGGCTCTTCTCTCCTAAATACTAGCGCTATTCATCTATGCCGAAGCGCAAAGCCTGTATTACCGGCAACTTCCTTAAACTCTAATCTTCAGAGCGATCGGCGCGGCGCTATTAAGCCGTCGATCGTCAGTGAATGGAACCGAAAAAAGCTGGCAAATGCAAAGAAGCGTACGGCAGTTTAAAAAGCTGAAAATAAGGGTAATTAGCCAAATGCATCATCCATACAACTCGCGCGAATACAACTCCTGCGAGACAGCCTCGCGCTCCTGCGCCAGGACCTCTCAGTTTATAAAAAAAAATAAACGCTTTCTACAAGCGGGCCACTGGTCTGTGGTTACATGTAATAGACAAACAAACCACAACTTTAGTACTTCCTACTGCATTGAGAAATGAGTCCATCACTCTAGCCATATATAGGCATGTGCTGTAATGCGTTCCAAAAACACAGCGCACGCTGTGCAATTGCAAGCTTAGTACTGCAAAGAAATCCTAAGCCTAAATGTATTATTCAGCCATGTATCCATATGCAAAGTTAAAGAATTGCTTGAACAATACGGTAAAATAAGATAAAAAAAAAAAACGGTACCATACCTTTTGTTTTAAAATCAATGGTTTCAATAGTGATTCTTGTACTGGTACTCGTCGCAGGAGTGGTGGTACTAGGGTATTTGCAGCAGTAGTTGTGGAAACTGGAGCTGCTTGATGTGGGTCTTATTTCATGCGAGTCCACAAAGACGGGCTCTCCCTTGCAAAGTAAAAACACAGCCCAAGTCCAGGAACATGCGCCCGTTTTACGTCCGCGATCGCTGGGATGGACTCGCCGCTAGTGAGTGCGCACGGTGTGGATCAGGAGTGCATCGCGGTCGCTTCGCCCCCCTTTTCCATCCTTTGCGATCTGTTCCTTTGCCGTGGTGTTTCGGACCTAAAAGCTGTGCTCCCTCCCTGCCTGCTCGTCCCGGTACTTGGGCTCTCCGGTGCGGGGACGCGTCCCGATGTCCGTGCGGCTCGCAGGCTCTCTGGCAGCTGTGCTCCCTGGATGCCGCCCGGCTGCGATCCCACCTCCTTATCGAAGCCTGGATCCTCCCACCGACGGCGCGTCCCACTAACGCCGCACTTCTCCGTCTTACTCAACCGTCCATGGCATTAAAAAAAAATTTTCACTTCTGTTTATTTCTTATAATTCACCAGCGTCCGATTTAGATTAGATTAATGGTAGATATTGCACCATTAATGTGCTGCGGAGAAGTACAGTACTCAGTATATAACGCCCGACTTTATTCAGCGTTGTCCATTATTCAGATTTTCCTTTCTTTAAGTATTTACAACATTACTCGCGTAATAATGTTGTGAATTGGCGGCAGTTATTTCTATGTGTCACCTGGAAGCATTCAGTTTGTCTATATTAAATAATCAATGCATTAGGCCTAATTTAAAGTGTGTACTTTAATCACGACGTACGTTTGAACATCATACATACATGACCTACTCTCGGTATTTTGCAAACAAGTCAAGCCAAGCAGTTTGTAAACAGGCCATTAAACAATTAAATAAATTTTTAAAATGCCAGCTGTGGGCCTTTTACTGATAGGTAAACGAAAAAATCGAATGCACTTTATGGCCTAAAGAAGTCACGGACCTGCGTTACTTGTTACGCTCCTCAAAAGGTGTAGAACTTGCATGCATTAAGCAATCTGGTAAAAAAAAAAAAAAAACCTTAGAACCATTTTCGAAGGCATACGACAGCCTTTACAAAAGCTATAAGAAACGGGAGGTGGGTTGTTAAGGGACATACGTGTTCTCTAATTTGTAATATAATAATTATGAGTTTTGCCGTCACAAATTGGAAGCAGATAAAGTCCTCTCAGCTGTGAGCGCACAGGATGTAATTTCGGCACTTGACCAGAGGAGGAGTAGTGAGTCAGTGACAGCGCTGCGCACCAGGTAGGGTCTCGCCTAACGAGCGTAACGAGGGCCGATTTGCATGGCGAAAACACGGCGTAGGCGCTACACTCGCAGCAAGTGTGCACAGCATCGCCTGGCATAACCCGGGGTTTCTTTTACAGCTATTAGGGACACGATGCACAGCTTAAACCAATAAGGAACGCCACCCTAATAAGTTATACAACACAAGCACAACAGCGGGTTGCTTCTGCAAGCCATTACTTTAAAAATCGTTGTTTCCTTATTTAAAAGTGTATATTAATGTAATAGCTCTTGTCATTAACAGTAATTTGGAGTTCATAAAATCATTGACTAAAAACATAATAAAATACAATGAAACCTAATTCATTTAAATCCTGTACAATACATTTTGCTATGAATAATGTTTCTGGTTTCTGGCATTGACACGGACAGTATCGCATTAAAAATATATAATTATTATTATGAATAATAATTATTATTCCCTTACACCTGCAGTTATAAAAACTGGAAACAAGCTGTTTTATTTTGTTTGGTTTAAAGTAAGGTGCTTCTAATCAGGATTTATGAATGCTTTTTGGATTATGTTGTCTAAGCCTCTCTCGATCGGGGGTCTTTAAGATGATATTTGTCTATGAATTATTCTGGTCTGTACTTGGAGAATGGGTCGGATCTGTACACATATAGTATTGTATATTGACGAAATTGGTTATTTAAGCTGTGACAGCTGGGTTTGGATTTGAAGAAAAGGCGAAGCCTTCCCCCAGACCCTTGGCCCAAGCAGCCGGATCTGTGAGCCAGGCCGTCACCCTGACCCGTCCCGTGCATGGGGTGCCAGTGCATGGATCCGTCTGACACGTATCATCCGGCTGTCACATGCTCTGAGTTTCCTGAACTGCTACGTGTCTGTTTTCATCACTTCCACACATGAAACCCTTATCTCATACTCACCCCATGTCAGTCATCTCCTGCGCCATTTATTGTATGCTAAAAAAGAACCTGTCAGGAAATATATTTTATTTTGATTTTTTTTATATGGAATCCTAGGCTTCATTGTGTCTATCAGACATGCAGCAGGATGTCGGCAGTGCCTTAGGTATGAGGTTTTTCTGGTTTTCTGCTAAAACGTGTTTATAGCATGTGCAGTTCATTAAGTACGTGTAAAATGCTGGCTTTTTATTCAGCCAAGAAAATATTTATTGCACGTAGCGGTACATGGCCAATGCCATAATCAAAAATTAAACGGCTGAAAAATGCAATTGATGCATTGCGTCTTATTGTATGCATGAGGCATGAGCTGCAGAAGGCTGTGTAGAAACCTGCAAATTGACCTATTTTGTAAGCCTCAGAAACGCTGCCTGGAGACAGATGGAGATCCAATCACTGAGTGCCTGCAGGAAATAATGTGTTGCGCTTACACTATATTCCATGGCGCGTAGAAGCTCAGCATAATGGCCAGATGTAAATTTGCGATAATTGTGACTGTGTGATATTGTGTAATTATATGTCAGCATGTCACCAGAATGATTTCTCTACCTCGGCAGGGCCCTTCTGGATGAATTATTACCGCAAGACATTTTTTTTTTGCCATAAAGTAGTTTTTGGGCTCTAATAAGGAAAGCATATGGAGAATAAAATGACTTTTTTCAGCACTTGTCAATCACCATGAATTTGCACAGGGTACAAAGTTTCAATTACAGTTTGGCACCTGGTGGCTGAAGCTCTGAAACAGACCAATGGCTGCTGAGTAACCAGGGCAGCATGCTTCTGATTGGTTAATTAAACGTGGCAGATATGAAGCTCCGTCCTTTGTGTGTCACTTAAGTGCAGAGAGGTTTGCCCAAAACATGCATTTTTTGGATTTTTAATTCGTTGTGCTATTGATTTTCCCGTCAGTGAGATAAGTATGAATGCAGGGCAGGCAGGCTGGGAGCGGCAATATTAAATTGGCTATTTTTTCTGCTTTTTTGCCTGTGAAAAAGTTTGCTAGCTTAAGTATATCTTAAGCTGAAAGTTTAGTTTTAGCTTTGCAAGCAGGAATGCTGGATTGGTATTGACAGTATGGTACCGTAATAGCTAACATATCAGAATGATCGAGGCAGATTGACTGTTGTTTATAGAACTCAATATTCTTAAGAAAACAAAAGTAATTTAGTTACCACGTACTGTGAAATGTGTGCCATGTAATATGAAATGAATGTGAAAGGCCTATAAGGATTCATCACCATTTATAGATATTAATTATGATCAGCTATTATCAATGCTCGATAGATATCTGAATAATTTAGCAGTAATTAGTCAGTACAGCTTGTATCACAATGTGCCCTTAAAGTGGCAGGAACAGTCAGTACACTAAAACTAAAAATGGTGTTATAATTCACTTCTGCACAGTGACGTGCACAAACATTCTCTAAGAAAAAATGTAAACACCTTATATTGATGACTGTGTGAGACGGTCCTGAATGTATTCTTTAATAATTTCACTGCAAGAGGCAAAATGGCAGTCTTTTCGACAGAGGTGACTTTTTTTTTTTGGAATACACATTTTATGTGGGCCACTCATTAGCGCTTACTGTCTGTTTACCTCTGTTCTGTCGTTACTATTCCTCTGCAAATGAGGGGCAGCTTCACACCCTGATTTATTCACCGATTTTACCATAAACCGCCTAACTCATCATTACATCACAGCCAATGGCTTGGGATATTTTCAGTTTTTAAATTACACTTCTACAGAAACTTGGAGTATTATAAAATATAAAATAAAACAATATACAAAATTCAAATTAAGAAGTCATTCTAAAAAAGATCTTTTAATGGCTTTTAATTAGAAAAAAAATATATATATATATAAATAAATATTGTATATTCATATTATATGATATTGTATATATAAATATAAATAAATATATATATATATATATATATAGTTTTGTTTGGAAGTTAATTACATAAGCGTACATTTTATTATCATCGTTTTAGTGTCAAAATTCCAATGTCATGTTAAGCGAAAATGTTTATTAAAGTGTACAGTAAAATAGTTTCCTTAAAATACATTAACGTATTATTTAAATGAAAAAGAATATATTATACTGATTTTTTTTCATTATTGTTTAACGAAAATAAGAACCACTCTCCATGAAGCAGAACTGTCCTGCCAGTAATAGGAGCACCAACCCCAATTGCTTATTAATTATTTGACCTTATTTTTCCTGGTGAGAAAAAAAAAAACAAAACCTCCTGCAAAGTTTGTGAAATAAAGGTGAGACATAAAGACGCAGTACTCACTTATGTATGCGGTGTTCCTGCAGATCGTGGAGAGACTGGTTAAAGCAGAAACTAGCAAACGATAACCTCTCTAAATTTAACAAGAAGACATGTTTAGGGACGCTTGCCCTGCGAGAGTCTCTAAACATGGTTTGCATAACTGCGGCCGACTTATCTCGCGCCTCTCCAGCCCGTGTCCATACATGGACCTCTTTCCACTAGGGCCACGTTATCTGGCAGCTTCTTGTCACCCCTACACATAGAAGATAAAGGGCGCTCTTGGCAGCTACCTTTTGTCATTGTGAGGCCGGCTTGTATCTGCAAAGAATTCGCGATGAGTGGTGCTGGGATTTTCCATTGGCCACTGCTGTCCGGGCAGGCAACGTCTATTTGCTGAGTCCTCTTGAGATGTGGGAAGTGATTGAGCCTTTAATCCCAAAATATATGGAGTCAGAAGACACAGATCGAAGAAGATCTGGTGTTATCTGGGTCTTTGTCTAAGGAGGGAGCCACCAGAATTTGATGAAATCCAGGGTAACTGCTAACTTTGGTCAGCTGGCTGGCGTGAGATTTTCAATTCGAGACAAGTCTGCACAGACATTTACATTTACATGTACGTAACAGTTTTATTATTTTGTAAATAGTCTGTAGGGTTCGTAAACTACCCTGACGCTTTTGATGTAGCTAATTTTAGGTTCATATTAGGTTCAACGTCAGTCTGAAAGCATGAGTGTCACGCCAGATGCATGAGAGCTGGCAGCCCTGGAAATCTTACCAGCATTTTAGAAGTTAGGTTGACTCCCCACATGACGTGTCTTTGGTAATTGACGTACGATCTTCCCGCATCTGATGCCTTTTGATCGGGTAATAAACATTGAAACAACCGAGGTGAAAGGACGAGAGTGCTCTCCGTAGTGTGCGAGCTGGTGCTCTGACCAGAAAACACAATCAGGTAACCGTCCAAGGTTCAACAGGAGCAGTGAAAGGGTCACATTCATGCAGACAAAATAACAAGGGCGACCTCTATGACACCGTGATCAATACCACTTCCACATGGAGCGTACTTTTTGCAGCTTTCGTCAGGAAGTTTAGGCTGAAAATAGTATTTTAAAAATGTCTTGAATCTATGAAGTTGTTGTTCTAAATTAAGAACCCGCAATTCAAAACCTCCTTCATTAGTGACCACCGGAAGGTGAGTTACTTTCGCTTCATGAAGGATTTTGATTGGTTTAAAGGGTAACTACATCGGCAATCCCATGACAGATCAAATAGAGTAGAATAAGGCCTCCTCATAGTCTCCCAAGTGCCCTCTTTCCTCGAGTGACACTGTCACCACCGACCCTGACCATGACCCATCAACCTCAGCACACTGCACTGAAACACTTCATTTCTTTCCTTTAAATTCTCATCGCAGCCATCAACGATTAGTGAATCGAGGATTTAAAGTTCTACTGGGGGTCTTTAAGGTCTTGACACTGAAGTGGTAACAGCAGGGCTAGATAAACATTTGGATATCCACCGTGGAAAATCCCAAACACAGGCCTCTTTCTGCAATTGTGCCGTTATATGTTTCGAACACTTAGGAGTCATCTCAGGAGCTGGCTGTGTTATTGCTGTATTTGTTTAGCGTGTTCATAATCTGAATCCTAATAAGTGGCCTTGCTGTACTGAAGTGCAGTGCTGGTTGCTTGGCAGATTGCGCTGAAGGTTCCTTTAACAAACAGCTGTAATTGCTCTATCACTATTTATACCACTTTCCCCCAGCCCTAGTCAGTAATTAAACGTGCGCATGTAGCCGTCAGAGTCGCTTACGTGTGCCATCTCCTACGCGATGCGCGCAAAGCCTCCACAAAGTTCAGCGCTACGGGGTGTCCTTCAGTCGACCAGTAACATCGCCCCCCCCTCGCTCACACCCCATCCCCCGACAGTGGCAGCCATAACTGGAGGCTGCTTTGGCTTGGAGGTAGCCTGACGACGCACTCGATAATGCATAGTGTTGCCGTGATAGCACAGATATAGCCCTTAGTCACAACTAAGCTATTTTTAAGTTATCCTCCCGATCCCAATGTGGGAATTTTCTTCTTTAACACTTCCTGCATGAGAGGAGGTCAGTCAGAGTTCAAACAAACTCATATGTAAGACGAAAGCAAATCTGGCACCAGGGAAACAAGATCTGGTAGAGGGCGTGGTCACCGACCTGAGCAAATACTGAGCCTGGGCTACGCTACTTTTCCTGCCCAAAGACTGTGCCGGCTCTACCATACTTCAGCAGGCCTACGTTCAGCGTTGTAACAGTGGTGCAAACACCCTGTTGTGCTATGGAAGCGTTGCAGCTAAGATCCATTGTGGGTACTGCGTTTCTAATTGGGCAGGGTGTATACACACTTCGCTGGGTAACGCCTTTGACACATCAAACAAGAGTATGTTGCGCAATGTTTCATACCGTTTCGAGGAAATGTGTCGCTCAACCCGGAAACCGTAAGAAAACATCGCACGCCATTTTCACATCGAACGTGCCCCAGACTTATGATTAAATGTGCTCTACTCTGATCATCGATGTCCAATAACTGAGCCTGCTGTATGATCATTTCCTGGACTCATTACTGTGATTATTCTGATCATTTGACCGACCAGTGACTGAGTCTGTTTTGCTCTGAGCATTTTATTGGCCAGTGAGTGACTCTGCACTATTCCGATAATTTGGGTGCATCCTGACACCCATTTTATTGTGTACTTTAGTGTCCAATCCAGGGCCTTGATCAAAGCTGAACCATAAGACACTGCAGCTCTAAGAATACAAGGGAAATGGGAAAATACATTGAGATATGCTGTAGTAGCCCAAATTAATAATAATAAGTTCCATTTATACTGGCCTTTCACAAAGGTCACTTTACACACACAAAAAAATGCTCAGTTATCAGTACAATAGGAATTGACAGAAGAGAGATGTTCAAGGGAGAGAAAGGTTTTTAATTCATATTTGAAGGAAGAGAAAAAATAAGAGTGGTGGAGTGATTGTGGAAGAGAGTTCCATAGTTCAGGGGCCATGGCACTGAAGGACCTGCCACCCATGGTGGACAGTCTAGTGTGTGAAACAGCAAAGAGATTATTATTAGAGGATCTGAGAGGGTGAGTAGGGAGTCAAGAGTTCACTGAGGTAGCGAGGAGAATGTTATGTTATGCAGAGCCTTATACGTAAGAAGCAATATTTTGAGTTTGATACGAGACTGAACCTGAGTTCGGGCATCAGCACTGGACTAAAATAGGTGCAGATGAGTGATGTCACGGAAGAGAAAGGAGGCAATTCTGGAGAGGGATTTTCTATGAAGATCAAAGTTGAACGAAGAGTTAAATAATATGCTAAGATTTCTGATTATTGTAGCAGGTTTTACAGGGATGCCATCAAAACAAATAAAGAAACTGGAGGATTTAGATACTAATGATTCTGGACTGACCAGCAAGACTTCAGTTCTGTCTGTATTAAGTTTGAGAAAGTTTACCTGCAGCCAAAGTTTTAAATCGTAGATGCAATCAGTGAGGGTATCGTGAGGGGGTCAATAGAGGAGTATCTACTGAAATAAAATTGAATATCATCTGCATGGCAGTGAAAATTATAGCCATATCTGTGAATGATTTGACCAAGGGGCAGGATGTAAATTAGTAAGTGGGGGGGCCCGAGAACTGATCCCTGAGGGACACCACTCACAAGAGGGGTGGTGGAGGACTTGTGTGTAACAAACTTTTGTCTGTTAGCAAGGCATACATGAACCTCTGAAGGGCTATATCTGTGATACCAGTGGAAATGAGTAAATCATGGTTTACCGCAGGGGTGCCCAATATGTCGATCGCGATCCGCCAGTAGGTCGGCAAGGTAGTACCACTTCCATGTGGGGTGGGAGGAGGACTTTCACCATGTCATATTCGACCACCATAAATATATAAATGTACTGAATTGTAATGTGCTGTATGGGTTCATGCAGTGATGCAAGGTTCGCCAGCATATAATGTGTGTACAGTACACTCACACTCTCTCTCTCTCTCTCTCTCTATATATATATATATATATATATATATATATATATATATATACTGCTCAAAAAAATAAAGGGAACACAAAAATAAGACATCC
>JAODKL010000041.1:16911022-16933737 GCA_026780765.1 Petrocephalus schoutedeni
GTCAAACTTGGCTCATAACATACAATAATGTGGATTTCAAAGTGCATTTTCTTGAAAATGATACAGTAAAAGTTGACCAAATTTTGTTTAGCAATAGCCTACGACGAAAAGTTCAAGAAATTTTGATGGCCATGTCTTTCAGGAAGCATAAGAACTGCTTCTACCTTTTGGAAAATTCTGAGAAATGCCAATCTTCAGACATAACAGAATAACGGATTTCAAAGTGCCTTCTCTTGAAAATGGTACAATAAAAGTTAAACGTTTTGTCTGCAAATTGTCTTGGACCTTGCCTTTCAGATCCCATATGAGTTGTTCATATATTATGGGAAAGTAAGAAATTAATTATATGTAAGTACATCCTGTACTTCCTATGTATAAGTATTTACCCTTTTCTTGTGCGTGATCGCTTAGAGTCTGTCATTTTCCTAATCGCGAGCTGATACCTGAATGTGATGTCTATGCGTGCACCACACAATTTAAGCGCGGATGATTTGACCGAGTATCGGCGAAGCGCGGATAAACACACTGTATACATATACAGACACACACAGACATTAACGGTTGTTCTGGTGGGAGTTGCCTAGTTTTGGAGATAGAAACGTCCATGTTCTCTTGAATATAATGAGACAGAATGGCATTCTTTCTGTGGTGCTTAAAGCGACAAAAAATACATTAGACAAATTCAACAGCAATGTCCATCACAAAGCATGACCTGGTTACTCAAGATAATCCACAGACTTTGTAGTGGGCAGTTTAATGTACAAAATATTTTCTTCCAGCAAACTCCACACACTATATGCCATTGTTATCTGAGCGTGTACTTCTGATCCAACTCGAGGAGATCTGACCTTGTACAAACTAATTAACATGGTCAGTACCACAATTTGATTGCCAATATGGTGGAAGGAATACAGAGCATAGCGGATGAGGGCCCAAATAATGAGTGAAAGCCTCAGTGTGGAAGAACTTCACATGAAAAGTAAAAGGAAAAGCAGACATTAAGAAGACTTTTCAGGTCTCATGGTCTCAACCAATAATACAAGGTTAACCATAGATAACTACAAGCTATGTCCCTTTCAGCCTCTTGGAGTAGCCTAACCTGTCTTTGTCATTACTTTAAATTGTTTTGCTTAATAATCTCTTGGCAGCAGCATCATCTATAATAAAATGGCACATAATAAGCATATACAGTCATACTCCGCCTTATGTCATTAATACGTTCTGAGAACCCCGTCTTTAGCCAAATTTTGATGTAGCCTAAAAATGTATATCAACGTAAATGGACAGTATTAATGCAATTACATTTGATTCATTATTTACTAAAAATCATTTAAATTACTACCGACAAGTGACGTAAAGTCGAGTTTGATGTATACCGAAATGAATATATAAATATATATTAGTGCTATCAAACGATTAAAAATTTTAATCACATTAATCACAGGGTTGCTGTGGATTAATTTGGATTAATCACGATTAAATATCATTCATTTTTAATCTATATTAATCGCATTGAGCAAAATCGCATGAGCAAACAGACTCAAGAAAAAAGGGAATATATATGCACTTAACATGTTTATTGAACAAAAATCGCAACAAACCTAGCAACATTCCTGACAAACTATAGTTACTTTCTGTACAACGTTGTTGTCAATATGGAAGTGAGCTAAGCTCCCTGCTACTAGGCCTGGTGTCCGGCCGAGTTGTGGTGCTTCCTCGAAACATGCTAGCGCGAACCGACAGTTAAGTCTATCGATCAGTATCGAGCAAAGCTACCTTAAGGCTGCGCTCGCTCGCTCTGAACGGCGCTGCCTCCCAAACGGAACGATCCCTGGGGCAGTTCAGCTGCTGAGCTGATCACTCTGACAGACGGACGTGAACATGGAATGATTTGTTTTCATTTATTTCTATCCACTTATTAACAGTTAATGACATATCCTATGCCTTAGCTACATCGGCCAAGCTTTGTTCTTTTGCAAATACACATTATATGGAAAACATGCACATAGTTTAAAAGGTAGGCTAACTTTAAATGGTTTTAATGTTAATAGCCTGTGATTTTCCAGTGATTTTTCCAGTACAGTGGTAAATAATATAAATGAACATAAATAGAATAGATGATAAATGAAATACTTTGAGCTGCGTTAAAATAAAGTAGCCTATATGGGTATTAGGTACCAAGTAGCCTATATATGAGTATTAGGTACCAAGTAGCCTATGAGTATTATGTACAAAGTAGGACATGATGATGCAATTGATTTGAGATTTTGAGTCATTCTGCACTGCAGATGGGTCAATTGCGTCAAAAATTTTAATCAGACTAATCATGATGGTGATTAATTTTGATAGCCCGATATATATATTCATCATTTTGACCTGGTCATTTTAAAAGTGTGGCCGCCCCTGGTTTACCGAGCTTAAGTCAAGGAGGATGAGAATATTGAGAGTGATGTAACACTTTCCATTACTTTAGCCAGAAAAGGAAGATTTGAAATTTCTTGAGGTCTATAGCTGGAGAGAGGTGATGGACCCAATTCAGGTGGAAACACTACAATTTTTTAGAGATTGCGGAACTTTATTCAACTGTTGCTCCAGTTACTTATTTAATCATCCAATGTATGATATTTGTAACATTCTTTGATTGTTTATTAACATTACTGCCAATATTCGTGTAGTAATTTTTAAAGCGTAATGCCAAAAATGCTAAGTGTTTCCACAATTTTGGCCGCCAGTGTAAATAAACAAATGGCAATTTCAGTTTGGTTCATGTTACATGTAGTGAAATCCATTCATCTTCAAACTGGTTGTTCTGGTCTGGGTTGTGGGGAAGGTGCCAAGGGCTACACACCAGCACAAAGCCCAGGGCATAGACCAGCACATGGCACACACACACACACACACACACACGTACAGAGATGTGCAATTTAGAGTCATAGTTTACCAAACTGAAGGACTGCAGGAGAAAACTAGAGTTTGTGATGGCTGGCATATACTGTACCCTTTCTATTTAATGAATAACTGAATCACTGGGATATCTTATAATGGACACGGCTATATAGCTGCGTTACAGACCCGGGAATATCTTTTGGCTCCCGTGAGCTGCCTGTCACACGGCACTCGTACGGCTCACACTGCCTGCTAATCACAGCCACGCTCCACTTCCCCCGATGATGATCCAGGTGCCAGATCAGCCGCTGATCAGCCCAGAGATGGGTGGGAGCCCGTGACTCGGGCAAGGTGAGGCATCCAGGTGGGCCGGCAGGGGACGAGCTGTCGGCGGGCGACAACCGCAGCCTGATTAGCTGCATTGTTTGTGGCTCCTCTGTGCCAAGGATTAAACATGAAGCATATCTGGAGTAGCGGGGATGCTAAGCTAGCGCCATTTTACGGAATCAGTCAAGCTAGCGTTGTTTTCCCCAGCCTTTACTTCTAGCATATTTAAGTCAAGGGCTGAGTGAAGTAATACATCAGCACATCCATCAGCGGTGATTCCGCATTATGGGCGCTCCGTAATTAGCCGTCCTGTGTTTCTAAGGAGTGGACAAAGAGCTTCTCTTTCAGTGCAGTGTCAGCCATGTGTAAGCAAAGCTATGTGCCTGTAAACAAGCATGTCCTGGTTTACGCACAGCCCTGCCAATGTGGCGTTTGTTAGGGGGTGATGTGTTTTGAAGAGGCTGTAGACCGAAGATCGGGAGATGGGCTGTTATGGGCACACACAAGGGGACCACAAGAGGAGGGAAAAGTACTCATATTCTGCGTAAACGGTCGCAACCTTGGCGTTAAATTTTTTTCTTGCTTGGCAGGTTCTCAAGGGCCCAATAGTGATATGATATGATATGATAACACTGTCATCCATAGGGTCTGAACCCATGACCTTCTGGACACAGGCCCAGATTCCTGGCCGGCTCAGCTGCACTCTGCCCAACGCAACAGGGCGTCGGCGTTATTGCTCACCACTTAGGCAATGGTCCTGATTCCCCCTATTCCTCCACTTTTCGGATGGGCATTTTGGGCCGGTCTGCACGGCGGAGCCCTTACTGTGTGTCTGCTGTTCCGGCTGTTTTAGCTCACGCCCCCCGCCTTACCCACCTGAGGCCCCCAGTCGTCGCCTCAGCTTTGCGCCGGATGCAGAGCCCAGACAACCGGGAGGAGACACGCTGCCCCTGATCCGAGCCGAGGACAGAGGACACGCTCCGTTCTATATCAGGAAAGACCGGCTCCGAAAATGGGCCACGTCGTCGTGCCACCTGAGCGGAGGCCTTGCTGGCCCCTTCGTGCAGATTCAGCCAGAGAACAGCCTTAAAAACATAAAAAAAGTGGTTTTCAAAAATGAATAAAATGAAATAAGATATAGTGCATGCAGGTATCCCAGCAGATCCGAGAAGCACGGATAGGAATCAAAACTCGAGTATTTTCTCTAATATTTAGTATTAGTTTTTCCCCTATTTTGTAGCACAGAAGACTCAGTCATGTTGAAAATGAATAATCAGTTAGACAAAAAGCAGTTAGGTCACTAGCCGCTTAATGACAGGTACCATTCTCTTCCTGCGGATTAAAATAGTCATTATTTCCACTGCTGAAAATCATTTTAGGTGCTGTGTGAAACAAGGGGATAAGATTAATGTAAAGACAGAAAAAAACAAACATCCCTATTCTGGTCCTGATGCTGAGTGGCTGCAAATAAGTGTTGTGTCGACTAGGTCTTGGTTTGAAATAACGCCTACAGCATCATTCTGTCTTGCCTGTCTGTTTTCCCTATTTTCTTGGCAAAGGAACCAGCATAATTTTTTTGGTTGTAAACTATTAGACAATATTAGACAATATTAAAGAAGTGATGTACGTGCATTTCCAAACATTATATACTTAGATACTAATGTTACTAAAGGAATATCTGTCTGTAGTCTCCTGTGCATTAAAATGTCCAGCCCTCTCAGTCTAATAACCCATTCAATGGACACTTTTGTCCAGAGAGACATACAGACACCAGCATCAGACAGTGTGGAGCAATTAGGGTTTGTGATCTAACTCAAAGGTCCAGCACTGATATCACTCCAGCAAGCAGGGATTTGAACCAACAACCTTCCGATTACCGGCAGCTCACAGAGCTTCAAACCATCCCTTCACAGACTGGTCAACACATGACAAGTTTAGCTCTTCAGGTTATCGGGGCCAGCAGACTCTGGGCTCAGTTCAGTAGTTCAGTACATAGACATACAGGAACAGGGTATTGATATAATGCATGTGAGTTATAATGGCCACATGACCCAGACATGGACAGTAACACTGTCCCACCTCTTTAAAAGTGTTTGTAAACGCATGATCCAACAGATCCACAGGACATGAGGAAGGAGGACTTTATTATGGTATTTAATGAAGATGAACAAACAGGAAAGGCAGCTGTCTGGGGTTCTGAAAAATGGAAAAAGGGCAGGAAACAAGATGGATTATGGCCTGGGGGTTGGGGGGTTGGGAGCACCAATATCTGAGAGGAGCGGTTAAGAGACAGAGCATGCATCTGGCTTACATTATTAGGGAAGGGCTCGTTATACGGCCATGTCCTTCACCGTCTAACAGCCTATTAAACAAATGAATCATTATAGTGCTGGTGGGAAAAATATAATGGCTTTTATGATGACCATTGGATGCAATTAATTTCACAATATATAACACAGATCAAAAGACTTCCACAGGTATAAAAACATTCCTTCAGACTGCATTTGCTGCATTAAAAAGGCTATAAATAAAAATAAGAGCAGGAGCAGGGCTAAAATGAGAATATTTTTCAATCCCCAATGTTACTTAGTTACGTAAGACTGAGTTTGCCATTTCAATACATGAGCACAAGGCCATTATGTTGGACTTGAGTTATTTTAGACTTCATTTTGCCAGACTAGTGATTGCCGTTCTGAGCAAACTGTGCAACACAACAAGTTCTGTTGTTCGGTCACCGTGGGAACTGAAGATCGTCAAGACCGGATGGCTCTAACGCAAAGGTTAGCGGTTGCATATTAAACTGCCCGACCTTTCTGACATTCAAAAGGACGTGGAATCTGAGCACAGCCCTTACCTCTCCGCTCTCCTTTCTCCAGAAACTTGGTAATGGTTGTGGACCCAAAGTTACTCCTACTGTACAAACTGAAACTGAGCATTTTTCTTAGTGTGACCAGCAACATTCTGACGACCAGCAGCACTGAACGGCAATGTCAATAAACCGCGACTCCCCCTAATTGCTTGATTAGCACCATCGGTTTCATATTTTTCGAGATTTTTTGTTGACATTGTATTTAAAACAGTCATTATACTGCATTACACATACCTTCATAATACATTATAATGCATTCATGGAGTATTGCGAACAAGGCTATAACAATATATAAAAAGCCATAATGTATTATGAAGGTGTTATAGGCATTATAGATGAGACCTTCATACAGAATTCATAATACATGAAAAAATGGCTATAATGTGTTATGCCTTTATATTATATAATAAATATTTAAATATTTATAGCTGCGTTTACAATACCTTATGAATGTGTTATACTTATAATGAGTTATAATAACAGCTATTAGGCTTTATGAATATGGGCTTTATAGAGAGTGTTAGTGGATAATGTCCAGTGACGTAAACGATGATGTATTATTCCCTGTCTCTGACGCAGAAGCCTTATACGTGTTCATTCTGTTTCCAGTTAAGAATCAGTGAGGAACTGCTCACAGCACAGATTTCCAAGGCACTCGGTGTAGACAGATCTGAGATGCTCGTTGGCCAGCAAGGAGGTGGAATGTGCTCTGGGGTGGCCGCCAAGTGCGGTCTTGACATACCGCTGTCCCAAGATACTCTCCGCTGTCCTGGCCAGCGCTGAGTGTTTTACGTCTGATATAAATGGAGATCGGGAGCCACGGAGGGGTCGGGTTCACACGCTTGTATCTCGGGAAGTTGAAAAACAGCCGGTGGGTGGATGGGGCAGAGTGCTCTGAACATGCTGATAGGACCGAAAGAGGCCAAATGTGGGTGCTGAAAACACTCCACAATGGTGATTAATTCAGGATCGCGGTGTCTCGAAAACGGTCTGAGGGGACAACAATAATGCATTGCTTCAGTTTGAAAGGGAACCCATTACAGCTCCACTGAGAGTAACATTATATAACATATATGTTATATTCAAGCTAAACCTATTTGTTATATCTCATATGAACACAGAGCATTCATATTTCTGCTCAGTTGAATGTTTATATTGACCCCGTCTGAGTAAATCAGATCTAAAATGATGCGTCATTAGTGAATTATTGAAGATCCCCAGACAACATAATGCATTTAATTCTCCTAGTAAATGCATCAGCAAATTGAGAGAGAAGTAAATTAATTTAAAAAAATCATGAATATTTATATATAATAGGTGGAAAAGAGGCCATTAATGAATCAGAAAATGCATTTAGAGCTTAACAAGATAAACCATGTTGTCTGCCTAGTAAAAAAAAGAGACCAGAGTCTGATTAGACTCTGATTTGGGTAATTAGTATGCATTTATATGCATCTGACTGACAACCATCATTAAAAAAACTATTTAAATTTAATTAAAACCATTTAATCCCTAAAAAATCATTAATAATACTGTGGATTTGTCAAAGTAAGATTTGTTAAAGATATTTGGGATATCTGGTCTGATTAGAGGCTTGCCGGGTGATCAGGAGTGCATCACGCTAGACGGATGTTACAAGATTTCTCATAGATTTCTTAGCTGTGCTGTTTGTGTGCTTCGGTGCATCGGAGGCAGCAGAAAGTCCTGCACAGTCACCTGAAATGCCATGTGGGTTTTATATTACACAGTCATACGTGATCTTTCAGTGCAAAAGCAGGATTTATTGGCAAAGGAAAGCAAATAGGGTGCAAGAAGACAGAATCTGATTTGGAAACATGCTCTGTCGGCCTCCCAAAAGCACTCATAGTCATCACTCAATTGAACTTGCGAAAACTCACAAGACAGTGGGAGACCTTGGTTCATGAAAATGCATTTGATCTGAAATTCTCCGACACAGTTGAAAGCAGAGGTGGGTGATCCAGGTCCAAAGAGTAACAATCCAGACCAGGATTTTGTTTCATCCAACTAGTTTCGCACTCTGTGACTGGACTCTTAATACTTATACTGGTTGGTTGAAACAAAATCCTGGTCTGGATTGTTACTCTTTGGACCTAGATTACCCATCGGTTGAAAGTGCCACACCAGGCTATCTGCTGTGTCTGCATTCAAATGGAATCTGGTAAATGCCATTATCTTATCAGTGAAAAGCACCTATCTGTAGGCCTACTAAATCCCATTTTCTATATTGGTTTCAGAGGTTGGCGGTCTGCACAGTATTGCCATTTTAATGTAATGCCACTTGACAGCTCATTCCTCTGCTCCTTTGTGTCTCGTTTTAAGGATAAACTGATTTTATTTAACCTTCCCAAGATGTACAGTTATATGCACAACACAGCATCAACAAGTAGAGCCTTTCTGCATGCATAATGCATGAGTCATGTGTGTCGTAGCATGGAAATAATTGGTGCATTTTTTACAGTGCAAATAAGCCATGGCAGAAGCGTTGTTTCTAACACAATTTGGCTTCGGTTAGTTTCACCCGCAAAGTAACAGAAACTCAAGCTGCCAACTTTCTGGGGAAAAAAAAGCTAATTTGTTCTTCTCAGGTTTATACACTTTTTAAACGATATGCAAAATGCTGAGAGAAAAATAAAAAATTGCTCATGGTGAAGATTTTGTTTTGGATGATACACCTCTGCAGAAATGTGGTAGAGGTGGACATTATTTTACTCTCTATAGGTGCGTAAGATACAGATACTATTTTTGATAATTGCAGGAACAATCAATCTCAAGTCCTTAAATGACACAATCTGGGATATATTCCTGGTGAGTCGATAAAACAGTGATCATATCAGTACAAGAAGTCAAGATAAACTAATGTCATACAGTCATTACCTAGTTATACTATTTTTATCCTTTACTTGACAGACTGCAATTTTGCACAGGATACTTATACTGTAAATATTGTTACACTTTAACGTCATTGTGTTCTCATGTAAAACTGCCCTGTGTGCCTTTAGTTGCCCCTCTGAGACAAATAAAGTTTTTTGAATTGAACTGAATTAATGACTGTTGGCGACCAAATAGATAGCACTCTATATATTTATTAATTTCTTATAGAATAAATTTCCTGCTTGTCCTATCTGATGCCAATTCCCGGAAGCTACGGGCACAAGGCAGGGAATAACCCAGGACGGGGTGCCAACCCATTGCAGGGTGCTGACAGCCAGCCATAGTGTGAGTGGTCCAAGGAGGAGAAATCCATCAACAGGGTGTTGGGGGGACTTGTCGGTGTGAGATGTGGATGAAGACCATACTAACCTGTCTGGTAAAACACACAGAAGTGCACAAAAGGCAATAATTCAGTAACATTTTACTTAAGGCCATGTTTTTAGTAACTTATAAAACATTCATAACAGATAATAATGCATTCAAGCATTATAAACATATAAATATTTGTCAAAAGGCATAACTCATTATAGCCAAGTGTATTATGCATTATGAATGCTTTATGAAGCTCTCGTCTACAATGCACTATAGATAGAAGGGACAAGACCGAAAACCAGTATTGTATAGCTGAACTCTTCTGGTCCTCAGGTGGAACTGCATTAGAAACAGACACGATGCTATAGTCGAAATCATTGCGTCTTTTACTCTGTTCCTGATTTTCCACTATAAGTATTTTAAGATCTACCTTCTCACTATAAGTGTGATGTCATAGGATGATGTTGTAGGATGGTGGTGCGTCTTCCGCCAGTCTTGGGCGCCCAGTTGTCTTCTTCCCTCTTCTCTCATTATATTGTCTGTGTATGGTCGAATGGCTCTGGTGATATTACGCAGCCTGACCTAACTCACCAATCAGGAACTACTCAGCGTCTCCACATTCTCTTCTGAATGTGGCTACTTGTTATGTGTAGAGATTCTTCATGACGACAACAAGATACTGAACGTTCTGTAGTTTGACATGGCCAAGACAATCAGAGGCTTTCTTAAATTTGAAAATGTGCTTCCTTCTGGAGTTCCTCTTTAAAATAATCCAGCGTTCACTTATCTTGTATATTCCTTGCACTTCTGAGTTCCAGCTTATCGGCCAGTCCTCTTTCTATGCAGGGTTATAATTTGCCTTGAATTATCTTCACAATACTGTAATCTTACTGTGACAGAAGGGAAATTCCATCACAGTTTTTCAGTATCAGCAGTTTTTCACAGAATTTCAGTATCAGCAGCGAAAATAAATTATGGTATGTTTACGAAACAACCAGAACATTTATAAGGGTCAGATTTTATAGGTGTTGTTAATTATATGCTATATACATTGGCTAGAAAGTAAATATTATTTATGAGCAATAATGGAGTACTTCATTTTAGAGCTTAATATTATCATCTTCAATCTTACAGTCGCTTATCCTAGCCAGGGTCTTTAGAATCATTTTGGGGTGGAAATAAAAGTGAAACATTATAATGAAATTACCTTGCATCTGCACATAATTTCAAATATATCCTTTGCATATTTTTATATCAAAATTAAATTGTCAGATTATTGTACTCATATTACAAAAAAATCAGCTCTGCCATAAAAATGTATTAATCAAAAAAAATATGAAATAAACATTATATAGATATAATATGATATAGTCCCCATAATGATCACTTTTTTGTCAGAATAGAAATATGATGTCTGTGACATTTTGACCATACTATTTAGTGTCAACTTGTGTGTGAACTTTAAAGGTACAGTGTAATGCTTGTTCTGACCTTTAACCTTTGAGCACCTGCCCCTCAAAAAGTTTCTGCATAGCCCTGCTCTATGGCTAATCATCCTCAGAGGTAGATAATCCAGGTCCAAAGAGTAAAAATCCAGACCAGAATTTTGTTTCAACCAACTAGTTGATCGCTCTGTGACTGAGACTCTTAAAACTCAACTGGTGGGTTGAAACAAAATCCTGGCCTGGATTTTTTACTCTTTGAACCTGGATTACCCACTTCTGGTCTTCCTGGTTTCATCAGGAACATCCCTTTTCAGGGCTGAACAGGAGAGCACGGGTAAAGGGGATTGTGGAAAACACATTCTCAAGTCCAACCAGCATGAAATAGCTCTTTGGTGACCTGTTACCAAAAATGCAGTCTCATCAGCAACAGCAACAACAGTGAAAAGTTTCTGATCTTAGTGCGAACGGGGAGCTTGGAAAAATAATAAAAGAGCGATCGCTGAGAATGAGGGTTGGGCGGGGGAGCAGATCGATAGGACTTGCCCTGTGCTGCATCGAGAGATGGATGGTGGTCTTAAACCCCCCTTCTGAAAAGGTCTCCTTCACAGGGGAGAGGACCGCAGAGCCTTTGGGAAGGTTTCCTCATTCTGCTCTGAGCTGTTAATGAGGCAGTTCATTGTATGGCTTTATTCCGGCCCCTTCTCTTCATAAAGTTGATTTCACTGCCCCGCTGCAGGGCCCAGCTGCTTTGTCATCCCATATAATGGCTGCTTAGGTGTTCAGCATTTTCTCATCCTCAGTGCTGCTGCTTGTTAAATCAAGCTGAATGTGGGTTAGCCGCTTCATAAAAGCAGCTCGACGTCGACCGGAGCCGAGGCAGGGACACCGTTGCTCGACGTTTTCGTCATGAGGCTAGCTTTATGCTGCCAGGGGACTGACTCACCGTACCGTCACACCTGTGGACCGGTATGTACCTTGGGGTATCAGATATAAACAGCGTTGGAAAGCCCATCATCGTTACGGCTTCTGACAGCCATGACACTGCTGCCTCTGATGCCAGAAGGCATATGTCGGCTGATTCACGCTGTCATGACAAACCATGTTAAGTTCATATTAAAATCAGTATTTTGATAGCATCGTATGAAAAAGCACCACTGTTGTTTAGTGATCCTAATTAAATAACCATATTGCTGTCGACTGTGTTTTAAGATGGTGAAAACATCTAATTGTTAAATAATTACAGCACAAATTATGCACCGATATATGTATGCATCTACATTAAAAAACTTCACAATGACAGGATATGTTCATGTTATGTCCCTGTTTGGCCAGCAGGTGTAGTTAGCCGTCCCGTTCATCCATCACCTGTTCCTCCCTACCCCTTTTCCTGTTTGATTAATTGCTTATGGCTCACACCTGTCTCTCATTTAGACCTCATCATCTATATATATATGTATGTCTAGCCTTGCTCTGTTACTCTACTGGTCGTCAGTTTAGTGGGCTCCAGTCTACCGCTTGTTCCAAGATTTTGAAGCTGCCGTTGTCATATTGTATATGTTTCTTTGGGTGTCTCTGCATTTAGGTCCTGCCCCTGTTAGTTCTCCATTGCCTATCTTCTTGATCCCTTTTATTTCCAGTTCATTTTAGTCCAGTTTGAAATTCTGTAAGCCGCGTTCTGGATCACCACTCCTTCTCTGTGCCTTTCCGTGACACACTGGCTCTTTGATGACCTTGAGGAAAGGGGGCAGTGTATATAAGAGCTGATGGGGTGGTCACATGTCTTCACCTTCACTCTCTCGCCTCTCCATCAGTAGCACCCTTCCCTCAGGGGCCGATTAATGCACAGGTGTGTCTGGTAAGAATCAGGTCGCACTGACAACCTGGTAGATTTTCGATGTTGCATTGTTTTTAATTCCCTCCCCTTTCTTGTTTGGTTCCAAAAAACAGGACAGGTGACCTGCTTAGGGTGCCATGGCCATGTCAGCCTGGGGCCCCCCAAGAATGTTATCCCCCCCCCCCTGCCTTTGCCCCATAACTTTCCTCTTTCATTGCTTTGCCAATTTCCTATCACATCTCATGGATGTTCAGAGGACCTTCTTACCTTTCAGAATGCCTCGATATGTCAGCTAATGTGGAGCAACACAAACACCCAGTGACTGACATCTTTGTTAAAGCTAAGGCTTTTCTAAAAGCCCAAATCGTATTTGGCAGTGAGAGACAATAGAATGTTCTAGACCTGCATGTTTTTTGTGCATTCTGTGCACAGCCTCACCGAGTCGACACTGGGCCAGCGGAGCTTCTCTCAGGCACGTATCTAGCACCTATAACTTTGGGCCGCTGCAGCTGAAGAGTGATTCAGCTCACGGGGTAAAAAGGATCCAACGGCACAGGTAATTTAATTGACTATATAGGAAGTTTGCAAGAAGCAAACTTTTCACTTAATTCCATACTTCTCTTTGGGGGTGTCTCCAACTTGGCGATGTCTGTAGCAATTACAGCAAAGGCAGCGCGCCCTTGCTGCAGTACCGAACTCTTCCGGCTCACTTTGGTAAACAAAGCGTCTCGATCGCGTCCTGCTCATTAATGAATTAATGCAGAGCGCTGAATACTTCAGGGGACAATCTCTGTATTTGGCTGCACTTTTTAGAAGTGCTCCAACAAGCCCTCAACAAGAGTGTCACTCTTGGTCTGTGATTGATTGGTCTTGTTTTACTGAAATTAGTTTTGTTTTTAGAATGAAGAAGAAAAAAAAAACTAAATAGGATTCCTTTCATGCTTAAGTTCCATACTGGGTAATCATGTGCTATTTAACCCTTTATGTCACTGACAGCTTTGATGCCTTATTTAGCTCAGAGACAAGCCCATAATAGATAATAATACATTTTAATCCCTGTACTCTGTCAACATCCCAAAACCCTGGAGGTGTGAGTCAGTGGAACAAAAGAAAACAGTAAAATGTATTCAAAACATGGAAATGCCATGTACATAAAACCATGGAAACTTACAGAGTACAGTCGATTCTAAGTGAAACATGATTTAAAACCTATGACAGCAACTGAGTCTGGCACAGGCCTAGAACTGAAGCCTACCTTGTATCAGAGACCTTGAGACCAAACTCGAACCAGCCTGAATAGTACTAGCAAATCTAAAACCCAATCCCGACCTGAATGTGACATTGTGCAAATATTGGTCATAGACGTGTATGGAGATGTTTGAGAGCTTTTGCAATATTTCTTCTATTACTAGTTGGATGCTTGCTAGGTAGATGGTAAATAAAAGAGAACAGGAATATTTTCTGTTTATATATTATATAGCAATTTATGCTGGAGAGTAATTGAAGTGTACTACTTATTTATGAAGTGCACCTCTATGTGTGACTCAAGTCTTAAGTTCTCATCTGGAAGCCATCTTCCCAAAACAGTGCTGTTTCGGCTGTATGGATTTATAGGTAACTCTTAATACAAACTCATTGCACATTCAAAATTTTCAGAGGACCTCAGAAAAAGAATTGTGATGCTCGTCGTGCTGGAAAAGGCTACAAACCCATCTCTAAAGAGTTTGGACATTTGGACTGCACCAATCCACAGACAGACAAATTGTGTATGAACAGAAGAAATTTAAGACTATTGTTACTCTCTCCAGGAGTGGTCGACCAGCAAAGATCTCGCCAAGGGCAAGGCGTGTGATTTTCCATGAGGTCACAAAAGATCCAAGGGTAACTTCTACGGTACTAAAAGCCTCTCTCGCATTGGTTAATGTTAATGTTCATGAGTCCTCCATCAGGAGAACACTGAACAACAATGGGTGCACGGCACGTTTGCACAGAGAATTAAAAAAAAAAAAAAACATTGCTTCCATTCTGCAGTTTGCTGAAGAGCATGTGGACAAGCCAGAAAACTATTGGAATAATGTTTTATGGACAGATGAGACCAAAATAGAACTTTTTGGTTCAAATGAGAAGTGTTATGTTTGGGGAAAAGAAAACACTGCATTCCAGCCTGAGAACCTCATCCCATCTGTGAATCTTGGTGGAGGTAGTATCATGCTTTGGGCCTGTTTTGCTATGTCTGGGCCAGGATAGCTTGCCAACTGTGGATGGGACATAGAATTCTGAATTATACCGGTGACTTCTAAAGGAAAATGTCAGGACATCTGTATGTGGAGAAACTGGGTCGTACAGCAAGACAACGATCCCAAGCCCACAAGTTGAAGACTGGTTGAAAGAGAATAAAACAGGTTTTGGAATGGCCAATTCTGTATGGAGGAATGGGCTCAAATTCCTCCAAGCCGATGTGCAAGACCAATCAAGAGCCACCGGACATGTTTAGCTGCAGTACTTGCTGCAAAAGGGGGTGGCACCAGATACAGTGCCTTGCAGAAGTATTCACCCCCCATGGCATTCTCTCTATTTTGTTCCCTTACAACCTGGAATTTAAATGGATTTTCAATTTGATTTTAAGTGATGGACCTACAAAAAATACCTACAGATTAATGAAGTTAAAAGGGAAAAAATCCATTAAATCCATTATTAGAAAATGGAAAGATTATGGCACTATAGCAAACCTGCCAAGAGAGGGTCATCCACCAACACTCACAGACCGGGAAAGGAGGTCATTAATCAGCACAGCAACCAAGAGGCCAAAGATAACCCTGAAGGAGACTATACTGCAAAGATAGGAGTAACTGTCCATAGGACCACTATAAGCCACCGACTGCACAGAGCTGGACTTCATGGAAGAGGGGCCAAGAAGAAGCCTGGTTGCCAGGCAGACCATTTAAAATTTGACAAAAGGCCTATTGGATACTCCCCAAACATGTGGAAGAAGGTGCTGTGGTCAGATGAGACTAAAATAGAACTTTTTGGCCATCAAGGGCCAAACCTGGCGCAAACCTGGCGCAAACCTAACACCTCTCATCATGCTGAGAACACCATCAACACCACTGGCTAGAATTGAAGGAAAGATGGATGGTGCAAAATATAGAGAAATTCTTGAAGGAAACTTGTTTGAGTCTTCCAGAGATTTGAGACTGGGATGGAGGTTCGCCTTCCAGCAAGACAATGACCCTAAACACACTGCTAAAGCAACACTCCAGTGGTTTAAGGAAAAACCAAGAAAAATTCCAGGAAAAGGTCATTTTCCTGGAATGGCCCGGTCAAAGCCCAGACCTCAATCCAATTGAGAATCTCGGGTATGATCTGTACACAAGTGGCGCCCATCCAACTTGAAGGACCTGGAGCAGTTTTGCCATGAAGAATGGGGAAAAAAAGCAGCTCCTAGATGTGCCAAGCTTGTGGAGATGTACCCGAAGAGACTTGTCGCTGTAATTGCTGCAAAAGGTGGCTGTACAAAGTATTGACTCTGGGAGGGGGTGAATAGTTATGCACGTTCAGGTTGTCTTATTTCTTGTTTGGTAATTGTGTTAATAAATTAAAAAATACAACCCCCCCAAAATTCCTTTTAAATTCCAGGTTGGAAGGGAACAAGATAGAGAGAATGCCATGGGGGGTGGATACTTTTGCAAGGCACTGTACTAAAAGCAAAGGTTGGCATACTTTTGCCACTCAGAGATTTGACAGCGGATCCGGTCCCTTAGTACAGTTTTCTCCAACCCAGTCCACGGGGAACCCCGGACAGTCCACGTTTTTGCTCCCTCCCAGCTCCCAGCCAATCAGGAACACCCAATTCCTGGTTCAGGTATGCTGGGAGCTGAGAGGAAGCAAAAACATGGACTATCTGGGGTTCCCTGAGGACTGGGTTGGGAAACACTGCCTCAATAAATGAATGACCATTTATGATATTTTTGTCTCATTTGTCCAATTGAGTTCTCTTCACCAGCTCTGAGTGAAGATTTGAGTGAAGATCTGATGATTTAAGTCATATTTATGCAGGAATATGGTGAATTCAGGAGAGTTGTAACATTCACTGGTGTCAGAAGGCTTGTGAAAGGACAGATAAGCAGTCTCTGTATGTAATTTGTGTATGGGGGGTGGCCTGTAGCAATGCTGATTCTAAGATGCTTCATCCTGCTCCAAACCATTGACTTCCACCACAGATATAACCCCTGACCACATTCCTGATGGGAACTCTGTATTTGGGGGGCACATTATTCAGTTAGCATCCTACTTTCACAGTTAATACATTGCAAAAATATCTCCCCCATACTGAATGATGGAGTTTCTCGATCCTGTCTTTTGACGATTACCCTGTAATCAAGCTGTAACCAGTGCCAGTCTGCCTGTAACTTCCCACGCGATGCCTGCCATCCCGAAGGTGTGAGTTTTCACCAAGGTGGGAATGTGGGAGTTTTAATGTGAGCAGGTGATGTCGGGGGTGGAGTGTTGTTTGGGGGGGTGGCGGGGGGTCGAGCAAGCAGCAAGCACGCTGCGCGTGTGAGCGAAAGGGCACCGCTTTGAATGCTGAGGTGATTTCATCGCCCTTCAGCAGGGCCCATAACCGCCAGCCAATCCAGCCCGTTTGCCACTTCAGATAAAGCCGTCTGTAAATAATTGTAAAATGTGTCTCGCTATTTCCACAGCACAGTTTCCTTTGGGGTCTCAGTGACCCCGCCAGCAAGGTCCCGGACAGACAGGCCATAATGACCAAAAGCGGCTGTCTGCCAAACCCATCCCCGGAATCTGCGCTCACCCCTACGTCGCTCGATGAGTCGACCAAACACGTGTCCTGTCAGCGTATTGCGTTGTTTACCTCGGCGTCACCCGCAAACTGCACGACAGTCCTGTAACTTCCCTGCTGCATGCCGTAGCTGCACGTGTGAATTATCTCCCCAAATCACCCATTGCAGGACTATAGAGGGCTATATATAGGTGACTCAGCAGACTTACTAGGGCATTATTTGATCAGAGGGTGCAAAAGAGCGAGTGGGGAAAAAAAAAACAGAAGACTTATCTCTGGTTGCATTCTGTGACATTACAGTTATTTACACTAGTTTGACGTTTCACTACTTTTATGTGCTAGCTAGTTAGCAGCCAGACATCCAGTGTTACTGAAATGATTTTGATATTAATGTATTGACAAATTTAGTTTACTGCTACACTGGGGAGTCGGTTCTCAGCACGCTCTGGTCTAGGCAGCCAGAACGCCCCGGGCCAGCCCTGATGGAGGGTAAATATGGAGGCAGTCACTTGTGATCCGCATATCTTGTCATTTAGGGACACCTATATTACATTTAGCATGAGTCGATAACAGGATCCGCTAATGAGGGGTCAGTCGATACAGAGCTGTTAAAAAAGACCCGTGATCCCTGATCCAGTCAATTACAGAACCGAACCACTAACCCTAAATTACTCCTGTTATACCTTTTTACCACTTTTCATATTATTCCTCCTCAGAACTGTCCTCTTTAATTATATAACCTGCTACACATTTCAGCGGAAAACATCACTTAAATCCAGCTCGCCCCACAGTCTGATGTCATAATGTACCATTTAAAGTGTAATCTCACATACAGCGGCACCACTTCCTTAATCGTTGGCATCAGCATTATGGAACGCGGGATTATTTCGGGAGTAAATAATCGAGGCTTAATGAAACGGCTGACAGGCATGAATTACATAAAACGCCACGCGTACCACATGTTTCTCTAGGCCTATTAATGTATCCAGTTTTAAATTGGAGAGGCTGTGCAGGGACCATTAGACAGCGGCAGAGACTTTTCACAGCAAATAATCAAAGCAGGCGTAAAAGCAGAATGCCTTTATATTCGAGCTCTGAGCCCTCGACGTATAAGCACCCGGCTAAAAGTGTTTCCATGGTAGTCCTGATGCATTAGTGCGGCGTGCGGCTTTTAATTCGATTGAACGGCGGCCAAAGTTAGCAGTTGCTCATGTTTTGGCAGCAGAGCTCCGCGCGCGAGCACACGGCGCTCACCAGACGCCATGCGAGCATCGCCCGCTAATTGGTGAGTGCGCTGATTATCGCGTATTACATCCACAGTGTTTATATTAACCGTGGTTAATATAAAAGCTGATTTTTCAGCTTTTAAATGACAGCATTTGACCTAACGGTTAGGTAGCAGGTTCCAGGTGGGGGATGTTGGGGAAAAAGAAAAAAAAAATGTATAATCCAGCCATCTATCCATCCATCATCATCAAATTCTTATCCGATAACAACAGCAATAATAATAATACTAATGATAATAATCCTTCCTAATATTGCAACTTTAGAAGAGACCACAGCTAGACTGAATGAGGCAAGCTTTTCCACGATTAGTGCATGGATGGGACTTTGCTCGTCAATTAATAATACTCCGGCATGCTAACTGTTTGTGTTGGTGGCATGATGTCCTTTGTGTTTCTTATTTGATCTGCCAAAATTTTAATTTTAATTTTATTTATTTATTATTTTTTGGGCACGGTATGTGTCTAATTTCGTTCTGTAATAAATGCAAATAGAAAATATAATCACAAAAATAAGTAAACAAACAAACAAATAAATAAATAATCCTTCCTTTTTCAGTACATGGGCCCGGCAAGGCAGGAGCCCCTCCCAGGCTGGCATCACAGGTCCTGACATCACACAGCACATTAGACAGGATGCAGCTCCATCACAGGCTACGCACAGCTTACACACTAAGGGGAATTTAGAGACACTAGCCCACATTGTGGGGGAAAACAGAGAGGCAGGAGGAAGCCAGCATCACGACGTGGGGAGCATTCAAACTGCCCATGCACAGAGCCAGCAGCGGCAGTCCGACCCTCAGCCATCGTACGGCCAGAGGGCCAGCCACTGAGCCACCCAAGCAGTATTAGTTGTAGTTTTAGTACTAGTACTAGTGGAAGGTGGTAATAAAGGTGAAGATGTTAAACAGGCTGCTTTGTCATGCAATCATGTTGCACGTTAAATAGAAACATACAAGCCTAGGAACTCTATTCGCAATGTCTGCCGCCATAAGGTTGAAGCAGTGCTGTAGTCATTTTTTATGATACGGATATAATGATGGATAAAGACGTGGTTTAGCCTGCATAATTAGATCAGAGTCTTAGTTCTTCAGTGGATTATATACAGTCTATCTGTAGCAGGTCAGAATTAAATCCACTCTCTACAGTCCCTCTCACGTCACTTTCTAATCATAGCTTCTTTAATAGCGGAGCTCCGGAACGCTTATACCCATTACTTAGCTCAGAATAAATGCATTAAATCATGCTCAATAAGTAAGGAGACCTTATCTCAGGGAATTGACCACCAAGCAAAAATTAAATTGAGACACTTCTCGATTACTAGCGGATGCAATGAAGTCAGTGCAGTTTTAGTAGCAGCCACAGGCAACAAATGTAAATGTAAAAATGTAAAATGTAAAAATAATATATTTACAATACTGTGCAAAAGCTACAGGCAGTCAAAGGAAGTGTTTAAGGCTGTGTATCTCAGCAGTAAGTGTATATTTGCTAAGAAAAAAAAAAACCAATAAAACATATGTAGACTACTAAGAATTTCTTCTGTTTTCCAAAAAAGTTACTGATACCTTGTGGATTGGCTAAATTAGCACTGCTTCCCAAACCTCCCCTCAGGGGCACCTCAGCCATTCCATGTAATTGTATGTATACTGGGAGCTGGCAGGGAGCAAAAATGTGGCCTGTCTGTTTCTCCCCAAGGACAGACAAATGCCTAGCCCTAGATGTGTGAAGAAGGATGGTTTTATTTATTGCCAGTCTGACTGATGATAGCTATTGTTGATTAGGACGGACATAGCATATTTAATCTATTCTTTGATGTATCGTCTATTCTCATAGCATCAGCTCTGTAGCACTCCCTACAGGTTAAAGGGTGCTATAATGGGTGAAATGGCAGCAGACTGAAAGGACTACCCAAGTACCCACTAGAACTGAGGCACACTTTGTCTCTACATTTTCTACCTATGTAGCTTTCGGCTCGCAGTATTGCCTGGTTATAGACAGCTGGGTACCCCCCAACTGCCCCCCACCGGCAGGACCAGCTGGTGATCCGAAAAGTCACTGTCAGCTAGTCAGATACAGGGATCCGAGGGGTCGTGCCAAGACACAGTCCACTGACTGCTCACAGCTGTGAGAGAGGCGGAGTTACGCAAGCGGGACCCAGGGGGCAGAGTCCAGCCTCTGTCACCTACCATATCCATAGTATACAGAAGGATGTCTCCTGTTATGTGGTGTCACAAGTGTGTGAAGCTCACTACTGTATAAAGCGGCTGACATGTAATGAAATACTTTGTGCGAGGGTAAGAGGATCTCAGTTCCAGAAAAAGCTGTGGAACCTGAAGGTGAGCAATCGATTTGCAGCAGATGGACATTAGAAGCTGTCTTCATGGCTTCATGGCCCACGGTGGCTCATGTTATACTGTCAGTTACCAACAGGCATATCCATCTTCTCAGTTGTCTAACTCAGGAAATAACTGAAAGGGCACAATAAAAATGCTTTTTTAGACTGAACTAAAGATTATGCTATAAGATATAAGGATAAGCTGAGAGGATGAGCAGGTGCAACATGGGTGGAAATCACAGGAAATGTAAGCATCAGTGCTGTGATTATATCATGCACATATCAGACAAACATAATTTGGATGGATATCATAGGAAGTGTCAATGTTGTGATTATCTCATGCACATATTAGACATCAATCACAGTTGGATGGATATCATAGGAAATGTCAGTGCTGTGATGATATCATACACATATCAGACATCAATAACGGCTGGATATCATAGGAAATGTCAGTGCTGTGAATATATCATACACATATCAGACGTCAATAACATTTGGATGGATGCCATAAGAAGTGTCAGTGCTGTGATTATATCATACACATATCAGGCATCAATAACGGCTGGATATCATAGGAAGTTTCAGTGCTGTGATTATATCATACACATATCAGACGTCAATAACATTTGGATATCATAGGAAGTGTCAGTGCTGTGATTATATCATACACATACCAGATGTTAATAACATTTGGATGGATATCATCGAAAGTGTCAGTGCTGTTATTATATCATACACATATTGGACATAATAACAACTGGATGTCACAAAAATGACAATGGATCATGCCTCTGAAAATAGAATCAATTGTTTATGTCCTAAGCACAAATTGGTGAGATTATTTAGCATGGTCTGGACAGTCATCCAACACGGCAATGATAAATTAGCAGTAATTTCTGTAACATGGCCAGCCAGGCTTTGTTAGAATATCAGTCACTGTGGCTGACCATGATCTTTACTGGCCAAGTCCTCCTTTCCCACAGCATTCCATTCTCCTGGGTGGCAAACGAGTTACCCAACATCAGCTTTTATTCATGTCAAAAACAAGTGCTAAAGGTCTCCCTGGAAGGCAGGGGAGATGCAGCTGAGTCAACAGTGGATCTGACATCGGGGGAGCCGTCCGCTTTGTTTTCATTGGTTTGTTTGGCCGCTTATTGTTTCTGTCCTTTCTTGTTTATACTATTATAATGCTTATTTTGCTTTGGTTGTCTTATTAGCAGCTTTGTCTTCACAGAGCTTTTGTTACCTGGAGCACCGCCGTCACAGTTTTTTCTCGATTGCTTCGGCAGGTTTCGTGAAACATACTTAACACTCTCGTGACTATGAGAGCGTTTCTCAAAACAGCTCGTGTATACAGCGCGACACTACGGTTTAGTACGCCTGTAACTTACCCAAGGCAATTAACTCATGTCTCAAAAGCAAATAATTTCACCAATGAATTCATCAGTGTCACCAAAATGAAAAGTACAAACAGCATAAAGCAACCATAAGAGTGATAACGCCTTAATACTGTATATTGTAAGTACGCTCAGTGTAAGTGTCAGTGTAAGTACGCTCAGTGTAAGTGTCAGTGTAAGTACGCTCCATGAGCTCTATGATGCTGAGTCCCCACTTTCTCATTGGCACTGTTAGTTTTTCTGTAGCAAACTGAAACTTATTCATGTCAGA
>JAODKL010000041.1:16936108-16949590 GCA_026780765.1 Petrocephalus schoutedeni
ATGTGCTGATGTTAGAAATGTATGTGCTTTTCAATACTTAAGTATTTTTAAAATCAAGTACTCCAGTACTCAAGTAAAAATTTGATTGAACAACTTTCATTTATACTGGAGTAATATTTGACCAGGACTATCTATACTTTTACCCAAGTAATGGAGTTATGAACTTTGTCCACCTCTTGTAATGGTTTGGCAATGGAGGCACAAAGAGGTACAGGCTAGAAATATTATATCATTTTGAAATATTATGAGTCAGCAACCAGTTGCCTGTTTAACACCCAATGACTAAGGTCGGTAAGGTGGCATGCACTGGTACAGCACACCACCACACAACAAACCGCCTCAGGGATGAGGACCTGAGTGCAGCTATGCAGTGGGTGACACCTCAGCACCACACTAGCTCGAATGGAGCGGAACAGTATGAAGTTTTGCCAGTAGCTGGAGGGCCAATCCTGCCACCAACCCCCAAGTTTTCCCTGTAAATTGGAGGACCTGCTTACGGGGCGGTATGTAGGTTAACATCATTAACGTCAGTACTGGCATTCACAGGATTCAAGGATTTGCTGGCACAAATCTCTAGCCACAGAGCCCCCTCTCCGCCCAAGAAGTACTACAAAACCACCAAAACCATAGACATTGGAGACTGAGACCTTAAGGTTTACTGTGGCCCTCCTCTGCACAACTTAATCCTCCATCCATTGCTCATACGCCGTGGTCTCCTGCCCCCAGTAACACTCATGCTCAGGCTGAGGCAAATGCATTTCTTCACAATTTTCGTTCATTCACTCATTTTCTGTAGACACTCTCCTCCCGGGCTTTGCAAAACTCTTCCATCTGTCACTAAGGCCCCGTTTACACTTGGTATTACAATGTGTCCTTGGTTTTACAATGTGTCCAAGTAGACGGACGAAACACATCGCTGTTTATCATGCATCTATCATGCATCTCCAAGGTGTCCAACTGACCACTTGCGCTCAGATTTTGTTACTGACTCGCGCACAGATATTGTGACGTTCTTGTTGGGGATGCATCAGGATGCATTAGCATTTACGCTACAAAAGATATATGTGGTTAAATGTGCATCAGACTGAGTGATCGGATCACAGTGCATCTTGGTGGTCATTTGCACTTGTATTATGCGCTGTGATATGATCAACCAAGGTGCATTTTAAAACCAAGTGCAAATAGGGCCTGAATGGTACAAGACAACGAGCCTTAACCTGCCAGCCACCTCACGCAAGGTTTTAGAGGTTACAGGCCGGATCAGCTCTGCACCACAGAGAAAAACGAGTGAAAACCCTGGGACAGCCAGTTATCTGCTGCCCCAGCAGCTGAGCATGACGGCTGCCTCTCGTCAGCCGGGCCTCAGAAGCCTCCAGCAGGGACCGTCGCCGCGCCATCAGCACTGACAGAAACCGTTGCCGCTCTGGCTCAGCCCCTAACCCTCTGCCGTAGGGCTTGCAGTTAGGCGATAAGCGAATGAATAATAGCTGGTTAGCGACAGATTGCCCACACCGTAGCCTCAATCTCGCCCGACTCTCCGACCACAAATCAGCTCCTTTTATATGAGCAGAATGCAGATTCAGATTGTATCACTCAGTACTTCACCGTAGGCAGCTGTTCTCTCCTTAAAGACACGCAAATCCACATAATTAATTACACTTCATGTCACCAAGTGTTTTTTTTTTTCCCACCCAGTATGTGAAGGCAAAAGCCAGTGCTAAACAGGATGTCCTGAGTGTCAGCTAGTGCTGATTATTCATGTCCGTGTGCTCTGACTCTGACCAAGTCAACAGGTCCACCGGATAAAGGAACGCAGCATCTATGTAAAATGCCAGGATCTGTTGCAGCTTACATATTAGACATCAATCACTAACATTGAATATGGATTTCCATGTATATATCTTCTGTAACCTCTTCCGATTCAGGGTCATGGGGGATTTTGGAGCCTATCCCAGAGGCCACAAGCATAAAGTAGGGAACCCAGAATGGGGCGCCAGCCCCTCGCAGGGCACAATCGCACACCATTCACACAAACAAGCACACCTGCGGGCAATTTGGCAACTCCAATGAACCTCAGCATGTTTTTGGACTGTGGGGGGAAAGCAGAGTACCTGGAGGAAACCCCACGACGACACAGGGAGAACATGCAAACTCAACACATATGGTGCTGTGACAGAGACTCAAACCAGAGGTGCTAAGCTCTGCACCATCATGCCGTCCCCAATATGAACTTCAGTCTGGCTTTTCGATATATTGGTCTTTCGTGTTTTTATTTGACTACTCAGCCTGTATTGTGGGGCTTGGTTATTTTATGAAAATGCAAAGGCTTTATTTCCCAGACCTGCTGGATAAGTCCATCGTCGCGCTTCGTGGAGCTCCCTCCGGCAGATGCGTTCTCCCGCAGACGTAGGGTGTCTCGCACATGGGCGCATCATCCATTTCCATCTGTTCTCTGCAAATTTAAAGGGCTGCTCATTCACCGTTACCCCCTCCTCCACCCTCCCCGGGATAATTGCGTTCCTCACAAACAACTGGAGTGTTCTCCTGGCCATATGGAGGTAATAAGAGCTGATAAAGTACCCCTGAGGTACTGTAGAGCAGATGTTGCAAAACATTATGCTGATCTTTGACCAGAGCTATTGTCTTTAAATAACTTGGCATTCCTGCAAAATTGCTGTCATGTCGGTGGGGCGCCGAAATCAGACCCAATTTATGAAAGAGGACCAATAAGGTCCTCTTGTTCCAACCCCCGCTGCTCATCCTCATTGGCTGGAGTGATAAAAATAATTCACCTTTACGTACCATCTTCACAGCTGTCTTTGTCCAAACACATGCGGTTTCCTACTTGTTCCTGATTCTTATTGGGGCAGAGTGACACCTGACAGTGCGTCAATACAGTGTGGCAGAGCAAATCATTAGACCCTGGCTGCAATCCACTGTGAGGCACATCCACTGACAGACTGCAAGTCCACTGTAGTGCCAGCAGTGTTTTTTTTATATATTCTATATTGGATTTTCTGCTACCTGCTACATTGTAATCGATAATGTGCACTATTGAAAAAGTCATTTTTGCAGTTCTTTTTGGTTAAGTTGCATTTATGGGAACACAACATCCTCTGCCAATTAATGTTTGAGTCTACGATGCATAACATTGAGTTAACATTACGGAATGGCTGCCTAAAGGTATCTCTTTCCATCTAAGTTATGCTACTGCTGTGTAATGTTTGTTTAACTTAAATTTCTCTGAGACGATGCTAAATATCAAAGGAAAGGGTTAAGAGAAACACGCCCTACTCCGATGTCTTATTAATCTTAATCTTATTCATTGCTATAGCCTCTGTTTTTCTTGACACAGCTATTGGGATTACTGGTTTACTGCTGATCGGCTGTAATTATAGTGCTCATCTGAGTTTCTTATTTGTATCACTTATAATGTAAAGTATAATCAATCACACACTTCTATGTGGTAAGCTGAAATACAGGCTTGCAAAATGCTTATGGGATGCCATTGACTTCCCTTCTCTGGCCACAGATCAGCACTCTGATGGGAGCACACCAGGGCGTGTCATGTCAATTCATCACTCACGCTGGTGGGTACCCAATGACTTCCTGTGGATACCATCTGCCTCCCTGCCCAGACAGTCACTCTGGGTCTCAGTACCGACCCATTAGGTGACATAGGCTGCCACCTAGGGTGTCCTCTTCTGAGGGGGCATCAGGTTTCAGTTTGTCTGGGGCGAGGGGTGCATTTACTGTAACCGAGGGCTGGGGACAGATACGGCATGGGGTCATTTCTCTGGGTTATAGCTAAGAAACTATCCCCCTGCAACTGATTCATAAGGCAGCTGCTTGACTCGTCTTCAACTTTTCCAAGTTCTTCCACACCACTCCATTGTTACGCTCCCTCCACTGGCTTCCTGTAGCTGCCCGCAACAGATTTAAAACACTGATGCTCACCTACAGTACAAAGCCAAAAATGGTCCAGATCTCATCACACCCCGCACTGCACCATGCTCTCTGGTCCTCTAGCTCTGCTTGACCGGTCCCACCATCTCTCAAAGCACAAGGAAGACATGCATCTAGGCTCTTCTCAGTTCTGGCAACTAGTTAGTGGAATGAACTCCCCCTAGATGTCCGAACAGCTGAGTCACTGGATGTCTTCAAACGATGACTAAAGACCTACCTCTTTCAGAAGTACTTGGATTAGCACTTCTGGTATTGTTAAAAAAAAATCTCTTAAAAAAAAAAAACGATGTCCCCAGCTGAGTCTTAGACAGATAGCATTCTTAGCCTGGGATTTATTGAACCAGTTTCAGAAAGTATTCACCAATGGAGTCTTAAAGCACGTATGTAAGTCACTCTGGCTAAGGGTGTCTGCCAAAATGCTATAAATGTAAATGTAACAGCAGAAGCGGTATAAATAATTAGGATGGTTTGGTTACAGGATGCGGTTTTTGGAATTATTCAATTATTGTTCCCAGTGAGTGTTATTTAAAAGGCATATATTATGATGTCATCAAGTTATATAATAATGACTATAGTAATGTAGGATTTGTTTTCAGGCCCTGCCCATCTGATCCCCCCTAGCATGACCCAAACAGCCCATTCCTATTACTCGCTTGTCCTACCTCTTGTGTTAGTCACCCCCAGCTCCCTCTCGTTAGCTCCCGTGTTAGTCATGTATTTCAGTTCTTCCCAGTCCTGTGTTCCCCAGTCCTGTCATGAATGCCAAACCGGCATATTGCCTGCGCTTTCCTTCTATGCTGTCCCTGTCCTCCCGTTTTGGATCCTGACCGATCACAGTGGTTTTCGCTGTTTGGTCCGTTTAATAGTTAAATAGAACCCCATTCATTTGGCTACCCTGCCACCTCCCGACTCCTTCGTCCCACGCTGTGTGACACTTGTGCTATGTAGGCCATCAAACAATGTGACAGGAGGGTAGAGGAACAGACCAAGGACTGGTTGGAGGACTGGAGACGAGTTTAGCAGAAATGCTGGAGAAAAATGAAGGGATGGATCGTTTGGCACAATTCCACTGGAAACACAAGCAAAAACAATTCAGGAGCTGCATTCAGGAAAGGCCAGTAAGGAGGATCATATTCAGACACCCAGGTCTAAGCATGTCTATATTGTATTGATACCACTGCAATTCTTGAATCTAAAGGTGTTGATTCATTTTCTAAACTGCACACGAAGTGCCAGCAAGGTGAATCACAATAGTAAATCAAAGCACGATTATAATCTTTAATTCTAACTTCTGCAGTTTAACGGAACTATAAAAGCAAAGAAATTGCTACAGATCACTTAGCCATTACCTGTGCTTCAGGCTAATGATCAGGACCTGTGGTCAGTGATTAAATGCCAAAATGATTTACTGGTGTCATGCACTTGTAGTCTAGTCATGCTTCACAGGCCTGTATAATTTGCCTTAACAGGATGGTAGGCAAGTCCAGTTTCAATAATTGGTTAATAAGTCAGGTTTTACCCATAACACAGCCGATTACAAGGAGATACATGAAGCTAAACTGATAAAACGATGGCTGAATACATATATTTACATTTCTTTGTCTCTGCAGACATGCTAATGCATGGCTTGGAGTACATTTATATCACGATAAAACTCGCTGGCCAAGGAGAGTCCCCCAATATGCAGTTTTGCTGAAAGGAAGTACTATGTTATGCTGTGTCACCATTGCTAATAAATGTGTTTTGGTTTGTAAACATGAAAACAATCTCTTCAAGTACATAAGTGACTGAAATGTGTCTAAAGTGTGGTATAAGTGGGTCAATGGACTCAAAGCCATGCATTATGTGCGGAGGTTACTGCCCAACTCAAAGTGGAGGTTCCTTGCCACCGTGGCCACGCGTATAATGCACTGCTTGTCGTGCATTAACCCTAAATGATCTGTATCACATTTGGTTTAGAAAGGCCAGCTGTCCCTGTTAAAATGTGTTGCACTGCCCTACTCTATTTTTCAGCTGATAGCCAAAGACATGTGATAGTGTGTGAGGATATAATGGGATTTTACTGCAAACAACAGGGAAGGGCTTTGTTCAATATGTGTCAGAACACAGTCTTTCCGTACGTGATATAAACAATTAGCCTACTCATCTTGGGGTCGACCAGGGGGCGCCAGTGAGAACTGAGGGAGCCACAATTTATTTGAAAAGCGTAGAATAGAAGTACCACATAGCTAAAGCTAGTTCCGGGGTGGAAGCCTATATCAATTTTTTTTTATAGTATATCGATATATTTTGAAAACGAGATACAGGATGACTCAGAGTGTTTATATCGATATACGGCGTGTTAAAATTAGGGCTTTATTACAGGTTTTTAATGGAAACCAATAGTATTCCTCCCAGTTTGCAGACAGCACGAAAGCTTCGGCCGTGACGTTGCACAGAATCCCAGAATTCATAGTTAATCGTTACTCGATTTTGTTTTGAAACACTGTTAATAACATTGCAATTTGCAATATTTGTTTTATTTTGTGGAAGGCTTAAAATGGTCCTTAAAATGGTATCTTCAGTTATTAAGTCCACATTTAGTCACATTGTTGTCTGACTGATTTTAATGACATTTGCCAAATTGGTTTTAGATTTATATAGCTTTTTTGAAGATGAACCTCTTTCTTTCAGACCTTCTGGTTTGAGAGCAATATCGTAAACAAATTTAAAAAAAGAATGTTGGTGGATAGTGGAGTGAAACCTTGTTTGTGTCAATTTCAAAGGAAATCACATTGTCTGGTAGTCCAAGCGAAAAAAACTATAAAATAAAATAATCTATGCGCCCCCTGCTGTCAGGTACCTGTTATGACGCACATTAGCAGTTAAATGTACGAATCCAAGTCTGGTATTGAGCTGCCTTTATAAAATGCCGAACAAGTTAAAAAGAATTTGAAATCGGGTGGTTTTAATGTTTACTATTTAATGAGATAATTTCCATTAAAACTATATTTGCTAATGTGTTGTTATTCTACAAGATTGTTGTTGTGTACATGAATTTAATTAGAGTGACCAGATAATCCATGTCATCCCGGACACTTTGAGCTAGGACAGGATTTGTCAATTACCATTTCCATCAAAAGGACCAGGAGTTTTTGCTGAGTGCTGATTGGTCAATCTCCTATGATCATGGATGCATCCTTTCAATCAAGGAAACGAACCAGTCAAAGCACAAGAGCATCCGGGATGACAAGGATTAACTGGTCACCCTACCTTAAAGGCTCCTGTGCTTGGCTAAATAGTCCAGTTCTTCTTGTGCTTTGACTGGTTTCTTTCCTTGATTGAAAGACTCATCCATCTTAAGTGAAATGGTAGTTTACAGATCCTGTCCTAGCTCAAATGGTCTGGGATGACATGGATTATCTGGTCACTGTAATTTAATGAAATTATAGGCTTTTGGGGTCATTGCCTGGTGTTGGTTAACACTTCCTAGTTCTGGGCTGCCCAGCCCTGCTGCCAGAGATGTACCACCCTGCAGAGCTTAGACACAGCCCCAGTTTAATGAGCATGCCTGATGCAGAAAGTCAGACCCTTCAGTGGGATTTTAGTATTAGAGCCACCTTATCCTCAGCATACCTGGAGCAGGACTGAGCTGCCCTGTCCTACGTCATCAGCACTCGAATATGCATTCATAGTGTGAAACAGGCCAGATTATTCCATTGTGAATTTAGCAGGTTTCCCCATTGCCTCATTCAATGTGATTTTCAGCTCATTTGTGTTCAAGAGCTATTGTAAAAACTTCTTTTGATGACTTAATTGCCTGCCTTTGTAGGAAAATTCCTCTCTCTCTTCTGAACACACAAAAACAATAGAATTTATTGTGGTTTTAAAATCTACACTTACAATGACTTACTAAATTCTGACATTTTTTGTAAAACTAATTTTAGTATTCTTGTTCAATCGGTCCTTGGAATTGTACTTTTTTAGAGATGAATAGCTTTCGGTGTTATTTGAAGTCTTACAAATGTCTGATCTCTTAAATCAATAACCTCTTTGTACTGACATTTAATTTTGGTGCAAAAAAAAAAATCAGATTTTCGTAATTATACAAATTGATTTTTATCTTGGAAGTCACTGTGAAGATTAAAAATTACACAATAACAAAGAGAAAACAAGGATTTTCAAAAAGGACTCAGTTTGGGATACATCAGCGCTGCCCAACTCTAGCCCTGGAGGGCCAGAATTCAGCACAGCTTGCAGATTTCACTGCTCAAACATACCTATTGAACCTGGTAATGAGCTGATTACCAGCTCATCAGTTCAATCAGCTCATTACCAGGTCCAATAGGTAGGTGTTGTATTCTGGCCCTCCAGGACTGGAATTGGGCACCCCATGATACTACATCTACTGAGTGCCAATAAATCAGCTTCAGGGGGAGATATTGGCTCTGCAATGGCCTGGCATCCCCTCCATGGAGAGCCTATGTAGCCTTATGTTTATTAAATTTGGTTAGTGGAACACAACGCATACTACTGTTTTGCCAGTCTTATCCAGAAAGGGCCATTGTGTATGCGGTTTTTCGTTGGAACTCCCTAATTAGATCACTAATTAGAGGACTGATTGGCTGTAGAGTCCTCACACCTGGGTTTGAACAGGTGTGTGAAGGCAGGTTTGAAGGCACCTGCATACACACCGGCCTTTTGCGGATAAGATTGGCCAGCCCGGCCCTATATCATAGAAGCGATAAGAAGTAGCGGTGAAGAAAGGAACAGCTCAGCATAAATGACAAAGGTCACCAAGCTTGTGTATAGGGGTGGGTTTATTAAAAATAAAAACTTGTAATAACATAACTAAATCTTAGGTGCACTACTAATCTGCTCACCAAATTGTGGGTGTTAGTAACATCCGTATGGCACCAAAAAGCCGGTGTCCGGACAAATGTTTACGGCTGTGGCCTAAAGCCCTAGTTATTATGATTATGATATTGATTTGTTGATTTGTTTTTATGTTTTTTTGCAAAATTGCAGAAAGTTAAGATTCTGTGATGCAAACGGCAGAGCGGAAATGTCATATGCTGACGGTGCCAGGCAGTATCGACCCTTCGTCTGGACAGGACCTGGGCCACTTACCTGCCCGGCATGCAGTCCAGATGTAGCAGAAATGGCTAAATAGGGATTTAGAGCAGAGTTTCTATGGATAACACAGAGGACTGCGTTGAAGAGCTAAATAAGGTCAGGTAATGGGCAAACAAGAGCCAAGATTCAGGCTGCAGGATTACCCACGATGCACCTCTGGAGGTGGGCGTGGCCACAAAGAATGAGCACGGTAGCGGTACGTGAATTGTGGACTGTGACATATTTGTTTAAAGGGCATTGTTAAATGGCTTTGCAGCCTTCACAAAGCACAGAAAACTGGGTAATAGCAGCTGGCATGAAACGAGGCATCAGCAAATGTCATGGTTGTTATGTAATTACATATAAAGAGCATCATTAAGTTAAAATCACAATGGGAGATAAATTCTTTTTATCTTGTGTTATTTTATATAATCATGATTATATAACTTTACTCAAATTGTTTGTTTTTTATGTTTATGACTGTACTAATTATGACTGATGTTTTTTGACATGATTAGTACACTGCTAGTTATATTTTTAAATAATTATGGAAATACCCAGGGCTAATCGTTGTAATTTTGGGGACAGGACCTTCTCTGGGCCCCCAGATTGGAGCCCCCCCCCATCTCCAGAACTGTCAACCAAGATTTCAAAAAGTCTTAAAGAAACATGCCAGTACACAATGGATGGCATTTCAGTCTCACTCTTAGTCCAACTTGAGAGGAGAGGAGGAATGTAATCAGCTGTAATCATCTTGTCTCTATTCATTTTCCATTTTAAGAAGTTGCTCGTGTATTTCTACGTTCCTTCCATGTTCTAAGGATTGGGAAAACAGGACTTGGGTAGCAGCTTTCCAAACCCCACACCACTGCCTGCTCAGCACTTTGGCTGTTTTAAGTGTGCTGTAGAAATAAGCTTTGACCTTGACCACTGCAGGTTTTCAGGCAGAAAAAGCAGTTCAGCCTGCAAACAGAGAGTCTAGTGGCCTGATCAGTCGCTGCTGCAGAAAGTGGGCCATTGAAAAAAAATGACTTTGGTTCTATGCTCTCAGAGAACTGCTCGATAAATTGTTCCTATATGGGCAACCAGTATGACGAAAGCGGATTCACACCCTGGTGTCTCTGAGCACGCTTCCCTCTGAAAACAACGACGAGGTAAATCTGGGGTTTTCAACTGCACAGACCATTAAAACAAGACCTCCTTGAAATCACGTGCAGGAACATCAGCCATGATTTGATCCCCGCCCTGCAGTTCTGAGCACTGAGTGACAACAGTGACAAAGGCCCAATCCCTGAGAAAGTCACAGTTCTGTTTTGTCAGTTTCGTGAGAATCACTGGTGGTCCGTAATGACATTTTCTGCTAAAGAGAGAAGAATCTCCTTACACGATGATAAAGAGCCTCTTCGGGCTTTTTCCACGACTCAGCAATCAATCTAGCCCCGTGGGCCTACATCACGGAGAAACGCTGCTCGTTACCTGTAGGGCAGAAATGCATCGCCCCTTTGAATCAGATTCATGCCTTTTATAAATGCATTCAGGCATCACTAAAGTACAATGATTTCCCACAGACGGATTTATGGTATATGGAGTAGTACAGCCTTTACAATCTGTCATAATTATAAAAACCCAATTTTCTGCCAGTGCATTGATAGGCATGGTGGGGGGCAAGATGAGCCTATCCCATACATAGCTGGGTATTAGCCAACCAATCACAGGGGTTTGTTATTATTGCTGATTGTGACTTACATTCAAATATCTCCCAAGGGCATCCAAACAAATCCTGCGGTGCACCCTACATCTTCAGCAGAAGCCAGGCCTGTCCCAGACTCAGGAGGACCGTCCATAATTGTAACAAATCTGTCTGAACTGCTTGTAAAAAAAATTAGTTTTATGAAATGAAAATGACAGGCAGCCGCACGTAGTTGTCTGCAGAGGTGGAAAGTTCAGGTCCAGGAAGGTAAGATCCAGACCAGGATTTGTGGACTTTGTGAGTGTGACTCTTTATGCTCAACTGGCTGGTTGAAACAAAAGCTGGACTTGGATTTTTAAATGGATCTGGATTTTTAATTTCCAAACCAAAACTATCCACTGGTACCCTGTAAATAAAAATATGAGCCCACTGGCTAAAGGAGGACGTGAGAGGAGGTGGAGCGATGTTGTGCATTTACTCAGTAAGAACATGTGCAAAGTGTTTTTAATAGCTGAGACCTAACCTAGTTTTATGCCTCAACCGGGTCTTCCCAGGCCAGCCGGGAGATATAATCTCTCCATGTCCTGGGTCTGCCCCGGTGTCTCCTGGTTGGACATGCCATCCTCCCCAGGGAGGTGTCCAGGAAGCATCCTAGGTAGATTTGGAGGAGTAGTGGCTTTACGTTGAGCTCCTCCTGAATGTCTGAGCTCCTCACCCTATCTCTAAGGCTGCGCCCAGACACCCTGCAAAGTACCGTTAGTTTCCATAACTGTAAATGTAATACAATCTTGTTGTCATGGAATGAAAATAATGTGAAAAGTGTTCACCACCTTTTTTTACATTGACTTTTATACAGGCATACAGAAACACTAAATGAGCATATTCATGCCCGAGAAGATGGGAAGCCCTCTGACCTTTGACCTCATCCGACCAGGACCTCCAGGCCAAAACTGAGTGGTTCCATGCCAGGTGTGACGCGGCATGATGAGAAGCAGCACCTCCCAATCCGAGGTCTGGTCCCTTCAGCTCAGGGGATTGGGAAGGAGATTAAGTAGCTTGGGATCTTGTTCTAGAGTAACTGGATGCCAGTTTGTGGTCCAAGGTTGGGAAATAGAAGCCAAGTTGGCAGGCAAGACTTCTCCCCGTCCAAACCTACGATTATGGGTTAGGGCAGGGGTGGGCAATCTTATCCGCAAAGGGCCGGTGTGTACGCAGATTTTCGAGATTAACTTTAGGTCAGCTGTTCAAACCCAGGAGTGAGGACTCTTGGCCAGTCAGTCCTCTAATTAGTAACTTAAATAGGGAGTTGCAGTGAAAATCCACACATACAGTGGCCCTTTTTGGATAAGATTGGCCACCCCTGGGTTAGAGGTAATGATTGAATGAACAAAGAGCTGAAATGATGTTAGTCCATTGTGTCCTTAGGTACGCTCTCTCTCGGAAACAGAGTGACTGGCCCTTTAGATGGAGAGAAGTCAGCTGATGATTCTGCGGCTCGTAAGGAAGCAACCTGAATGGTTCCCAGGGGAGCTGTTCCGGATACATCCAGACCCCATGCAAGACCCAGGACAGGCCAGAGGAACGAAGAATGAAGAATGAAGTGGGAACATCTGGGGAACCAAAGAATGAAATGGAGTCTGTGGCCATGGAAACGGAGATCTGATCAGACCCGCTCCGTATGCTGCCGTCATGACCCTCCCCAGGGATGAGGACTGAGGGCACATGGATGGACAGAAGATAGCTGAAAGAGTTTGTATTCCCACCATCTGTATCACCAGGATTAGATCCATGCTGGCGTCCATCACTTCGAGGGGCCCCTCTGCTTATAGGGGCGGCGTCTGGCAGCAGGAGATGACAGTGTCGCTCAGGATGAAGGCCACCAATCAGGGAGCACCTTACCTGGCGGGGCACAAATAGCGTATCAGTATGCTATAACCTATGTGTTAATTAACTACAAACTAAGTCTTACTTACATACTGATCTTATTTACATACTGATCATCATTAATACATCATGACATGTCCTTTAACAAGTCATGAATAACATTTGTCCATGATCTGTACCCCTTAAATAAAATGTTACCCCCCCCAGACGAAACCACCACTATGACACTGTCGCCGCCTCTTACACCAGCAACCCCCCCCCCCCCCCCCCAGCCGAGTCCTATGAATGATTTCCTGCAGATTAGGACATACTCTGGCGAATCGGTGCTTCTAAACTCTGTGTGTAATGGGCTGGTGTCCTGTCCAGACTGGGCCCTGTGCCCCCTGCAATGGGCTCACTGTCATTCCACATCCCAGGATGCAGGACGATGCTGTATGCATCTCGTCTAACTATTAGAAGCCAACCTGGGAGCGTTCAGCTCTGTGCTGCGACCCCTAAAGCCTTCTCCTGTGACCCGGCTCCTTCCCTCCTCCTCCTGTCCTCCCAGGTACCTGACAGCCCTGTTTAATCCAAAGCCCCTGAGCACAGACCTGCTGCTCCCGATCTCTGCCCCCCCTACGGTAGGTACATCCTACTTACCTGCCCTCTATAAAAATGGCTGCTCCTCCACCTCGTCAACACTCCCTTGCATTTTTCAAACTCCTCTCGGGCTCCCTGGGCTATAAATGTACCAGCAAGGCCCTTGAGGTTACAGAGTTTGTGCCTGACTGCGTTTTAAAATGTTTAAATATTTGTACCAGATCTTGTTTTATACAAGTGCATAGAGCATTGTGTACATTATACTATTA
>JAODKL010000041.1:16993424-17004363 GCA_026780765.1 Petrocephalus schoutedeni
GATTTGTAAAAGTCCCTGAAAGTGTTGTTTATTCTATCAGGGTCATATACTGTATCCCCGGTTAAGTCTTTAACAGCACATGTAGTTGTTTTCTCTTTGTTTATTTTTAACTGGTTTGCTAGAAATTTACCTGATTTGTTACCACGTTCATAATTTTGCCAGCAAAGTCTTTGTGCCAAGAATTGAGTTCTTTTATTAATCCATCTTCTAACTGCGCACCTGCATACAATTTTGATTGGTTGTGGCCCATGGGGCCCAATTACAGTACTGTGCAAAAGTTTTAGGCAGTCAAAGAAAATTATGTTTAAATTATATCTATCTGGGTGTTAAACTGTGATATTATGTCTGTAAAAATGAAAAAGAACCACATTGAAACCTCTCTTGAAATCACCCCAGTATTTGCAGCAACCACCCAGAACCAAAGCATTGTTTGCCTTGGCCACTAGCACCCCTCGTATGGCTGATCAATACTTCACTACGTTTTTAAATACAATTTAATAAATTAATTGAATAAGCTGGTGGTGAAATATAACAAATACATGGAATGATGAGGAGTCCCTGAGGAGAGGTTTGGGAACTGAAGCAGTGTTCATCTAGTCATCCAACAAGGCATTAGTAACTTTTGGAGAACAGAAGAAATTCCTGTTAGTTTTTATTGTGTTACTTTTAATTCACCTATGTTGTAATGTAAAATAAAATGTATACTTATTACCCATATAAATAGCTTTAAACATGTCCTTTGACTTTTGCACAGTACTGTATAATTACTCTGTGTGTGTGTGTGTGCGTGTGCGTGTGTGTGTGTGTGTGTGCGGCCTCACCGCTCCCTGTCTCTTCTGCGCTTCCGCATGGAAAACAAAATAATCTGGATTCCATTTTCATTATTGTGATATGTCATGACAATGAGATGGTCGCATTTGTACTAGGGGTGGACACTGATATGGATGGGCCTCTCTGGGTTCTCCTGCATTTTCATTGGCTCTGAATGATGTCAATCACTGAATCACTGAAAGCGTGTGATGCAATTATTTGTTTTTCAGTGTTTTTTTTATTCTTACAGAATTGCATAAATGCACATTATTCACTAATTATTGTGTATCTTATATATATTTCAATAAATATTTCATTTTATTTTATTTGCAGAGGCGTAAATTTCAGGTTCAGAAAGTAAAAATCCAGACCAAGATTTCATTTCGACCAACCAGTTAAGTGTAAAGAGTCACAGTCACAGAGTCTTGGTCTGGGTTTTTATTTTCTGGATCAGAAATGTACACCTCTGCTTAGTAGTATGAAGTTGGTGTCCTCATTTATATTCCCCTCTTAAAATAATCTGCCACCGCAATGTTGCTACTCAGTGAGTCACTGTGTCTCACAAGGAGGACATTAATATTGAGAAATCTAAACTCTTAATTACTGTATGGTGTAATAAATAACAATGAGTTACTAGGTTACTTTATTTATTGGTTCACAATAACTGAACTTGTTCAACCAAATTGGTCTTTTTTCAAATCCATGTCCATGTTTATCCATGTCACTTAGATCAACATATAGTAAGAAACATTATTCATAAAAAGAACACAAAGTTTGTACGAAGTGCAGTGATATGCAGATATCCAAGTGCAATGGACTCCCAGAAATGACTTATTACACTGGAATACAGACGTTCTACCTTAGACATATTGAATTCAAGGAGGTGGATGAATGAGACCCAGGAGTAAAGGTGCGGTGCTGGCTGTGATTTGTGGCCATCCACTGGGTGCCCCACCCATGCCGGGCCCATACTTCAGGTCATTTCTAATTCCCTGCGGACGGATTTCCGGGGTATTGCCTGTCATTTGCAGGTGTCATAGATTGCTGTCAATTTTTCTGTCCGTCACCCCTCCAACTGGATGGATAATCCAATAATCACAGTTCACATCTTAGGCATGAATGGTGGGTGTGTCAGTGTGAGATCTTCAAAGAATGGCTTCTTATCCCTATTGTTAATGCATGAGTGAGATAATTTGTGCAAGATACAAATAGAAGCTGTTTTTGAACAGCATTCCAAATCATTATTTTATGGTGTTGCCAACAGAGATACAGTACAATGCCTCATGATATGAGATGGTGTCTTCCTCTTTCAGTACCTTAGATAAGTACAACACATCATTCATGTTACTTCTCCCCTGGGCGAGTTTGTGATCCTGACCAAGATGTATTTTTCTGTTTCAGATCCACCACCAGCTGCTGAGAAGTGACAGGATTCTCAACTGTAACATTAAGTTCTTCCCTTGTCTACATCGGCCTGCATTAGTTTGCCCCAGCACAGGCTTCTGTTAAAGACACATTCTGCCTCAAGATCACCTTCAGCCAATTAAAAAATCCTTCCAGATTTGTCTGGCCTGTTCTCTTTCTACCTGGTGGAACAACAGAATACTGCAACAGTTGCTCAGCCACAGAAGTTTTGGCTCCAGCTAAGATGCACGTGATGCAGTTTACAGTACAATGGTGCAGCTTAAGTATTTCCCTATTTACCTTGCAAATGCAATGCATTACTTCCCTGCTGGGATCCTTCCAGATCCACTTGATACAGGGGTTGGGAGGACAGTAGAGCGGCTGTATTTGGAGGATGAGCTCAACAAAATGTTACAGGAGAACAAAAACTATTTTGGCACATTTACTGTGTTTGACAAGAAAGGCTAAACTCGGGAGCTTGGGAAGATGGCGAAGGTGAGCAAGTCACCAGACTTCATCCAGGCTGGGGAGGTCTACCTCCTCCCCACACCTCTTTTACATTTAAGTTTGCGTTACGCCCCATGTTCTCCAAAAAAAACGTAACAATAATAAAAAAACAGCCACAAGAAAGCATCAGCCTCAGCTGGAGACCTCCAAGCACTGCTCCTTTTATTGGGGGGTGAACCTCCTCTCTACTCTCATTGGCCGTCAGGCAGCGCAGTGTGCACCAATTGCAGTCCCCCGTGGGTGTGTCTTGTCTATGCAGTGGCCCACAAGCTCATAGGCATCTTACGATGAGTAAGTGTGAAGGAGGCTGCAGAACTGGAAAATCCGCATACCTGTGATTTTCCTACCCATCTGTAAAATCCACCAAAGTCCTTTATTCCACCTGCAATGCGGTCAGTCAAGGGATTGAGCAAGGTCTGTGCGACGTCGGTCTGCACCAGAACTTGCCTGTTTTATCTCATTTACACTGGCCAGTGACCATCACCAGGGCTCAATCTTGTGATCATTGCTCTTTGAGGGCAAGATTCAAGAAGTTTATGTGGTGTTCAAACAAAATATAAATCTACCCAACAAATGATGACACATATATACCATTATCCTGCTATCCCAGCTTCAATGCTTATTGTGACCAGTTGAGCCTCATCAAACAAGGGATCTGATCAGAGCCACTGATTTATCATCATAACCATATAAAACAACACAATCCTCTTTCTCTGCAATACATCCTACAGTAAATCCCTTTATAGGAGCACCTGTATGTCAGCTTCCAGTTGGCAATGATATTTGCCCCACAATACTGGGCATACCTGCATATTTCACTGGATGGTAATTTAGAACCTTAGTTAGTCATACATAATTAGAGCTGAGACTATTTAGGCAATTTGTACCAACTGTGTATAATGCATGAAGATGATGGACAAACCATTGGGAAGGATGGTGTATCATGTTCCTTTCAAGTCACATCTATTCATTTCTAAAGGTTGCCCCCTGACATAATATCCTGGTTCTGGCTCCCATAATGCCTATAACCCCTTAATTCTAGGAGTTGCGGCCTTTGGTTCCTGTTCCCACTGAAGCTGTTCCAGTTGTGTAAGAATCTCCATATGCATGCCGTGCTGCACTGTGATGCTACAGTGACATTAGCTCAGGGGGAACATGATATTTGACACCTGGCTTTAACATGATTGGGTTTGGCGTGTGAACCGAAACACATGGACAGCTCTACACATTTACAACAAATCCAGTAGTAACATTTTTACCCAAAACAATTAACAGCTACATGTCACCAACAGCGTATTTTTTCTTTAAAAATGTGGCACATTTTTTGTATTGAAGGTGTAAAGAAAATGTTGGCCATACAGTGTAATTTTATATCTTATTATTGCAAAGGAGTGCTTCTGTAACCCAACAAGTAGATCACTGTGCTAACACCACAAAGGTCATAGGTCCAAAACCCACAAAGCATATGTAAACTGGAACCTCTGGTGTAAGGTGCTGTAACTAAAAGCACCTTATAAATGTAATGCAAAGATCGGTCACTTCAACTTATTGGCTTAAAGCGCCATCTGGTGGCAGAGCGTTAGATTTTCCTTTCCAATAACGCCCTAGCTGCCCCTGTCACAGCATCCTGCCCTTTCCAGTTGCGTAATCATTTTTTCAGTGCAGGATGACACCGGGCCTGGAGATTTTCCCAGGAAGCGCAGGGCTGGAGACGCCCGAAGCAGGACGCCAGTCTGTCGCAGGCCGCACGGCACTCTTAGACTGCAGGAGGAATGTGGAGACGCTGATGGGAACCCGTGTGACATGGACACGACATGAAAATTGCCTGCTACAGGAAACAGGTACTCAGCCACAGTAACTCACCTTATTATCACTTAGCTTCTGCTTCCGGATCCTGCGGTCCCGCACTGGACATGTGGGTACAGATAATGTGTGGATGGATTGTTTGTATTGTTTGTATTGTTGTATTGTTTAATTTTAACAAATAGCATTTTATTTGTATCCAGCACGTGGGCTGGCATAATGATGTCATGAATTCATTGTGGTGGGTCTGTATGGACAGAAGTCTTCGGTGGGTTTTCTGTTCCAGTCCCTGTCCGTATGAAATCTATCTTCGGCTCTTCAGCAAGGGTCCGCATAATGGCTCCAGTCATCTCACTTCCACAAAATAGGATGACATAAAATACACTGTGTCAAAAGAATCTCCGAAAAAAAATAGTTAATATACATAATACTTCAGAAAACGTCAGTGACCACTAATGTTTCCCAAATGACTCAGTTGAAACCATGTTTTAGTAACTCTGATGTTTAATTTTTTAAAAAATCTTATAATAAGAGGCAAGGGTAAAATGACATAACTAACACCTAAGCTCTATCAAACCACGCATGGAAATAAATGTTAACTTCATGCTATACGAGTGACACTCAAAGAAGGAAGCCTTTGGTTCTAAGGTGGCCACCGCAATAGCTGAATCACTTCATCTGTTGTCAGTAGCAAACATTTTGCATTTCTTATATGTTTGATGCAGTTACGTTTCAGCTATAAGTGACCCTTAATGTCACCACTCCATAATTCTAACAGCATCAGCTGTGGGAGAGAGCCCTTTTAAGCAGCCGTCTGGACTTTAATGGCTTCGGTAAGGAAGGGATTATTCAGGGACATTGGTCCCGCTGGCCTTATTTACCACCAGTATGATGCCAAATATGGGATGTTATCGCTCTCTCCGAGGGGACACCCTATGGGAAGAACTGGGCCCTCCTCCACCACGCCCACTATTACCAAATAATATGTAATATAAGTTTAATATTGAAAAAAATTCACTATATTAAAATTTCAGAAGATACGTGGAACACGCATCTTCGCACCCCGGCACAGGACAAGCGGGTATAGAAAATGTTTGGATGGAAATATATTAAAATACGTTTCAAGCAAACTGATAAAATCCACTTTCTGAGTACACAAGTGCACCGTGGTTTATTACACTGTCTTCAGCGGGCACATTTTTAAGTCAAAGGTAAAGTAGGCGAGATTAACAGATTAACGCGTCATGTAAATATTAAATGAGGACGGCGGTCCGGTGTCACGATACCTAGGAAGGCTTGAATTCAGTGAGGGTTAGTAAGGGGTTCCTGATGCTCCGAGGCACTGGGCGTTTTCTGGTGGATTTAATGGCGGTGTCCCTTTTTTCCACGGTTTACGGTAAATGCGTACGCAGTGTTGAAAGTGAAAGGGGGCGTATAGAATGGCATCTCAAGGTACGGGCAATATTACCGCTGTATCCGTTACTTATCTTTACATCTTAACTTTTCTCTTTAACGCCAGGGTTTATTGACTCAGTTTCTCTGGCTCCATGTGTAGAGTCTTAGCCTTCCATGACCTTAGATTGATCTTTTCATTGCGCCAAGACCAATCGAAGGTTATTAGTCACCTAAATCCTCCATAATTACGATTTTGTTGCCAAGGACGGCGAGGTGTCAGCCATGGCGGGTAAGCATAACATATGCGGAGATGTCGCTATTATTATTATTATTGTCTATAGAAATATCATTCCTGTGACCCTCGATCGTGCGCGTCTTTCACGCTTTTGCTACAACCTACGTAGCCAAATAGCTCTATAAACGTTTGAAGTTTGTTGTGAGCGGGACCGGAACTACTGCTTTTTGATCATGAGTGTTTGTCGAAATCATGTTCCTTTGCTAACCTTTATTAACCTGTTCCGTTTGACTTTTTGCGCCGGAAATACCTTTTAAAATAAAGCGATTGAAGTTTAGTAAATACAGCTCTGGAAAAAATTAGGAGAACACTCCTAATTTAAAAAAATCTGCATTGTTAAACCATGGCTTAATCCCGGTTCTGCGGGCAGAAGGCTACGCTGCGTGGCAGGCTGATTACAGAGTTTCTAAGATAGCAGTTCACAAGAACAGGGTGAAGCTGAAGACACTGGGAATGACCAGAAACCAGCTAGGTAGAGGGGGGAAGCGACTTCCTAATGCCAGAGATGACCGTCACCTTATCCGGCAGTGCCTCAATTGGGGGATGACATAAAGTGACCTTCAACAGGAATGGGAAACATTAAGTGCGCACAGTTAGGTGCACAGCTAGGACAGCTCTTAACAGGCTCCTAGGAGCAGGTCTGAAGTCCCATGCAGCACGAAAGAAGCCCTTCATTAATGAAAAGCAGGGAAGAGCCAGGCTGGAGTTTGCAAAGAATCTATATTTTTAACATAAGCATACCCATACATTTAGAAATGAGTGAAACTAAATGTTTTGCTGTGGTCTCTTAATTTCCACTTTACCCGTTTTGTACTTGCAGATGTGAATGAAAGCATTTCACTTTAAATGTGTCACGTCTTCCATGTGTTATATTCCTTACAAAACATAACCATATCTTTTGGTCAGTTCAGATAATGGAAATATGTTAGTGTGACAAGTCCTGTGTGAATAATCCAAATTCTCTCACTAGGTACAACTAAGAAACTGACCAAAGGAAGTTGGAAAACCGCACTAGAGCCGAGGGAACTGTTTGTATCCATTGGACGATGAATAGATGTTCATTACAGATGCCTTCTTGGTGCACTTTGTGGAGAAAAAAATGACTTTGACAACAGGACATATCAATACCCCAAGGACTGTCAAATGATCAACATTTAAACAAGGATAAACACAACAACTGTAAGTGTATACAGTCATCTAGACTTAAAGATGATTTGGCTCCTGTCCAAACTTTCCCTCCAGCTCATTCGATGGAAGGTTCTGGCGAGCCGCCACTTGCGGTGTTCCGGCGCGTTATCGCAGGGCCTTGCCCTCTGCTTTCTGACGTTCGTCGTTTTGTTGCCCTTGTTCTGCCACAGGTCACTTTACTCATATTACTTCATTAAGCCCTGGTACCTGAACTCCATGAGCGATAAAGCTCTGGAGGAGAGTTACAGAAGAGGGCAGGAAGCCGTGGAATTCTGGCAGGATCTGGGTCCCACGCTACCGGCGGGGTTTGCGAACGGCGGCGATCGGGAGAGAGCGGAGCTGCTGGTGACGGTGGTGACCGCCCAGCGGTCGCAGGGCGGCGAGTACCACTATTTGCTCCAAGTGATGCGGCAGTTGGTGTCGCTTGCAGCCGCCTGTAAAAGGCCGGGCTGTGTCCAGGTGCTAGTGTGCGACGTGGAAGATGGTCCCCAGGGAAACGAGGATGCCAGACTGTTGGAAACGAAGGTCCGAGTCGTTCGGAGGTCCCCGGAAGAACTGGAGGAGGCGAGAAGATACCCAAACGTATTTGAGAAGGAGAAAAGAGATTATGTTTATTGCCTGAGGAAAGGTTGGAACTTAATCCAGCCCAGAAATGTTGTAGTCCTCGAGGATGACGCTTTGCCCACGGTGGATTTTTTCCCGGTGGTAAATAATTTGCTGTCCCGCAGATTCGCCTTACAGACTTTATACATTAAGTTGTATCATCCTGAGAGGCTGCAGCGGTACTGGAACCCAGAACCATACCGGATTTTGGAGTGGGTGGGCTTGGGCCTGGTTGGGGCCACGGCTCTGCTGCTGCTCTTCGGCTCCTGCGCCGCCCTGGCGTTCTCCTTCTCCGCAGGCCATCTCCTCTTCCTCACCCTGTACATCATGGCCGCCGTCGAGCTGATGGGGAGACACTACCTCCTGGAAGCACGCCGCTTCTCCCCCCAGCTGTACGCCGTCTCCCCGGCGACCGAGTGCTGTACTCCGGCCATGCTGTTCCCCGGCAACGCTTCCCTCAGGGTCGCCGAGTACCTCGACCGAGTGTTGTGCTTCAGGGGCAACGCGAAGGACACGGTCCTGTACCGCGTCGTGAGATCGATAGGGGGAGAGAGGGCGCACAGCGTGGAGCCCAACCTCATCACCCACATCGGTGCGTTCTCCTCTGTCAGAGCCAATCCGTCCCATCCTCGCTTATTGTGAGGGGCTCTGGGGGCCGGGTATAAGCGGGTAGGCACAGCATTAGTGTTAAAAACCAAACCACTGCATCCATGAAGGTTCCACTGCGTTGAATGTAAAAGGCTAGACATATTTAAGGTCAGGTCAAATGCAAATTTTTTTGTTATAATGAAAATACTCCTCTGGATCAAAACACTGTGTCTTAAGTAGTTTGAGCTATTATAGAAAAGTGCAATTGTAATAGTGCAATTTTACGTGCCTTGTAATGCAGTCTAATCAGAAATCGAAAGGACGTCATTACTATGCGAAAAGTAAAGAAAAAAACCATATGATCCTTGCAAATGTAGGCAACTATATGTCAGATCAAAAGCGCTGAAAGATCTGGAATGATTCATTCAGTGACACAGATGTGCTTTTTCAAATCTTGCTAATTTAAATTATACATCAGAAATTTGTCTTTTCCGTAACACTTGAATACTCCAAATGATATGTGTATCTGTTTACGTTAATAGAAATATTATTTCCATTTGCATTCGTGTAACTTATTAATCAGTAGGATTTTACATATTTTAGAATGATTGTTTCCAGCGTAAAACATCCTTATCAGAAAATCTGTGAGTTGAAATTGAAACAAGTTTATATTTGGAATGAAATTAAAATTGTTTTCTATTGACCTTCACTTATGTTGTGAAACTACTTTTCGTATTAACAGAAAGTATACTCAGCAAATGAGTTATGTCTTTACACCAATTTTTTTTTGTATTTATATGCAGTCTACGGTGTAGCACAAGTCCATGTCGAAAAGTGGTGGACGGAATTGTCCATATCCACTAGTTCTGTTAAGTGGACCACATAATTGGGATTAAAAGTTTACTGACACAACCTGTCCTGACATTTGCCTTTTAATAAAAAAGCACATAATGTTCCTCTGTCTTTCATACTCAAAAGTCTGCAGGTCTGTAGTCTGTGTCTAAATAAGCAATAATCCTCTTTTGAACCTGATCTGGAAAAACCCCTTCTGGTCCTTCTACTGTTCCACCTGTGGAGTCAGATGTTTTCCTCCGAATAAAGTTACAGGGAGTCACACGGGGGAGGCTGTCCAGGAATCAGGCATGAGAACCAGAGCATATGATTGCATCACTGGAAAGTTCAGCGGCAAGGAATGACCCGTCTCTTCATTGCAGTAGGGCTTCAATGCACAACGCCGGCAATAGGTTTGTCTTTCCAAGAGGCAGCGACATGTGAATGCTTCTAATGAAGCTCTAGATGGAAAACCAGCACCTTCCTGCCTCACCCTGGACCATTACCAAAACACAGTCCCATTAAACATCACTTCGTAACCTGAATCTTTTTGCCATTTTCCAATAATCTCACCTTTGTCTGTGCAGTGTTGCTGTTAAGCTAATTTCCCCATTCTCGTCATAACATTGCCTACTGACATCCTCCAAGAGAAGAAACCCCAAAATCGAGTGTCTACCCTAGGGTAAACATTTACTGTCTATATAACAAGGATAGTCAAAGGTAACAGCTGGCTAAATCTGTTAGTATATCTAATAGGTACAACCAGGCTAAAAATGCATTATAATGCTACAATAGGTGATGTGTGAGAGGTGACTGTGATGTTGCAGTCTGTTGGGAAGCTGCAGTTCACCAGTAGGGGGCGATGATGTCGCGGATTTCTTAACTATGAGGCTCTAGAGTCAGTGAGACATGGCTGGCGACTGACTGTCCCAACCACGGGGTGGCACTGTCTTCCCTAGCAGGGTTTAGCCCACGGTGGGAAGAAAGCAGGGTGGAATGAAGCTTGTGTGCTTCTGCAGGCCCCGGCGGGGGTGCTGGCGGACGGCCACCCTGAACAGGCCGTCACCTCGTAACAGATACCCTTTCATACACTCTTCATACCACCTCATATTGGAATGAGACCACATCACGTGTATCTCCAGATGCTTCAATAGTCAAAACAGGATAACGACTGATTACTTATTTGTTATACATCTTATCATTGATCATCCATAACTGATTATCAAGTATAGGGTTACCGGAGGGCTTGGAACCCATCACATGCAACAAGGGCACAAAGCTGAGGACACCCTAGATGGGATGCCAGTCAGCGTCACTGTAACTGGAGAGTGAGGTATGGGGTGCCAGCCCGTCACAGGGTCCACAGTCACGCTGTCACTGCGGAGTGAGGTATGGGGTACCAGCCCGTCACAGGGTCCACAGTCACGCTGTCACTGCGGAGTGAGGTATGGGGTGCCAGCCCGTCACAGGGTCCACAGTCACGCTGTCACTGCGGAGTGAGGTATGGGGTGCCAG
>JAODKL010000041.1:17008802-17022932 GCA_026780765.1 Petrocephalus schoutedeni
TTATGACAAATATATGCTCAGTTTGAATTTGACGAAAACAACGCATTTCAAAAAAGGGGAAAACGAAAGACTGAAAATGTTGTGTAATGCGAAAACAAACCACCTAGTTGAATATCTCACGACTAACTAGGTTAATTGGCAACAGGTCAGTAAGATGATTGGGTGTAAAAAGCGCCCCCCAGAGAGTCTCCGTGCAGTGAAGATGGGCAGAGGTTCACCGATCTGTGAAAGACTGCATGGGAAAATAATGCAAGAATTTAAGAATAATGTTCCTCGATGTAATATTGCAAAGAATTTGGGAATTTCATCATCTACGATACAAAATATCAGTAAGAGATTCAGAGAATCTGAAGAATTCTCTGTAGGATAAGGCTGAAAACCAAAACTGGGTAGCCGTGATCTTTGGGTCCTCAAGTGGCACTGCATTAAAAACGGGCACCATTCTGTGGTGGACATCACTACAAAGGCTCAGGAACACATCTGGGAACACTGTCAGTCGCTGCATCCACTAATGAAACTCTACCATGCAGAGACATGATCCAGAAACACCAGCGACTTCTCTGGGCCCAAGCTCATTTAAGATGGACTAAGGCAAAATGGAAAACTGTCCTGTGGTCTAACCAATGGAAAACGGGGTTGTAATTTTAAGAGCAAAACCGTTGGGGTAACAACCCACATCTTCCCCTCTCAAGGGCACATGTGTGACCTCTACAGCAGCCGTGGTTTCGTACCTGGGTTTACACTTAGGCCTGTGAACTTTCTCCATCCTGTTCCCCACCCCCCTGTCTAAGCAGCTCGAGCTGGCCGCGGTCTACGTGTCTGACGCCCAGTACAACAGGAACATCTACTTCAGTACCTCACCGCAAGGGATCAGGTAATGAGGCAATGACACCTCTGGTCCATTCAGAAGTACAGTCGCATGACATAGTGATGTCATAAATAGATTCTTGTCTGGTCCCTGGCATTGGCCCTTTGAGGCGCAGCAGACTTCAGTTGTTTCAGGGACCCTAGAAGATTGTAGCTAGCTAGCTGGTTAGCAGAACATGCTGCTTCACTATCTTCATTTATTTAATATTTAGCATAGTGACTGTTGACAACAGATGTGGTTTAAGTGGTGGTAAACGCAACAGCTGCCTGCAGACCCTTAATCGGTTCCCTTTCACAGCTACCATTACTGCATTACAACCTATGTTCTACTCACAGAAAATTGTGTTAGTGCAGTGTTTCCCAGCCCTGTCCTCGGGGAACCCCAGACAGTCCACATTTTTGCTTCCTCTCAGCTCCCAGCGCACCTGTACCAGGTATTCGGTATTCCTGATTGCCTGGGAGCTGGGAGGGAGCAAAAATGTGGACTGGGTTGGGAAACACTGTGTGATTGGATGGATATTGAGGATGGATGGGAGTTTTACTTACACAAACATGTTCTGAGGGCAGAAAGAAGCAACTAGAGGAGGTGGGACCAAGACATCTGATTGGTTAGTCTGATGCAAGATCTGATTGGTTATCTATCTGAACCTAAAATGTTTCGTTCTGCCCTCAGAACATATTTGTGTAAGTAAATGTGAGCGGTCGTTTTACTCGATTCTCCTCCTTTTTGCTCTGTAGGTTGTACAAGATCTACATCCACAGTTGCATGTGGATAATGATTCACTTCTTCATCTTTGTGGACCTGGGGCTGGCTTTATTCGAAGAACCGGCCGTTTTCCCCTTCCCGTTATGGGTAGATACCATTATCCTTTCACACCCATATAATGGACCCGAAAAACAGAGGCACATTTGATTCTAAGCCCGATGTCCTTGCTTTCTGTTGTCACTGTTCTCACTGTGTTCATCTGTCTCATGTCTCTCTCTCTTGCCCTCTCTTCCACGTTCCGTCTCTCAGTTTTTTCATAGTGCCTCCTTCCACACGTCCCCCATGAGCTACTCTGCATGCTGGTTTAATTAATGAGAAAGTGGCAGATTAAATAAGGTTAATGTCTTACTCTCACTTGCATTACATTACAATACCAAAACAACACCAAGTCACCTAGGATCTTAAGGGACCTCCCGAGTTTTTACCCGTTTTGCTGATCAGTGTCATTTTTCAACCAGACACAGTGAACATTCTGTGCTGAGACTGCTGTGGATTTCCACGCAATGGGGGAATAGCTTTGACATTTGAATTGAGGTAGTTATGGTGCTTTTGGTTCCCAGGCCACGTTCGTGATCGAGGTCATCTGCCTGGTGGCCTTCACTGCACGGCTTGTCCATTACGCCAAAATCATCCCTTGGTCCAACTTCTGGAAAGACCCCAAAAACATCTGCGTCATTGTTGTCATCATTGTGAGTTGTTGCCCTGCCTGTTCCCAAAATACCATTGCTGCATTACATGTACTGTACATAAGATACTGGGATACTTTGTTGTCCAGAACCATCCCTGCCATGGAGTTTCTGAGTGACTAGTTAAGGTGACATGCATTTAACCTGCTTGACAACATTCCACAATGAACTTTGGACTGTGTGTTCCTCAGACAGAGACACTTTCTTTTCTGTGAATGATCTATAGCTTTTTTTAAGGATGTATGAGGACGGCACGGCATTTTTTATTTTAAAACCTGGAATAAATATTGAATTGTTTACATTTGAACTTGCATGCTCCTGGACATAGGATTTCTCGAATTTTCCCCAGGTCTTACAGTGTTTGCTGCCTGTTAAACTCTTTTTGGAGCAGTAGTCTTTTGTATTTTACTTTTCATGCACCAGATGGATTCTGGGTAGATTCCTCTTGGCTCAAATTTTGTACACGTTAAATAAATGATAGATAGCCAAGCCATGTCATTCACTGTCTTGTGCGTAAACAGTCTAGCTGCTTGTCTTTCCATTGTAATGCATATTTGTTTGTTCCTCTCTGCTCCAGCTTACATTATTGGACATGATCATATATAGCGTCCTGACGGAGATGCAGCTGTACTGCGTCCGGTGGTCGAGGGTTCTGAGGCCCTTGTTACTGGTGAACATCACAGAAAGCCGGCAGGTAATGCCGGATGAGGCGGGCACTGGGAGGGGCAGCCGTAAGCTGCAGAGCGGTCAGACTGCTGCCGCTTGATCCGGCCTGTGACAACCCCGTCGTGTCCCATAGCTCCGCAGGGCATTCCGGAGCATCAGGAACGCCCTGCCCCAGGTCCTCTACGTATTCTTCTTGTTCATGTTCAGTGTGCTTATCTTCTCCCTCATGGCCCTGAAGCTCTTTGGGAAAAGGTAAGTGCCGTCTCAGATATGCCGCGGTTTTGACGTCCGTTATGTTTGCTTATCTCTCTGGCCGGTTTGGTTTTGAGTTTTGTAAGTTTGTGCCACACTTTAGGTATTTTTAAACCTTCACACTGTGGCCTTAAGTGTCGCTTCTCCACGCCCGATTACGACTCGACAAAGCAGCAGCTTCTGCAAATGGCAGGTTTTCGCATGTGCATCTGAGGAGTATCCATCATGCTCGGATGGTTCCTCTGAAGGTTTCTTCAGAAGAAACTCAAGAGTTCCATCCATCCAGATACACTATATGGATGATGGTATTGGAACACCTGGCCATTATACCTACAGGAACTTTTATCACATCCCACTCTAAATCCATAGGCATCAATATGGAGTTGGGTCCCCACTTTGCAAGCACATTGAAGGCTTTCCACAAGATTTTGGATGTCTGGAAACTTTTCCCATTCATCCAGAAGAGCATTTGTGCGGTCAGGCACCGGTGTTGGACGAGAAGGCCTGGCTCGCTGTCTCCACTCTAATTCTTCCCAAAGGTGTTCAGTGGTGTTGAGGTCAGGGCTCTGTGCAGGTTCAAGATCCTCCGCACCAGACTCACCCAACCTTGTCTTTATGGACCTTGCCTTGTGCACTGGGGCACAGTCATGCTGGAACAGAAAAGGGCCTTCCCCAAACTGTTCCCACAAAGTTGGAAGCATAGAATTGTCCAAACTCTCTTGGTATGCTGAAGCATTAAGAGTTCCCCTCACTAGAACTAGGGTGCCTAGCTCAACCCCTGAAAAACAACCCCACACTATAATCCCCCCTCCTCCAAACTTTACAGCTGACACAACATCGGACAGAGAAGTGTCACTTCCACTCCATCACACACTTGGCATTGCCCTTGGTGAGGTTTGCATGCAGCTGCTTGGCCCTGGAAGCCCTCTCCATGAAGCTCCCAGCACACTTTTGTGATGGGGGGGGGGGGTTAATGCCAGAGGAAGTTTGGAACCCTGCAGTAATTGAGTCGATGGGGCGCTGGTGATCTTCATGCACTTTGCTCACTCGGCCCACCCACGCACTGTTGCTTTACGTTGTTTGCTACTTCCTGACTGAGTTTGTTGAGTTGGTGAGTTGTTCCTAAATGCCCCCACCTTGCAGTTGGCCGCGGAATACCTAGCAGGGAAGAAATTTCGAAATCTGATTTATTGTAAAGTTCGCGTCCTATGACATCACCATCCTGTGCAATGCTATAATGTCAGCGCCATGAGACGTGTTTCTTAAACATGCAGGAGTGCAGGTGATGGTTAACACTTTCATTTAGTGTAGCTGCCAGAGAGAGAGAGAGAGAGAGAGAGAGTACCAGCCTGACTGGGCATGCCGCCAGTACACACACTGAACACCTTCGGGGGGAGGGGGGGCTTACAAGGATGCCACAATAGGGGAGCATGATATTCGACACTTCATAAGAACGTGACGCACATTACATATTACCAACATTATTTACATTATATGCAGTCCGCTGTACAGTGATTAATGCATCACAGTGCCCCTCGCCAAAAGGGTTCAGCCGTAAGTGACCATCTGCAAAATCCCGCCAACGATGCAGGGGCCAGCATCTCGCAGCCTCTGCAGGGGGGTCAGCTTTAGCCGGGGAGGGGGGGGGGGCATATTGTGCCAGGTGATCCCTGTGCGGGACTACAGCCTTGCATGTCTAGGGCAGCTACAGGCAGTAAACCCCATCAGACAGGCACCCGAGGATCTCCCTCACTCCCCCCCAATGACTGTCCGGCTTGGGTGACCGCCCCTTATTACGAATGGGACGGGACACCCAAACTGGCTCCTCGATATTAAATGTACACTTCTCAGAAGCACCGCTGCTCAGCAGTGGGTGTCCTCCGCAGTGCAGTCTATGTACAGCCCGCGGTAGTCACCAAGATGGCCGACTTGACAATGTGGTTGGGGTTTGATGGTGGGTGGTGCAGGCAGTGCTGGTGGCTGTTTAGGGCTGTGCTGGGGGGCTGGGGTGCGGAAAGCAGCAGCAAGCAGCATTGGGTGGTGGGCGATGCCTCCGCCATGGCTCATTGGGGGGTACTTGTACCCGCCGGCTCTCATCACACTGCTGGATAGCCTCTGCCCTCTCCTACAAAGTGGCTAACACTTTAATTCAGTGCAACTGGCAGAGCGACAGTACCAGCTGTGGCAAGCCACCAGTGCACACATCGAACACCATCGGGGGGGAATCACAAACACACCACAATGGGGGAGAACTATATTCAGAACTTCATGGGGACGCGGCACACTTACACACATGGACATAACTACATATCCCAGCCATTATTTACATGAGTATTTGCACTTTATACAGTCCACTACAAAGCATGTTGGTCCACAAGTAATTAAACCCCACCCCCATAAAAAAAGGGTCAGCCATCATGATTGGTTTAATGCTGAACAAGCATGGATCAGTATGTGACTAACATTTTGTTTCCGGTTAATTAACGCCTTAAGTAAGAGTGTTCTATGGCATTATTTGTTCCCCGTCCAGTAAAGTGTTTTTGTACTGTTACAGTAATAGTCTTTAATGTCTAGTTGTTTTACGTTTTATTTACTGTAGTTTCATTTCTTTTCCTTCATTAAGAGGCCTTAAGACCAGTGAAAGAGCTGACTATTTCACAGACTACCTGGAGATCGTCTTTGACCTCTACGTGCTGGTGACCACCGCTAACAGTCCCGATGTCATGTAGGTGGCATTTTTACCCCAGAATAACAACCTGCCTAACAACTGGAAATTGTAGTATATATCTGAATGTTTGCTTCAAACCTCCGAGGTCAGGGGCTTGTTCATTGTGTCTCTAAAACTGGCCGTGGTGTTTGTGTGCATGTGGGTTATATTATATTACTTTGGGGACCAAAACCTGCTATTTTGACGTTGACCCATTTTTCATGTCCCCACAAAGACCTGTGAATGCAATCAAAGACCTAAAAATGCCAAAAGTCTCGTATTTTGTTTGGTTACTTATGGTTAAGGTGAGTGCTGGGTAGGGGTTAAGGTGGTCATGTTGGGATTAGAGTTTTCTCCATAGAAATGAATGGAGAGTCCCCACAAAGATATAATTATAAATGTCTGTGTGCACCCTGTATTCCCTTTGCTTGTACCACATCCTCCCTGGAAGAGGCTCTAGGCTTCTCTATGTTCCTGTCAAGCAGAGATGGAAAGTACAGGTGCAGAGAGCACAGATCCAGGCCGAGGTTTTGTTTCAGCCAGCCAGTTGAGTACTCTGTGACTGTGACTCTTTATACTCAGCTGGTTGGTTGAAACAAAACCTTGGTCTGGATTTCTGGACCTGAACTTCCCACTACTTCTGTACAGGATGATGGGTAGGTGTATGCAATGCCGGAGTGGTTAATTTGGAAAAAGCCCAGTTGTGCCATGAATGTCTATGCTGTGGGGGATATTTTTAGCACTGTGGTGCCACTGCTCAGCAAATTTTATCCTCTGGGACATCTTGACGCCCTGGAAAGGATGGCAGTGCTCTGAATGTTAACGTAACCGATGTGCCGTAACATTCCCGTAAGACTCCTTCTTCCTTTCTCGTGAAGGATGCCGGCCTACAACTACAGCTCCTTCTTTGCCGTCTTCTTCATCGTCTATATCGTTATAAACACCTACATCTTCATGTCTGTCTTCCTGGCTGTCGTGTACAACAACTACAAGAAGCACCTGAAGGTAAATCGGCGATAGGCTGCAGGCTTAGGCTGCAGTCAGACGTAGATAACGGCATAGTCTGCTTCAGTTAGACAAGCGTTTCCCAGCCCAGTCCTCGGGGAACCCCGGGCAGTCCACGTTTTTGCTCCCTCCCAGCTCCCAGCCAATCAGGAACACCCAATACCTGGTACAGGTGCGCTGGGAGCTGAGAGGAAGCAAAAGCGCGGACTGCCCGGGGTTTCCCGAGGACTGGGTTGGGAAATGCCGAGTTAGGCTAACAACCTGTGAAGCTGTGGATTCCAGTTGCACTCAGTCACTCCACGTTGTTTTTTTATTCTAATCACGCATTGATGTTTTGGTGCCCGTAACACTTTTATCCCTGATGACTCACAATTACAATCATTCCGTGTAATTAACTACCCCTTAAATATCTTGACTCGGTAAGGGATGCAATTTTAATTAAAGTTTTAATCCTTGTAATTATCCCCAAAACTCAAACAAATGAATTTTAGAGCACATTCCAAATCCGAAGCACCCAGAGAATTCACCGTTTGCCTGAAAGTGTCTACTTTTTGTCACTATTATCAGTGGCACTGCCACCTGTACCCCGGATACGCTCATGACGTACCCTAGCAGTAGCACAAGACTGGCGCGTTTACAGTGTTCGCTAATTATAAGTGATTTTGGGCTTGTTTTCTGTAAAACCACTGCAGGTCAATGGCAACCTCAGCCCGCAGGTATCCCTACGCCCCGGGAAAACCGTTTTATTTCTTTCCAAATGCCTTTAAAGTCCTTGGATGCCAGAGCTAGTGAGTTAGGTAGATGTAGAGGATTTAGTGAAGTTACGCTTCTGTACTGGCTTCACAAATGTGAAGCCAAGTGTGAAATGTGCTAAATACTGAATCCCCGACACATTAGCACCAAATAGTCATTCGTGAGCAAGTAAGTAAGGTTTATATTTAAAGCGCCTTTCACAGGCATGTAGTCACAAAGCGCTGTACAACAAAATAAAACTAAAAAGGAGTAAACGAGACATTAAGATGCATAGGTATAAAAGACATGCATATAATACCTTTAATATTGATAAAATTATTAAAAAATACATGATTAAACAAGAAATTTAAAGAAGAAACTTTCTTTTAAGAGAACCCAGTGGCTGTGCGGTGGTGTCTCGTGCCCTTTTCGATTTTTAAACTCGAGATAATTCGAGTTTAAATCTCTTCAGCTGGCCCGGAGGTCCTGTACCCCTGGGCGCCCCCCCCCCTGTGCCTTTCACTGCACGTCCGTTCCCGCCCCTGCAGGAGGAGGTGCGTCTGCTGGTGAGAGCCAAGCGACGCAACATGGTGCGGGCCTTCCGGCTGCTGCAGGAGCCGCGCGGCGACGAGCCCGTGGTGACGCAGGAGACGTGGAAGCGGCTGGTGCACATGGCGCAGCCCGGCATCAGCTCCGCCCAACGCGAGCTCCTGTGGAGGGTGTCCGACGAGCACGGCAAGGGCTGGATCGGTCAGTTTGGCCTTCTCCTGCTTTTTGTTGAGTTTTTTTTTTAGCTCGACTCCTTGCTCATGGGGGGCCCTCGGTGTCCTGGGGAGGTTCAGAGGCTTCCTGTTCCATGTCCAGGACTGTCGTGCTCATTCCCGCTCAAGCGCTCATCGTGGCCCATCATGTGTGTCAAGGCCAAGGCCGTAGGTTTGATTTCATCACTGCTAGGGACCAAGGGCCTGTACCGGTTGTCGGATTACTTGTCGGATTTGAAGTACTCCAGTTTAAATGGACTTTATCTTTGTTCTCTTATGTTTTAGCCCAGACCAGGGTTTGAATTACTGGGGAGCGGAGGGCAGCTCGGCTCCCCAGAAAAGGACACAGGCTTCCCTGAAAGCCTCTGTCACCTTTAGGCAGAGCTGTTAAAAAAATCGTCCACTTCGTTCAGTACATTAAGGTTCCTGAAATTAAAAAATAAATAAAATAATAGTATAGTATAATATGTCAATGTTGTGTTTTTTATTCGCTCATTACATTGCATTTTTCAGTATAATGCTTTTTACAGTAACTCTGATATTATTATATGTATGTGCGTGCATGTGGCTTGGGAAATGGTGCACACCAGAAGATGGGGCTCTGGCGAAAGTCGCTGTGTAATTCGTACCCTATCCAAAACTGCGTTCAATCCAACAAGTTATCCGGCTCAGAATTAAATCTGGCTTCATGATAAAGGCCCCTAATCAGCTCCACCCACCCCGACACACACTGGACTCTCAGGTAGGGATGTCCATACTGTCCATACCCAAATCTACATCCTTGGACAAGGCCGTCCACCACAGGGCCCTTTGCACACTCATCTACACTTTACCCATGCAAAGGACTCCTCCTAGTGACCAGTCATATGCTTTCAGATTTGCATCATTTAAAATTCTCCATGCTGATGACCAGCTAGCTTTATTTGGGGGGCGGAGTTGTATCATTTTACAGATGTTGTTTTTACATTTCTAGGGAGATCAACCTTCATCCAGCTGGCTGACCTTCTGAACATCCAGGTGATAACTTTGAAGTCCCGAATTCACCCCCTGCAATTATACCTGCCGGGGATGTATAACTCTGTGGCCAGCAGGTGCATCCGCTGTGTGGTGCAGCACCGGTGAGTCTCTGCAGGTCCAGTATTAATCGATGTACGTTAATATAAGTCAGTCAAGCCCCAGCAGAGGATTTAATTGGCGATTTCCTCCCTTGCAGCTTCTTCATCTATGTATATGACCTGATCATCCTAGTGAACGCCGTGTTTATCGGACTTGACGAGGAGAATCCGATAATCTCCTTCTCCGAGTGGGTCTTCCTGGGGCTCTACCTGCTGGAGATCCTCCTGAAGCTGTACACCTTCGAGCCGCGGGCATTTTATGCCCGGCATCAGTTCTGGAACTGGTGAGTGGCGCCACCTTCTGGCCGCTTTGTGTCGGTGGCGGCGGGGCGAGGAGCCTCGTCTCCCGTGGCGTTGCGTCACTGAGGCCAGTTCTCTGCGCAGTCAGAGTGTGAGAATGAAACTTAACGAAGACTGTAGTCCTACGTCAGACTACATCATTTTACCATATGGATCACCTGTGTTTTTTAGTTATGTTTAGTTGTGAAACTGTACCCTAAACAGTGTTTGATTGTGAGTTGACTTTAAATGATATAATCATTAGTGATACCTTTATTGATCCCTATGAGGAAATTCTCTTCTCACCTCCCCCAACCTTGGTCTCCATGAGAGCAAGCCTGGTCATGAAGGGCAGCCAGCTCATGTGGGGCCCAGGCTTGAACCGGCGACCTTCCGATCACAGACTCAGAGGCTTATCCCACTGAGCTACACTCTGGCCCCAAGTGTAAAGACGACATCTCTATTATTCTGAAATAATGTTAAAATCACCCTTACGTCTCCTCTTTTCACATTGTGCCTATTGCACATACATCCATTGTGATGTCATGATATATGTTGAACAACCTCCCCACACCAGGGCAAATTCGGTCCCCCCCAATGTGAAACTCCTTCTGAGGCCACTGCTTGCTTGATAGATATGATCATTTATAAACAAAAAGCACTGCCTGATTAAAGGCCTTTGGCAATTTAAGTATGTTAAATGGAGAAAGAAATTGTCACTGATGTGCACAGAAATTGTTGGCTTGGCACATCTGAGCCTTGTAGAACATGCAGAGCAGGGGAGGCTGTTTTGCATTTGGGGCTGGGCCCAGATGAAATGTCAGTACTGTAACTGTAGTAAAATACAGTTTGCCAGCCTCTGCATTCAAGCACTCAGCTTGCAGATCTGTGCCGTGACAGATTTTCTCACCTCGGAGATGTCTGTGCTATTTTCCGGACTGGGAGTCTTATCTGCGCACGTCCGGTCTGCTCTTCATATGTTTGGAAAGCCAAGTGTTACATAAAATGTGAAACAGTCAGAACCGTCACGGCGCAGTCTTGCTTCTCGCGCATGTGGTCGCAAAGCTGTTTTCTCTGAGTGACGCATCGCTTGGATGGAAATGTGGATACTTTTTGGCTCGCTATACGGACTGTCATTTTTTCAGTCGTATTTCTTATAAGGGCTCATTTGTTATTAGACAAGGAAGCATGAGAGGTACCTGACCTGTCCTTTCTCTCTTCAGGTTTGACACTATCATCATCATTAGTGCGCTATTTGCTACCATACTGAACTCAGCCCTGAAATCCAGTGAGTACATATTATCATCCTATCTAATTGAAGGCTAAGATGGCTAGTCTTATTCACAAATGGTGATTCATTCAGGAAATTGCTGAATATATTTAATTTCAAGCCGTTTTAGTTTCAAGCATCATATCAATTCACCATCAGCCACTGAATAGGCCGAATTATAGCAGTACAATTAAAGTAATGGTAATACTTAAATAAAATGTGAACGTAATGTTGCATGTTTTTGTCACAGTTTTGAGCTGCATTTTAGTGTGTATATGCAGGTAGCTTTTGACATCTAGTGTCACAGAAAGGAACAGTTTGTGATGTTTGTAAAGCAGCTGAGTGCCAGTTCATCAGAACCTCTAGCAGCCCATCTCCCATGTTTCTTAAAATGAAGGTACGAAGTCCTAAGTCTGAGAGGCAGAAGGTGAGATGGTCATCTGGGTGTTTCTCGTAGTGCCAGCTGAAGTGGTGGTGGAGCTGCTAACCTTTGTGTGATGCTTCTGCTGGGTTCTTCTGCCAAAAGTGACCTCAGTGCCATGCCCCCCCCCCCCAATGTATGCTTTTTGGGTTTGGCTTGCAGAACCTAAAACATCTGGATGTTGGAATAGTTTACTAACTCCTAGTGTTTCTGTCATTCTTCGAGTAAATAAATAGTGTGCATTTGCTAATACTAGTCTTGGTCATTTCTCCACACCGATAGCTTAATATGATGTTAGGATTTAGATGTTAGCTGAGTCTTGTTCCTCTGGTTTGGTCCTCTCCTGCTTTGTCCCCCCTTTTGCCATAGTTTACCGGTGGCTATGTTGGAAGGCTTCGTTCCATTTCGAGGAGAAATAGTCTGCCCTCTACTGCCCCCTAATGCATGCTGTGTTTTCCCCTCCTTTAGTAAAAGGAGGTCAGTTTATTGGGGGCTGACACATTCAGACCATGATCTGTGTCACTCAATGTGAGCATTACCGGTGACCACCTGAATAAAACTCAACATGTTGATGTCTATGCATTGGTGTAGAACTGCATGGTTTTAGATGTTCTGTTGGTGACTTATTTTCCAACATAGCCCCCTGTGACAACCTAGTAACTTCTGGAACATACCAATGGTAGTCTATGTAGTCAGTACCTGTAGAGTCAGGAGTCCTTTGGTTTCAAAGGGATTTTTTATTTGAGGGTATATTTTGCCTTGTGGCATTGGTTTTTGGTTTTGTATGCACCTCAGGGGTATCATTTGTTTTCTCCTGTGTGATTCATATGAAAAATTCCCCCCTTCCCCCCTAGACAAAGCTATCTGCTGTCTAAATCCAGGCAGTAAATGCCTTATACCTTCCTCATGTTGAAGAACAATGTTGTTTGTGCACACTTCCAGAATCCTTCCCATTGTGGTGACAAAAATGTACTCAAGGCTTCACTTTTCAGGTAGCGACTACAACAGTCGTGAAATCCTGGATATTATTTTCATCCTGCGAGTCTTGAGGTTAATCCGAGTGGTAGACAGCATTAAAAGGTAAGCAGCTGGTTCCTAATCACCAGAATATTTTGGTTTTTTAAAATGTTGCTAAAATTCATGATTGGGATTACACATCGCAATGATACTGGAGAGTAACTGAACAAGACTTCAGGACTTGTTCAAGACCTGAGATGATTTTGATATCTTACTGTCTTTTCTTTTTTTTTTTTTTTACCTAATGAGGTTTTTATGGTTATTATCGCAGAAGATGGCCCAGATACCACCTTAAATTAAGGGTGTACTAACACTACGGCCAGCTGCCCTGTACCATGCCTGACCACAACTGACCCCGCCCCCCTGCTGGTCTGCGGTCGTTCCAGACCTGAGCGTGCTTTCATTATCACCATGTGACTTTTGTGTTGAAAAGCACCACTGCACAGCAGTGATTAATGCCCTTATTTTGTGGCTTATTTGGGGTTGTTTTGGGCACGATGACATGCGGCCATCTCACAGATTTATCGAGGAACGAAACAGTGATTTTTCATTTATTCATGCTGCACATATAAGAAGATAGACCATTATTTTACCAAACATCTCAGAGTTTTTCTGTGTTGCAGCCAGTTGTTCCCGGATAGGTCAAATTTCCAGCAAACGCTGTACCTCTGCCGTAGGCCAAAGTAATCCCTTTGCCGCCATGTTTGCTAGATGGCCTGTCGCATCATTGACGTCATGTCTGCGTTCAGTACTATGGGCGCGGTTTAGAGCGATCACGCTAGACTTTGGGGGTCAAACGTGCTTGGGCACGACATGGACCACCTAGTGTGAGTACACTCTATTTAAATTTAGTGTAAATCATTAGCAGGTACTTGGTGAGAGAGACTATAGCAGGTAACTGAGCACATATTGCCGATTTAACGTCTAAGTGTGCTTTTCTCTCACTTTACTCACAGGTTCAGGGCCATCATTAATACTCTGATCAAAATTGGCCCAACGATTCTCACATTTGGACAGCTTATTGTCGTAAGTATCCTTATTAATTTTAACGTAAATCGGCAGAATACTCCTGACATTCCAAAACATATGCATTGAAATATTACCTCTTTTTCAGTGAATTATGATGAATTTAATACATTTTGTGTGGTCGTGCATCTAGGTGATATATTACATATTTGCCATGGTTGGAATGGAACTCTTCAAGGGTACAATCCAGTTTTTTGAAACTGGTTCCGTAAAGCCTGAACACCAGTTCTGTGGAAACCCACTTTTGAACGGATCCGCATTTGCGAAGAGCAACTATTGCAGGAACAACTTCAACAACGTCGTTTCTTCCTTCATTCTCCTCTTCGAGCTCACAGTGGTTAACCAGTGGCACGATATCCTTTACAGTGTGGGAACTGCAGGGGGCAGCAGAGAGTATGGTTAATATTTCACTTGAGGGTTGTAGATATTGGTACAGCGCATGGGCGTAAATTTCATTTAATGGTAGGGGGGGACAATAAATACAAAATTTCTCATGAGCAATTTTTGAAGGGGACACGTATAATACAGTCAAATTGTACTTATAAAGATATGTCCCCACA
>JAODKL010000041.1:17042573-17052728 GCA_026780765.1 Petrocephalus schoutedeni
CGCAGTTCTGTTTATAATCCATTTATGTAGTTAATCTTATATAAATGGGACTGAAGTGTGATCCATTTAATCTGTTTCATCTCCCTTTAATCTCAGTAACATTTATACTGTCCTGTAAGTAAATTAAGCTTTAATGTTGTCAACCAAGAATGCGGCAAATGCCTTTAAAAGGGTGTTCTTGCAATGGGAGCAAATAAGCCTGAGAGCAATGTCACGTCGATATTATACCACCTTCCAGTATGCCTCAGTGTGCTATACATGATATTGAACACACATTCAAAACACACGGCATTGATCAGTTTATAATGGTGGTAAATAAATAAAAATTTTGTAACATCTTCTATTCAGGTTTTAAATAACGTAATTTTCACTTCATTCACACAATGCATGTAAAACCTTCATACACCATCTTTGCTATAACACTGTAATATGAGCACGTATTTAGCCAGGTTGGCATTTAGGTCACCTGTGATTGGCTAGATGGGCTCACATGACTCCTCTGTAAGGTTCCACTGCTGACAGTGTCCAGTTTTAAAACCTGGGGAACTGCCTGTTCAACTCTGACAAAACTGAAGAATAATGTAAAGAAAAAAACATTAACGTCTCCAAAGTTATTCAGAGCACAGTGATGTCAATTGCAAGAAATTTGCGTCTTTATGATGGCAATTATCTGCGAGACTTGGGGATATTTTCATGAAGGAACAGGAACATCTATTTGGCCCCCTGGAGGTATGAAGGAGTTTGCCAACAGAACAAAATACAAAAACCACGGTTTACTGTTCCACATCCATCGGTAGCAAATGAAGAGATTGATCGAGCTGGACTCTTCCCAGAGCCAGCTGTCCAAGGCAGGACGGAGGTTATTGAAGTGACTGAGAGGCCAGTGGATCTTCCATGGTTGAGTGGAGGGAACATCTGGAGAAGATTGACCTCTGCAGCATTGCAGTCATGGGCTGTATGAGAAGATGGCTTAACAGAAGCCACTCTATAGATAAGGGTATACCATGGTTGCCTCGAGCAGAGCTTCCTGCAGTCGTGGATCATAGCCTTTAGTTAAGATTCGGGTTCCTACCTGACAATAAGGTGAATCAGACAGCCTTGGCTTCCAAAACAAGTGACTTACACGAGTCCTATTGAAAATATATGGGAAGATCTGAAGATTGTAGTTCACACATTTTTCAAAGATGAGGTAGAAAGAAACCGAGAGGCAGATGTCCCAAGCTGATTCAGACACTACCAAAAAGAGATTGCTTCTGCAAATTATTGAATTTATTAAAATGTTTTATCCCACAACTGTGAAAGTATAAGGAACACCATGAACTGGGCCATTTCCACCCGCGTTACCAGCTTTCCCAGCCAGTGGTTCGTGAATCTGTGTCAAAGTTCGCTGCAAGAAACGGGTTTGGACAGGGTGTGCCGCTCCAGAAGGAGGTGTACTGGGAGACCAGGGACAGGAATCTGAACACGCTTCCCATGGGACCTGAAGAAACTCAAAACAACATTACAAAACCAAGACACGGGCCTCAAACTAACAGCATGTATGCAAGTCTCCAAGAAACGCAGAAACAAGACAAGAGTAAAAGAACCACAAATCAAGATGACACACCAGCAAAGAAGGGAGACCTAGAGAAGGGAGACCCTGTAAACCAGGGTAGAGAGGAATGTAGCATCTGAACTGAGAGATCAAGCCAAAGCTCAAAGCAGAGCTTGCTGCTCAGTCTGAACAGGAAAGAGGTCATGGGGTCGTACTGACCATGCATCATAATTAACAGAAAAACTGGGATGATGTAATAGACTACATACATCTACTTTTGTTTTTATTTTTTAAATAAATGTAATGAAATCAAGGTATTTCGGAACCTTTGTTTAACCCTGGGGAACCCACGGGGTCATTTTTGACCCTACCTTTCAACCCACTCATCAAAGTAAAGTAAAAAAGTAAAGATTTGACTTTTACTTTGGGGTCATATATGGTACACTGGGCCGTAAAGCAAACAAAAAAATTACTTTGATGAGTGGGTCGAATGTAAGGCAGAAATAAAAGGTGGGGTCAAGTATGACCCCGTAGGTTCCCCAGGGTATGTATGTTCTTCTACAAATTGAAGCTATTTCAATGCATTGCAGAATCAGTTAGCAAAATAACACAAATTGCACATATTCAAAGTGCTGAACTCTTTCTGAAGCTAGTGTAGGCCAAATTTAGATGAATATTGGCGAAGTGAAATATCGGAATTTGAATTATGTGAAGGGTGTGCAGCTCTGAATGTGGGATTTGACCTGTGATTGCTGCTTTGGGTTTAAATTTACATACCATTCTTTTTGAAAACAGTCTTTTTTTTTATTCTCCTAGGAGATGGGCCGCCATGATGACTTATGGTCCTTATTTTACATGCTGGTAGAGTTTGTGGTTGGCCAACTACCTTGGCGGAAAATAAAAGACAAGGTAGGTACTGTATACTAGAGCACCCTCTTAGGGTGGGATACACATCTCGATGCAAGCTGGCTAACAATCTGATAGATTAAAGATATATATGAGGCGACTACTAACGCAATGCAGTGCGGTTCGACACAATCTGATTCAACACATTGTGATTCACCGCGATACAATACATCGCCAGACATGCCTCCATCTCGTGCCAGACTTTGCTGAGTGACTAGCAGATTATTGGCCGCTGGCAGCAGGCAAGAACTGGAGATGAGGGAGAGTATTTGAGAAACAGTTTAGAGAGGAAAAATCAATCTAAATATAAAATTATCAGAAACTATTGATCAGATTTCAAAATAACAGAGTGGTAAGGTCACTACTAAAAATTATATATATTAATAAACTGGATTTTTATGTGGGGGCGGCACGGTGGTGCAGTGGTTGGCACTGTTGCCTCACACCTCTGGGGCCAGGGTTTAAGTCTCCCTCTGGGTTCCACGTGTGTGGAGTTTGCATGTTCTCCCCATGTCATCGTGGGGTTTCCTCCCAGTACTCTGGTTTCCCCCCACAGTCCAAAAACATGTTGAGGTTAATTGGAGATACCAATTGCCCATTTGTGTGTGAGTGCACCCTGTGATGGGCTGGCCCCCCATCCTGGGCTGCTCCCTCCCTTGTGCCCATAGGCTCCAGACCCCCCCTGTACTGGATAAGCGGTCTCAGAAAATGGATGGATGGATGCAGAGATGTTAGAAATAAAGTATCCTGAGTTCATTTCAAATTGTTTCTGGTTCCGGTTTTTAAATTGGGGCAGTCGCGTCGTGAACTTTTACGCCAGTGTACCAATGCAAATCCGCGAATGTTACCGTTCTTAATAAACGAGCATCAGGTATTTGTCTGTATATCTGCTCATTGCCATTTGAAAGCCTGAAATAAGTGATTGTGGTTATTGCGGTCGTTTGTTAACAGGAGCAAGTGGGTCAGATAAAAGAGCGATACGACCAGAAGGTGCTGCTGAAACACATGCCCACCGAGTTCTGCACCTTCCTCGATCACGTCGTCAGCCTGGATTACTTCACCAAGCCAGATTACCAGGTACCGGTCTGTCTTCTTGCAGTGTTTGAGAATACCGGCAGCAGCCTATCAGGGGTGGCTTGGTGGGATGCACTCTCGCCTCTCCTCTCAAAGCTGGATTGGGGAGAATCGGAGGAGGATAATTCAGGTCCAGAGAGTAAAAAAAAAAAAAAATGTCCAGACCAGGATTTAGTTTCAACCAACCAGTTGAGTACTCTGTGACTGTGTCCCTTTATACTCAACTGGTTGGTTGAAACAAAATCCTGGTCTGGACTAATTTTTTACTCTCTGGACCTGAATCACCCTCCTCTGATTCTCCCCAAGTCATGTGGGTTTTCTCTCGCAGTCCAGAGTTTCCCATTGTGCATGTTTGGGTCCTGGGGCCAGAGACTGTGACAGAAAAGTGACTCAATGACCTACAATTGACATTCACGCCGCACCAGAAATCAGTGGCGTGCTCACAGAATGATGCAGGTAGTGCAGATAGTGCTGTGGAGCGGAAAGGGGGCATCCTCACTAAATCATTCATGCTCCTCTGGGCCCTGTCTCAGCCTGCAATGTATCAACGTGTCAGCTTTACGGAGTCCCCTCCAAAATCAGCTTCTTTTCCAGCCTATGAAGTCTTTCCCCATTCTAGTGCTATGAAAATAATGCAAATAATGTACTTTTATGACTTACCAGAACAATGTAATTCATATTTAAATCCCCACTGTGTCCTGCGGTGGAGATTATATCATTTATATATGCGTATTATATAAGTAAACCATACATTTGGAAATAAGCATGAGCGTAGTAGACTAATCGTGACCTGAATCTGCCAGCGACATACTGAGGCTCTGCTGTCTGTCACTTTTTTTATCTAATTTACTTAATATTTTTCACAGCTTCTAATGTCGGTATTTGATGACAGCATGAAGGAGCGAATAATACTGGAGAACGAGCCGTTCGACTGGGAGAAGGGGGACTGCGAGGCCCTGCTGTCCACCAGCATGTCCACCGCGCCGCAGCAGAACACAAGGCAGACGGCCGCCATGGTGGGGTGAGCACCGCTCCCCAGGCCCCGCGACGCCCCCATCACCTCAGAACCCTGCTTTACCTATTTGTACTGTATCTGGGTGACTATTTACGAGTGATTCTACATTTTCTGGTGGGAGACATAATAGGGCCGTAATTCATAGAGAGGGGCCAGCCTTATCATTAGCCAATTAAATGTTTTGAATCCGTGAATAACAGAGGAGGCTGCCGTCCGGGGGCCAATCAGCTTTCAGCTGGGGCCAGCTGTCATTGTGGCCCCGCCCCTGTACACGCCCCTGTGATTATGGCAGTGCTATAAGGTCTCCTGCTGCTGCCGGAAATGTTTAAATTGATTAGACTTGTATCACATACAGTGTACTGCACTTACATACTCCCACACATGCAAACTTGCTCTAACAGCGGAACTGCATAAGTAAAGGGGCATATTTTTTTTTCCAGTTTGATGTTGTGTTATTAGTGTGCATGCCTGTATTTTATATCAGTGTACATCCTTTAGATACTAGCTGAAAACAGCTTTGGAATTGGAATGCATCTTACTATATTGCGATTTTAAGCCGTCCATGATTTTTTTTCACTTGGCAATCGCAGAAAACACAGGATGTAAAGGAGAGGGAACCCTGTGCTTTCCTTTCTGGCTTATAGCAAGAACCAGGTTTAATACATTGTACAGGAATTTATCTGTTCATTTACCTGTCTGATTGAAACAGTGACACTTTGAATTATACTGTCCTGATTTGGATGATTAGTATATTTATATTGATCCCTGTGTGCACGCAGCCTACAGAGCACTGTCAAGCTGGCAGTTACATTCTATTATAAATGTAGAAAATGATTGCCCATTGTTTTCAGTGTTGTCAACGTGACCCCAATCCCCGGAGACCTTCAGCGTGAGAACACCGAGGACGTGGTTCAGGACGAGCACTTGAGTGACCAGGACAACGGGCCGCCCGTGGTCCCGATCCGTCACGCGGAGAATGGCCAGCTGCCCGCCGAGGGAGAGGCTTGGGAGGACACTGACATCAACCGCAACAAGCTCAGGGTCAGCGCCGGAAAGGTGCTCTTCTTCCACTATATAAAACAGGGAGGGGGGCGGGGTCTATAACAACCAATGGGAAAAAAGACCACTGCACCTTTAAGACACCTCATATAAATACAGTATAAATGGGTATTGTTGCAAAGCTCTGAATTGTATTTGAAGAGTGGTAGTTTTACCCCAGTCAGGTAATAAGTGCATTCATTCAGTTAGCCAGTTCACTCCTTCTAGTCAGTATAAATCAGTGATGTCCATCCCTAAACCTAACCTTAGGGGGCGCTCTACACCCCGGCACCTACTTTCTTTGCTTTGTGCATTTTCTTTAACAGCTTTCTGCCCTGCCACATCCTTCTTCCTGTTCTTCATGCGCCTTTCCACTTATTCTTAGACACATTGCAGATATTTATTCATCTGTAAAATATTTCAGGAACATTGTAAACACTGGTTTTAAGTAGATTTAGCACATAGAGATTTATTAAAATCGGAAGTGCCAGGTTGGGGCCAGGCAGTGGTGGCCTAATGGTTATGGAAGCGCACTTGGTTGGAAGACTGCTGGTTCGAATCCCCAGCCAGCAGATACCCTGAGCAAGGTACTGCCCTGTGCGCTGAGGTAGCTGCCCACTGCTATGTCATAATGTCACGTATGGGTTGAATGCAGAGGACATTTCGCTGTTGTTTGGTGTGTCGCCAATTGATCACCTTTTCTGCTGAAGTACTAATATCATGTAAGTGATATTATTTATGTTACAGAGAAAGTAAAGCGAAGTGCAAACATGGGTCCCCCAGAAGTGCATTTGAGCATGAGTACGATGGCATCTGTGTTTCCGCGGCAGGGCACCCTGGAGGAGGAAGCTGGCCGGGGGGGCTGTCCCACATCCCCGGTGCGCTTAGCGGCCAGCGAGTCAGCCAACGTCCGCTCCCCCCGGCACCGGCGTGTTAACAGCCCGGAGTCCGAGCACCTCTCCGCGGCAGAGGGACGTCCGGAGGGCCACGGCCAGAGGTGAGGCCCTCGGGGGCCCGACTCGGTGCAAGTTCTTTACATGGTGCACGATGAGCATGAGTGACATCATAGGTTAATGGAAGCGGGGCGAAAGCTGCAGGTCCTGGGATTCGAGCCCACAACCTTTTGGCTATGAGCAAAGACCACAAACCTGCTGAGCTGCTCACCACCCAAGACATGGAACGATCACCGTTCTGATACTGACATATTGATGTTGATATATGAGAGACATACATATAGTGGCACTATATTTATTTAAAGTAAGCTGCACTCAAAATAGACTACTACAGCGCAGTAATAGGGGCCACATCCGTTATGCTGTCTGACTACCTGTTCCATTATCGGTAAGTGCAATAGGCTTTATGGCCAACTGTTTCCAGGTTTCTAGCTGTGTGGTGGAGGCCCGCATCATGTGATCTGAAAATGTTCTCCATGCCCAACAGAGCTGGATAAACAGGGCACAGGCCTTTCCACCCCATAGATGGAGATGGAGAATGGTTGTGTCATTTTTCATTCTGTCTGGAACTTTTCGGGATGTCCTTGATGCTATGGTCTGTCGTGGTCGCGATTTTTAGCAGATTTTGAATCTGCTAAAGCAGATGGTGTGAGATCTTTACTCTAAGCCACTGCACTGGCGTAATGATCTGTAGACATATTTATGTATTTTTATCATTAATATCTGTTCCGTAAGACTTGCAAGTCTTCTGTGGGAATAACTGCTATCAGAAAGAGGAGATGGCAGAAAGAAGCATTTGATGGAGATGCCCTCTGCATATAATAGAGGTGAAGTTTTTTCAGGGTTTAGACACATGCCTTTTATTCATCTGTTTAATAGCTTTATGTTAGGAGTTGTGTCAAGTCTGACTGAAAGGTAGGTTTGTGTGCCTTCAGCAAAGTAGTGAAAATTTACTTTATGTGTCTGAATGACCATCCCATGTAGAAGTACCAGAGTCAAATAATGCTGGTCCCAAAACAGATCCCTGTGGACCAAGTAAGAGTGATCCAGAAACAAATCCCTGCGTAACCAACCGGTGAGAACAGTGACAGAGTGCAGTTATTAGATTTCTGAATTTAATACCAGTGATTTATCTGAATAAGAGGACAGCTTAAAGGCCAGTCCAGAGCTCAAGCCTGCTTTACAGAAGGAGAAGAAATGGTCAATGACTGCAAAAGCAGAACTGCATTTTGTATATCAGCAGATAGCAGTACATCACTGACATCAGAGCAGTTTCTCTGGTGTGGTTGTGAGCCAAGGGAGACTGGGGTTTTTTTGTTCAGTATATTGTAGACTAGTATATTGTTGTTTTTTTTCCCCCCGAAGAATTTATCAAAGAAACGGGTTTTGGAGATGGCGGTCAAACAGGGAGGGATGCAGACTCTGGAGGCGACTGTAACAGGGAGAAAAAAGCTGTGTTTTTATTTAGCACATGAGGCTTTTATTATACAGGTAGGTGGTGAGAATATAGGTTAACAGTGAGGGGTCTGCAGGGGGCGGGGAGCCGGGGAGACCGTCTGCAACCTCGGGCTGTTCTGCAGATGAGTGGGGGGGGGAGGGGGGAGGTTCTGTGTATGGCGGGAGGTCAGGAGTGTTAGCACAAACCCACCTGGCTGTTTCCTCCCCCCGCGGTGTCTCCCGAATGACTGAGATACCCTTCAGGTGTGGGGGAGGGGGGGGGGGGCTGGTAGCCACGGCTTATTTGGCTTCCGGACATTTGGGGAGGGCGGTTTGGCGGTGGCGGGCCGAGTTGGACGTCCTCCCGCCCTGCGACCTGCAGATCCGTGCGCGGCTCCTTAAGTACACTGGCCACGGCCCTGTTAGAAGGCCAGAGGCCCGGATATCCTGCTGCTCGGTTCTGTTCTGCCCTGCATTTGAACTGTATTTGATTGTTTTTGCCAAGTCTACGGAAAAATAACAGAAGATTACTTGAATAAAAACATTGATTTTCATATTCATTACTAGATTTTATTATTTTTTTAAATTCTCAGTTAGATATTCATAATCACACATAATCCTGATTTATAGGGCCGGTCCATTTTCTGAGCACCAGCAATCTCGTATGTGTATTCCTTCAATAATTAACGAAAAATTGTGATCTCTGCTGTGGGGTTGTTGCACTGGGTGTGAAATGACGCCCTCTGGTGGCCGCTGTGTGCCAGGTCCCGGGTGGACGCCCTGCTGTCGCCGTCACGCCAGGTGTACTCCTCCCAGCCGGCCCAGATGCTCTCGGTGGACGCGGGGCAGGGCGAGCGGCAGGCCAGCGGGCGTCTGGAGGCGTCGGTGGCGGACCACGAGGCGCACAGCAATGCCTTCATCCGCTCCGTGCCGCTGGCCGAGGAGGAAGACTTTGACAGCAAGGAGTGGGTCATCATCGACAAGGAGACCGAGCTTAAGGACTTTCAGCCCGGCGCCGAGCCCACCACCTCCGGCACCACGGACGAGGAGCCCGAGGAGCTGCGGCTCGCCGAGGAGCAGGAGGAGCGTAGGAGGCGTGGCCTGGGCGCCGAGGCGGCCGTGCGGCCCAGGACTCGCGAGGGCCGCGCCCGCACCATGCTCACCGTGGCCGAGGAGGACTCGTCCCGCAGGAGCAGCGGCCGCGGGCATTCGGCGTCCGAGGCCAAGCCGGAGGCCGCCCCCGAACACGCCACCCAATCGCCTTGCCACACACTGCCTTCGACCCGCCCCAAGAGAAGGGAGTCCGATCCTTCTCGGCCTCAGAGACAGGTACCGGAGCCCAGGTCCTGCGTTGTTTGTACCCACATGTCCTGTTCGTTTTCCCACGTCCATTTGTCTATGTGTTACGTCTGTTTATACGTTTCACATATAAACATCAGTGCTGTGTCAGGCCCTGTAGGTGCAATGACATTCTGAAAGGTTTTGGGTGCTTTACTCGTGTGAACTTTACTCAGATCAGGTGACACTGCATCCTTTGTCACCCCTGGGGGTGGAGTCTTCCAGGCCAAAAAGACGTCCCTTGGATCACTGTGTCCATTGTTTATTCAGTTGGGGGGGGGGGTTCCTAGAGAGCCAGGTAAGGTAGTGCTGCATGTGCCTCCAGTTCATCCCAGGACAGACTCACACACACACCAGATAATCTAGAGAGAGACACCAAATCCACGGGATATCAGGGTGTCTGGAGGGAACATACAGACACATGAATCAGCACCACGGGCCTGCAGGGACGCGGCTACATTGTCAGCAGCCGAGTCTTATCCTCCAACCAAAGCACCGAGTCCATCTTTTGACCTATGGTATAGGAATCTCACAGTAGGCATCTCCAAATCATTCTGCTTTAAGGTTACCATCAGGTTCCACATTGTACAACCAGGCTGTCGAAAATAAATAATTTACAAAGCTTCAGTTTTGTGTGGGAAAATCCCATGGGACGTTATATAATGACTGTCTGTCTGTGTCGGGTAGACGCCTGACAGCGTCTCTGCTCTGTTACTCGGTGTTTGCCTTCTAAGCTTCTAAGTGGTTGAAGCTTTCATGGTTACAGGAAGGTGTTCATCTGACAGCTGTGTTTACTGTCATCACTGGTTAATATTCATTTTCCTATACCAAAATTTCAGAACAAGCACGAGTGACTCCTT